>JAFIRS010000846.1:0-528404 GCA_018342105.1 Gonioctena quinquepunctata | reverse complement strand
GGACGGTGGTTTGAAATATGGATATGTTTTTGTTTCGGTAGTAAATAAAACTGAGTTTCTTATCGCGCTGGGAATGTACCCAGTAGCAGTCAATAATCTTTGTTTTCGCTCCTAGATGAATGATTTATGCGTCCCGTCTACAAGGGATATTTCTTGGTAATTATTTTTAAAAGCATGTTATTTGTCTCCCGATAACAACGTATGGTTTTACGAACGTATGCTTATCAGCTGTTTCAGTCTAGCAGGTGGTCCATATTGATCTTTTCTGTTTATCAAGAATATTACGTTGTTTTGTATCGTAGAAAAATTTCTCTGTATTTACGTGGCTTAACAATATATATATATATATATATATATATATTGGAAATTCACATGTAAAATGAATAAAAAATATTTAAAGAAAATTAAGACACTAAAAAGGAAAAATTAATTTCTTTGTTTGATACAGGTTATTCTGTGAGTAACAGATTCAAAAGCTTGCGCGAATTTAAATCTGATACCCACAGAATAACCAAGGTCAAACTATTAAAGCAATTATTTTATCCTTTTTAGTGCACTTGTATAAACACTTGTCTTAATTTTTTTTAATTTTTTTTCATACAATTCTTTTTAGTCCTTCATGAAATCCATCATTTTATTGAATTCTGACAAAAATTGATGATCTCCGACCCAAAAAAAAACATACCAGTTTCGAATGGAATCGGACCATAATTACAAAACACGTCGCCATATTGGAGCCGACATCTTGAATTCATGAATTTTGACAAAAACATCATGATGTCCGACCCCAAAAACCCCCACACACCAATTTTCAATGGAATCGAGCTATAATCACAAAACTCGTCGCCATGTTGGAGGTGCCATCCTGAATTCGTGGATTTTGACAAAAAAAATCATGATCTACGACCCCAAAAACCCCCACATACTTTGGCGCCGCCATCTTCAATTCATTAATTTGACAAAAATTCCAGTTTCGAATAGAATCGAACCATAATCACAAAACTCGTCCACGATATTGGAGCCGTCATTTTGTTTTTTCTCTAGCAATATTTCCATAATGCAGTGTCATCGGCATTATAAACACCTGCCAAATTTCAGCTTAATCAAATTGCGAGAAATTGGTCAAATTTAACTTGTACCCACAGACAGACATCGGGACAGGTGAAACTAAATAAAAGCTTGTGAAAATGTTATTATTGTTTTTTGTTTTTTATCCCTAGTACCTTTCTCTCTCCTTTAGGAGTATATCAATGTTAATATTCTTCAGTCCCAGTCTGAATGTGCTGGCGGACACTTCAGCAATTTTTTTTCATTTTAAATTTTTTTAAGTGACCGACTTCATGTTTTTTAAGTAATCTGTTAATTTTTGTACAGGGTGAGTCAGAAGTACTTTGACAAACTTCAGGAGGTGATTTATCACAATATTCTAATATGAATTGTCCAAATAAATATATGTCCGGAAACGCTTCGTTTCCAAGATACAGGGTGTTAAAGTTTTATTTTTATTTTCGTTTTTTTAAATAACTTTTGAAATACTGACCTTAACTAAACGAAAATTGGTATTGAGAGGTTTTTTGAAGTGTCGAATTTGAACCTGATGTTATTATTGCTCTTACTCATAGGGGCGCCACCTACACGTCTTTTTTTTTTTTGAAGATTCATAACTTTTTTGAGCGTACTTCCGGCACATTTTTTCAGTAAAAAAAGCAATTCCTCTATAATATCCTCGTGAAAAAGCTACCCTTGTTACAAGTCGCTATAAGTAACCGTTTTCTAGATATTTGGACTTGAAAATTTCAAGTCGATTATTTGATAATCGATGCGTGTTGAAGTTATTACCATTATTTTGCATTTTTCACAAGAATGCTTAGGAAATGAATTTGACGTTTAAGTATGTTCTTTTGGTGTTTTGTAGGGGGCGCCACCTATTCTATTTATTTTTTCTCGTTTGAAATAGTTATTTTCGTATCAAGGATGCAAAATCTGTATTTGTTTTAATAAAATTTGCAAGAAATATCAACAATTTATTTCAAGAAATTTTGAATATGTAGAATAAAATAAAGGAAACTGAAGAAACTGAATTGTATTCTAAAATATTGTTCAAAGTCCACCTTCAGCAAAGATACAGGCATTCAGTCTTCTAGTCATTGAATCTCGTACCCGCTCCAAAATTATTGGTGTGTTTCTTATTGTCTGACAGGCGTCTACTATTCGGTTTCTTAGATCTTTCTCGTTCGCTACTGGAGTTTTATGAACAGTGACTCCAAATACCCCCAAAAATAAAAATCTAGCGGGTTTAGATCTGGGGACCTTGGTGCCCACGCCTGGTTAGGTTCTTCTACACCCCTACCGATCCATCGATTTGGATAGACAGTGTTAAGGAATTCCCTGGCTACAACGCTCAAATGGGCCGGAGCCCCATCATGCATAAACCAAATGCAGATACGAATTTCTAATGGTACATTCTGAAGTAGTACCGGCAATTCATTTTCTAAAAAGTCTCTGTAAGTTCTATCAAGTAATTATCAATTATTGCCGGCCAAACATTTACAGAGAATTGATACTGATAATGTCTTTCACTAACTGCGTGCGGATTTTCCAGAGCCAAAACATGGTTGTTATGACAGTTTGTGATAGCATTTAAGAGAAGAGTACATATCTTAAAAATTGAGGATTTCCTGCCAATGTTCTCAAAAACCACTGACACATAGTAATGCGTTGGGAAAAGACTCGTGACAAAAGAGCTTGTACCCTTTGAATATGGTATGGATAAAATTGTTGATCGTGGATAATTCTCCAAACTGTGGACTGAGTAGAATTGAGAGCATCAGCAATTATTCTTGTACTTCTGGATTCTCCTCGAGAGCGTTTAGAACAACTTCTTCCAATTCTGGGTTTCGGACTGCTCGTGGTCTTCCAATAATATCAGCTGCCCTCTTAAAGCTACCTGTTTCTGCCAAACGACGGTGGAAACTGGTATATAAATGTTGGAGTTGAAGGCAGTTCTCGATTAGGAAATCGCTCCTAATAAATACGTCTTGATTCGCGCGCATTGCCATCCGCAAGGCAATAAACAAAATGAATATTGGCTAAATGAGCATTATTGTTTAAATAATCCATTTTTTCAAAATTAGTGTTTTAAAACTTACAGGATCTTCAACAAAACAACCAAACGTTTGACTAACACATAATATGTAATTACGAAAACTACTTACTCAAACGTCAAATTCATTTCCTAAGCTTTCCTGTGAAAAATACAAAATAATGGTAATAACTTCAACTCGCATCGATTATCAAATAATCGACTTGAAATTTTCAAGTCCAAATATCTAGAAAACGGTTGCGTATAGCGACTTATAACAAGGGGGCACTTTTTTACGTATATATGATAGAAGAATTGATTTTTTACTAAAAAATTTGCTAGAAGTATGCTCAAAAAAGTTGTGAATCTTCAAAACAGAAAATGACGTGTAGGTGGCGCCCCCTACAAGTAAGAGCCATAATAAAATCAGGTTCGAATTCAACACCTCGAAAAACCTCACAATACCAATTTTCGTTTGAAAAAGATCAGTATTTCGAAAGTTATTTGAAAAAAACGAAAATAAAAATAAAACTTTAACACCCTGTATCTTATAAACGAAGCGTTTCCGGACATATATTTATTTGGACAATTCATATTAGAATATTGTGAGAAATCACCTCCTGAAGTTTGTCAAAGTCCTTTTGAATCACCCTGTATAATGATACAGAGCGATTCATCAATAATTTCAAAATTTAATTCAGTTCCGAGTGAAGGTGCCTTCAAAAAGCTTGCCTTATTTAAAAATTGTGTTATTTGAAAAATCATCATACCCTTCGTTTTGATCATAAAACTGAACAGCATTCTTGATGAGCGATATATCCCAAGTTCCTCATAATTTTTCGACAAATAATTAGTGTATTAGGATTGTTATCCATCCGATTTTCGATTCGAACAGCCGATGGATTCGTCGTGATAATTAGAATCTAAGAAATGTGTGTCTAATACATGTTGACATTTAAAAAAAAAATGACTATTTTCACAATTAGTGGTTTTGGAAATATCGAACCGCCATAGACACTCAACTAGGCGGAAAAAACACCGTCATATAATATTTTCTACTCATCATTCATATCCATCAGATTGGTTTAAGTGGGTCCAAGCACTCTAGAAGCAAAAATAAAAATGCTTCTGAAAAATCAAATGTACCAATTTTTCGTCTCAAAACTATGTGATCGAACTCGGAATCGACCCTAGAGTCCAAAGAAAGAAAAAATATAGAGGGTGTTCCATTTGAAATTACCAAGTTGTGGTCGTTTCGGGTGAAACCGGAAGTGATGGCAGAGTATGAAATTAAAAAAAAATTCAATTCTTGAATCCAACAGCCCTGCCAAGTTTGGATCTCATACCCTCGGAACTCTGCAAACCATGGCTTGTCTAAAAAATACGTTGACACTTGGTATACCGACTTCAAATTGTTAGGAATGCCCCTATATACAAGAAAATATATAAAGTCATCGAATCTGAGCAAAAGGTCGAGATCAAAGGAGAAATCCAATTTTATCAGACCAGTGAAATCTGCCGACCCAGGAAGTTTTCTGTCGGTGATCTGATTTATATACGACAGTTTGGAGTCCTAATGGAAACAGCTGCCAGTGAAATTGTTATGTATCAAAATATAAGATTCAGCTATTCAATTTTTTTTTGGCTAGGTATAGATGCCACCCGATGAAAATCTAGGAACGAAATATTACTGTAAGATACAAAAATATAAAGAAACTTCATGAGGAGAAACTTTTATTCGAATGCAGTAAAAGCATAAATAGTATACAGGGTGATTCAAAAGTACTTTGACAAACTCCAGGAATTGATTCCTCACAATATTCTAATATGAATTGTACGAATAAATATATATCTGGAAACGCTTCGTTTCCAAGATACAGGGTGTTATAGTTTTATTTTTATTTTCGTTTTTTTTTAAATAACTTTCGAATTACTGACCTTAATTAAACGAAAATTGGCATTGAGAGGCTTTTTGAGGTGTCGAAATTAAACCTAATATTAGTGTTCCCACTCGTAGGGGGCGCCACCTACACGTCTTTTTCTTTTTTGAAGATTCATAACTTTTTTGAGCGTACTTCTAGCACATTTTTCAGTAGAAAAAATCAATTCGTTTATCATATCTACGTAAAAAAGCTACCCTTGTTACAAGTCGCTATAAGCAACAGTTTTCTAGATATTTGGACTTGAAAATTTCAAGTCGATTATTTGATAATCGATGCGTGTTGAAGTTATTACCATTATTTTGCATTTTTCACAAGAATACTTAGGAAATGAATTTGACGATTAAGTAAGTAGTTTTGGTAATTACATATTATGTGACAGTTAAACGTTTTGTTGTTTTGTTGAAGTTTCTGTAAGTTTTAAAACAATAATTTTGAAAAATTGGATTACTTAAACAATAATGTTCATTTAGCCGAGATGCATTCCGTTTATGGCCTTGCGGATGGCAATGCGCGCGAAGCAAGACCTATTTACCAGGAGCGATTTCCTAATCGAGTACTGCCTTCAGCTCCAACATTTACCAGTCTCCACCGTCGTTTGGCAGAAACAGGTAGCTCTAAGAGGGCAGCTGATATTATTGGAAGATCACGAGCAGTCCGAACCCCAGAATTGGAAGAAGCTGTTTTGAACGCTCTCGAGGAGAATCCAGAAACAAGTAAAAGAATGATTGCTGAAGCTCCCAATTCTACTCAGTCCACAGTTTGGAGAATTATCCACGATCAACAATTCTATCCATACCATATTCAAAGGGTACAAGCTCTTTTGCCACGAGATTTTTCCCAACGTATTACTATGAGTCAGTGGTTTTTGAGAACATTGGCAGGAAATCCTCAATTTTTAAGATATGTACTCTTCACGGACGAGGCAAACTTCTCCCGAAATGCTATCACAAACTTCCATAACAACCATGTTTGGGCTCTGGAAAATCCGCACGCAGTTAGTGAAAGACATTATCAGTGTCCAATTTTCTGTAAATGTATGGGTGGCAATAATTAATGTTTACTTGATAGGTCCTTTATTTCTTCCGTTCCGACTGAATGGCGCAACTTACAGAGACATTTTGGAAAATGAATTGCCGGGACTACTTCAGAATGTACCATTAGAAATTCGTATCCGCATGTGGTTTATGCATGATGGGGCTCTGGTCCATTCTAGCGTTGTAGCCAGGGAATTCCTTGAGACTATCTATCCAAATCGATGGATCGGTAGGGGTGTAGAAGAACCTAACCAGGCGTGGGCGCCAAGGTCCCCAGATCTAAACCTGCTAGATTTTCATTTTTGGAGACATTCGAAGTCACTAGTTTATAAAACTCCAGAAGCGAATGAAGAAGATCTGAGAAACCGAATAGTAGACGCCTGTGAGACCATAAGAAACACACCTATATTTTTTTAGCGGGTACGAGATTCAATGACTAGAAGACTGAATGCCTGTATCTTTGCTGAAGGTGGACACTTTGAACAATTTATTTGAATACAATTTAGTTTCCTTTAGTTCATTTTATTCTACATATTCAAAATTTCTTGAAATAAAATTTTGATATTTTTTGCAAATTTTATCGAAACAAATACAGATTCTGCACCCTTGATACAAAAATAACTATTTCAAACGAGTAAAAATAAATAGAACAGGTGGCGCCCCCTACAAAAAACCAAAACCACTTACGTCATATTAATTTTCTAAGCATTCTTGTGAAAAATGCAAAATAATGGTAATAACTTCAACACGGATTGTTTATATATGACTTTTCCACAGCTCATAACTCACGTTTGAATTCTAAGAAGTCACAGGTTATGCTTTTTGGCTCCGCAAAGAAATTGGAGGAAGTTCGTGATGAACTGAAAATTAATATTGTTAATGAAGTTAATGAAGGCAAAAATCTGGGTCTATGGATTGACACCCCTCTAAGATTCTCTAAACACGTTAGCCATCTATGTCAAGCATCTTACAATGTACTAGGGCAATTATTTCCAAATAAACATCTACTTTCTAAGCACCTGAAGCTCACCTTATGTGAAACCTTGATAACGTCAAAGTTGTCTTATTGTGATAGTATCTATGGACCTGTCCTCCTTAGATACGACCAAAATCGCCTTCAGAGAATACAGAACTCTTGTATAGGATTCTCCTACGGTATCCGCAAATTTGACCATATTAGTGCTGCACTGGAAGACTCGGGCTGGCTGAGGTTGGACGATCTTCGGACTCTACATACTCTCATTCACACACAAAATACTTGAAGCCAAAGCTCCAAAATATTTGTTCGAATGGCTAAACATGTTTTCGTCTATAAACAACCTCAGAACACGCAATAGACACTTACTTGTTATCCCCCCTCACTCCTCTACAATCTTTATCAGAAGTTAATCATATGATGCCGCCAAACTGTACAATCAGCTACCCAATGATTTTAGGTCTTACACGCTATCCAATTTCAAAAAGAGGCTGAAACTTTTATTAAGAGATACTCAGTTCTCTTTAAGACGTGGATGACTGCTACCCAATTTTGGATGTTCTTGTTGAATTTACTATAATGTTTTTTCCATTGTTGTTCAATTAGGTAACTCATCTCCATTTCAAATATTATATATAAATTTAGAGTATTTATTCTTATTTTTATTATTATTACTTTTAATTTTTTTTTTTATTTAAAAATAATTATTTTATTTTTCTCTTTATGGTTAAGTTGAAAAATAGCTTTTGCTGACACTTCGCCTTTCATCATTTTTAACTCGGTGTATTATTCCCTGCCACTCTGTACCTTTCTTTTATTTTTAACTAAAATGATGAATAAAGCCGCTTTATTATTATAATTATTATTATTATCGAATAATCGACGTGAAATTTTCGAGTCCGAATACCTAGGAAACGGTTGCTTATAGCGACTTGTAACAAGGGTAGCTTTTTTAAGTAGATATGATAGAGGAATTGATTTTTTTACTGAAAAATGTGCTAGAGGTACGCTCAAAAAAGTTATGAATCTTCAAAAAAGAAAAAGAGGTTCGAATTCGACACCTCAAAAAAGTCAGAATTTCGAAAGTTATTTAAAAAAACAAAATGAAAATGAAACTTTAACACCCCGTATCTTGGAAACGAAGAGTTTCCGAACATATATTTATGCGGAAAATTCATATTAGAATATTGTGAGGAATCACCTGAAGTTTGTCAAAGTACTTTTGAATCACCCTGTATACACACCGATGTGGAAAGTGTTTCATTCTTGTCGAGACAAAAGGAATGAAATTTTTTACCGCGGTTTGTAAACTATTTTTTTCACAACCATACCTTTTAAATGCAAATGAAGTCGCTACGTATGTTTTAACGCTGGTTTCTACAAATACCGTAAAATTCATGTTCTATAATTATTGTGGGAACTATTTCTGACCTGGGTGGCGCTGGAGAGAAGATATTCTCACCAGAATCATAACGAGGTTCCAAATAGATTTCGAAATCATAATAAAAAAAATGAAAAAGTTAAGTATTGTTGGATGAAACTATCCATGTCCGTTAATTCGTTTCCCCAATGTCTTGTCTGTTTGACCTATGTGAAAGCTAAGACAATTATTTCAAGTATATTTATATTGATTCTTCAGATTCTACATTTCTTTATGTGTTGTTTTCGGTTGAATGATGAAATGAAATGATAACGTTAGGTATAAATTCACAGAAACTATTTACTGCTTGCCTTTTCCGTGATTCAAGAAGGAAAACAGAAACATATAGAATAGGGGGAAGTGGAGAATGATATTGGAAGTGAATATCATGGAGTATAAAAATTAAGTACTGAACTCTTTTTGAAACCTATAAACCTTCCATTGCAAGCTCCATAAAACCGAACAGTAAAAATATTAGAAAGCACCAGTGGCTGTTTGTTACTTTTGTTGGAGGAAAACGATGAATTTATTACGAGATCTGAATAAGTTTTCAGAATGGTGTCATTATTTAACGATTGCTCCTATTATATCAGTTTTTTATGGAAAACCGATATATTCTGGATGGTTTATAGTTATGAATTAATAACTATTTTGCTTGAGAAACTATTTCTTCCGATACCTCTTGAAAATAAAGACTATACAGTATGACCGATTCTTAGAGCCAGATTCAAAATTTTCTAGATGCACTATATTTATTTGCTTGTCGAAAATGGATCTATACTATTGGCGATCCCACCCCATCCATCCAGTTCTGGATTTAGCAAGTTTTAATATAAGTTTCTCTGGAATATTTTTTTGGTGTACTAATCAGGAAGGAAGTGATATTTGGAACGTAGTTCCTTATCGCGCGTTGCGAAAGAGGGCTAGGCGGAATAAATTAAGACCAAAATGTGTAACGAGACTTTCGGTATGGTTTTAAGCCGTGCGGCGTGCGCGTGTTTCTCTGTCTGTCTCGCTCTCTCTCTCTCTCTCTCATAGAAAGCAAACCAGTTTTTTTCATTTCTTCTTTCTATTGTACAGTGTGGTGTCGCGACGATTATTTTTGTTGAGTGTATACAGGTTTTTTGTACATAATAAATAATAAAAAATAATAACAATAATGAATCCTGACAGTGTTTCTGCACAAATTTCGGATATTGCTGATGGAGTTAGGTAAGCAGAGATTTTATACAGACAATAATAAATGCTTATGTATCTTTAGCAAGTACGCATTAAAACCTCTCTTTACTATTGTGCTAACCAAGACATACGCGTTATAATCTCTCCATTATTGTGAGTGTACGCGTCATAACTTTGATGAATTTAAAAGCAAATTATATTTTAATATTACAATATCAATGCGTATGTATTTAGCAAGCCGTGCGTGTTCTAACCTATACGCTGTTGTGTTTACGAAGTCGAGAGTATATATATATATATATATATATATATATATATATATATATATATATATATATATATATATATATATATATATATATATATATATATATATATATATATACACTCTGTTGTGCATATATGAAAGGATAATTTATTTTTCAATTCCTAATATTCTATCATCAAATATAATTAAATTATTCAAGAATGAAAGTAACATAAAAATCTCACAAAAAATATCAAGACTATTGGAAATTTAAATACGAGGTTAAAAGATCCCACACCAGATTTGAAGAAATCAAATGTTGTCTACAGCATACCATGTAACAACTGTGATTTGAACTATATTGGTACAAGTTCAAGAACTTTAAATAATCGTATTATTTCTCACAGAAGTGATATAAGACTCAACAAGAAGTCATGTGCATTAGCTCAACATGCTATTGAAACAGGCCATAGAATATCATTCGAGGAAGCACAAGTTTTACATTCAGAAAAAAATTCTCTAAAAGATTATTTCTTGAAATGATTGAAATTAATAAATCCAATCAAAATATGAACAAAAAAACAGATATCGAAAATCTTAGCAAAATCTACAGTTATCTTCTAAAAATGGATTAAAACTGATGATTCTCAAAGAATATAATATAAACATTAACACACCCACTACATATTTTATATTTTTCTGACGATTTATCATAGGTTGTCATGTCAAATCCTTCAATGTCACTCGAAGCGTCGAGATATAACACCATTCCGACAAATTTTACATATTTTACGTTTTTTCATTTTTACGTTAATGTTCATATATCATCCACTCAGATTACTGTAAGTACTTCCTTCATTTTAAGTATTTTTTTCACAATAATGTCATTTACATATTTTAGGACCCTGAAGAAGTTTCAAAATTGAAACGAAAGCTCGGTCCATCGTATTAAAGAGTTTTTCATAGTTCAACACTTGTGCTGACTGAAGATCCCCGTTATTCCCCACTGTTCATACCAATTTTCAGTCGTTATTTCTAAATTTATAATATATATATATATATATATATATATATATATATATATATATATATATATATATGTGTGTGTGTGTGTGTGTGTGTATGTATATGTACAATTTTTTTGCTTTTTATTTCAAGCATCGACTACTGAGGTACAAACTATAACTTCAAGGAAAAAGACACATGCACAAAGATGTAGAGAATATCGTGAGAGAAAGAAATTACAAATACATTTATCCACTGGAAAACACAAAACGGTTTTTTATTTTTCTGTAAACCTCAAACTCTTCAATCAAAAATTGGAGAAGAGTTCAAATTTCTCTGAACGCTTTTGATTATAACTTAAAAAAAAAAATGTATTACAATTCCTTCACTAATTAATCGAAAGGAACTTCGTTCCATCCGGGTGCCCCTTGACACCTCTCAAGTTTTTTTTCACTTATAATTCCCCTAAAGCATGAATTATTTCTAGGAATTTTTTCAAGGTACGATTTATTTTTTAATTTTCTTAAAAAACTCGCAACTGGGAAAAAAATGCCGTAATTTTAATTCAAGCTAGCGGAAGATTCGGCACAAAAATTTCATGCCATAACTATTTGAAAATAGTGAATTAGTGACATATCCATGTAAGGGAGATCATAGTAGGCTGTTGTAAGTGTTCAAATCAAATCAATTTTATTGAGTCCGTTTCCTATTTACAAAAAACAGATTGGACGAGTCACAAAAATACATCTTTGTATGATGATGATGATGTATGAATAAATCGATAAAAAATGTAAAAATGACAATACAGAACATTCATGTTCGAGAATAACAAAAAAGTAAAAACAGATGAAATATATGATTTAATTACCATTGATGAAGTTTTCGAAATAGGAGTTTTTTTAGACGGCATTTGAAAACCTCTACGCATTTCGAGCTCTCCAAGGAAAGAGGCAGTTTATTGAAGAAGAGACTACCCGCAGTTATCGGCGATTTTTTTTGAAAAGAGTGTTTTGCCATATTTATTAATATATTGTTTTTATTTCTCGTATTATATCCGTGTGTATCGCTGTGTTTATCTAAATTGTTTTTGTTGTTATAAATGAATGTCAATAGTTCCATTATATATATATATATATATTTATATATATATATATATATATATATATATATATATATATATATATATATATATATATATATATATATATATATATATATATATGGGTGGAGAATACCATAATTTATAAAATATTTGAAAGATTTTGTATGAATTCCTATATTTATCTAAATGTTTATTTTTGTAAAATAAATATTCGTTTCGTTTCAGAGGCCCATACAACGATACTGTATGATATGGCTGAATAAGCAAGAGCATAGTACACATTCAATAGAGATTCAAAATCTAACATATTTTTCAGAGTCAATATTACATAGTAGCATTTGTTCAGTTTACTACATATTGTTTTTCCCAAGAAAGATTGCAATCTATCTGTGTGTCTAGAAATTTAGTGTTTTTGGATAGTTCAACTGAACGCCCCTCAAATGAGATATGTGGAATTTTTGGTGTTCTGTATTCATTGTAGAACTCAATGCACACTGTTTTGTTGTGGTTTATAATGAGCCTATTTTTGGAGCACCAATCTTTGAATTCTGGTAGAATAGTGTCGATTTTTTGTTTTAGTGTTGTTTGCGATGCATCCGAGACAATTATGCAGGTGTCATCAGCATACATCAAGACTTTTTCCTCAGTTATATGATGTGAAAGATCGTTAATAAAAAGCAAGAAAATTAAGGGCCCAAGGACGCTTCCTTGGGGAGTTCCGACATCGTTTTCAAATTCGTCCGAGGTGACTTCATCAATTTTTACCATGAATTTTCTGCGCTCTAAAAATGAAGTAAACCAATTATTTATGGAGCCCCGAATTCCTAGTTGATATAGCTTTTTTGATACGAAGGAGCTCTCAACGGTGTCGAAAGCCCGTGTGAGATCAAACATAATTGATACTACGTTTTCCCCGACGTCCATTTTGTCTGTGATATGTTGAACCACTGTTGAGTCCCTGTTTCTGTTGAGAGACCGGTTCTAAAGCCGTGTTGGCTATCACTGAAAAGATTGAAAATTTCTAGAAACTGAGTAATTCTTTTTGCAACTACTTTTTCTATAATTTTTGGAAAAATGCTCAGAGGAGCGATGGGCCTATAGTTTTCAACATTTCTTGGATCGTCCCTCTTATGTATCAGTATCACTGAAGCTAATTTGAGAACAGACGGGAACTTCCCTTGTGTGATCGATGTATTGATTATGGAACACAAAATGGGTGCGATAATGGAACTACTTGCTTTTATTATCGATACAGGAATTTCATCAGGGCCAGTGGACCTCTTATTGGGTAATTGATTAATTATTTCAATGATTTCATTTTCGTTGACGGGGACAAATAAAAAAGAATTACGTGTGGCTCGCCCTGTAGTGCAATTGAACGATCGTTCATAGGAATGGTATACAAAGATGGTCATGATTAAGATGCCTTAGTCATGATGGATATTTTGACGTTTTGCCTGACAAGTTTCAAAAGCGTAGTCGCGTTTTATCTGCTAGTTACACACAAAAAGAAAATGTCGTGTTTTGGATCAGAAAATAGTTAGATGATAAGGAAGGAGATGGACATTATTTTCGAATTACTAGCTCTGGTTAGTTGATTTCATTACTTTGTATATCATTCCATCCTCTCATAGAATATAATGATTGTGACGGATGTAGGAGAACAAAAATAATGACAATAGCGATCTGTCATTGTCAACTATACAGTGCTTTTATTTTTTGAACGGGTCAACTCAAAAAATTGAAACTTGGGATAATGAAATTGATGCATGAATACTATATTTTGGAGAAAAATTGACAGATGAAACTTTCAAGATAGCGACTGGGCGCCATCTGGGAAAAAAAATTAATGAGAGGGGGGTCTTGTGACACATCCTTTTGAAGCTCCTGACCAATACTTCACAACCCCAGAATATGAAGTCAATATCTCCACCTACTACAAAATGGCGGAACATTTAATAATTGCCTGAATACATCGGCGTTTAACTTCATAATTTGAGGAAAGGAGCTGAGTTCAGTTCAGAAGATGCTCGAAATGGTTGCCTTGAACTGCTTGACATGAGAATAGCCTAAACGATATTTCACGCCGAACATTTTTGAACACAGTAACGTCGATATTTCTACAAATATTTATTATTCTCTGCCGTATATCCAATATCCAATATAAGTTCAGTTTCGTACACCTTTCGCTTCGAATAGCCCCATAAAAAAAGTCTACAGGTGTCACATCTGGCGAGCGGGTTGGCCATTCCGTAGGCCAATCCAACGACCGGGGAAAGTATTATCCAAATCGTTCCTTACTTGTCCGTAGTAATGTGGTGATGCTCCATCTTGTTGAAATACAATATCCATATCGATTCATCAGGATTCGCTTCGACGATTTCGGTGATGAGAGGGTCAACAGTATTTTCCAGCATACTCAAATACAGTTCCCCTGTTAAATTTCGTTCAATGAATAGAGGTCCTACAATATGGTTTCCCAATATTCCTGCTCAGACGTTAATTTTTTCTGGATATTGAGTTTGAGTTTCCCGGAAAATGTGAGTGTTGGTGTCACTCCAATAACGGCAATTTCGTCTGTGAACCTTGCCGTTGAGATAAAATGTAGATTCGTCACTGAAACAAATATTGTGGAGATAGGTAGGTTGCCTTACAATGGTTGCCGTCATAATTTCGCAGAATTCTGTTCTTCGATCAGGGTCATCTTCAGTTAACTGGTGTACCATTTTGATTTTGTATGGATGAGACTTATTCCTCTTCAGAAGTCGCCACACAGTAGAAGGACCACCTCACAAACATTCGCGACGAAGGAAGTAGACTGTTGAGGATTTACTATCATCTCACCAATTATTTGAACTTGCTGTTCTTCCGGAATGGACGGATGACCTGGGGGCTTTTTGTTCTGTACACTACCGCTAGTTGTGAATTTGGTTACAAGTTCCCTTGAATATTTTCTACAGATAGGACGATTCGGGAAACGATAATTAAAAATTCTTTCGGTTTCGTGAAAGTTACGCGTCGCACCGTGAATAAAAATCGCTTCGATTTTTTCTTCCAATGGACGAGAATTGATTATATTAGAGATAGTTCACGTGGTACCGATTTACTAGTAAAACCGAAAAGTAAATGAGAATATTTTAACTGAACAATGATGTTCGTTGTCGTACTGACATTTCTTGTCATTTTTTGTTTAAATAAAAAATAACCTATCAAACCTTATCGGGTTGTTGAGATTGCCATATCGCAGAGAAAAACAAATATTTCTAGATGTATCGATATTAATGTGTTTGTATGCAGGTAATTATTAAATGTTCCGCCATTTTGTAGTAGGTGAAGATATTGACTTTATATTCTAGGGTTGTGAAATATTCGTCAGGAGCTTCAAAAGGATGTGTTACAAGACCCCTTTTTCGATTTAATTTTTTTCCCAGAAGGCGCCCAGTCGCTATCTTGAAAGTTTCATCTGTCAATTTTACTCCAAAATATAGTATTCATGCATCAATTTCATTATCCCAAGTTTAAATTTTTTTAGTTGACCCGTTCAAAAAATAAAAGGGGGCCCATGGACATTGAAGAAAAGCACTGTATATGTGTGCCAATGTTCACAAGTGAAAAATCAATTATTCCCTATTTTTCTACCCGTTAGGGTGGATAATTCCATTCCAAATCCAAATATGATCAACTATGAGGTATACCCTATCTAATAAAAAATGGATCATCCAAATCGAAGAACCCAGTACAAAGTTATGCCAGATAGAATCGGTTAACGGACCAGAATTCAGAGGGTGAGTGATCAATATCCTTCATTTTGCTACGCTTAGGAGTGGATTTCATCTTTTAAATTCAAATAGGACCAACTTCGAAGTAAACCTATCCACTGGAAGAAGAATGATTAGAATCGGACGTCTGAGTAATGCGTGGTCATACATAAAAATATATATATATATATAAATATATATATATATATATATATATATATATATATATATATATATATATATATATATATATATACGCGTCGACTGGAGAACCTCATCCTTCTTGGTTTCGTCGGTTAAAAAGTGAACGTTTAGGCTCTTATCATTAACTACAATATTATTGGCCCTTATTTTCTTGGAGGCACAGTTAATGGTGAGGTTTATCTAGATTTTATATTGAACTTTTCACAGCCTAAATTAAAAAGACTTTTTCCTGATGTAAATGATAGATCAATTTGGTACCAACCAGACGGAGCTCCACCTCATTGCAAACGTATTGTTAGAGATTATTTGAACGAAGTTTTTCCCCATAGGTGGATTGGAAGACGTGGAACGATTGAATGGCCGCCTAGATCTTCCGATTTGACTCCTCCCGATAACTTCTTATGGGGTTATTTGAAATCAAAGGTATATTTCAATAGACCAGACAATATTGCAGATTTAAAAGTTAGGATAACGGAAGAAATTAATATCATCACCCCTGAGACTCTACAAAATGTTGTACGAGAATTCCAATATCGACTTATTGTCAAGAAGTAAATGGTGGTCATTTTGAACATTTAATTCGATCGTAAAATACATTGAAAAATACTTCCTAAACATTATGTGACAATATTTCCTTCATTCTACGTAAAGTATCAAAATGATACATTTTCAAAATAAATTTTCTCAGTTATAATTGCACCAAATTTGAAAAACTTATTGTTTCTGAAGAGAAAATGAAAATCCCTTTCGAACAACGTGCCATACGACCCCCCTTCTTATTTAAATTTTCTGAGGGGTGCTCATGATTCAGAGGGGGTGCAAGGAGGGGGTAATATTTTCATACTGTAAATTGTCAAATTAACAATAGAAATCGATCTGTTTCAGGTTTTTTTCAAACAAATATATAATGATGCTAAAAATGAATTTATTCCATATTTATGGACCGCACTGTATAATAGATATATTCACCTTTTTTAGGACTTTTTCAGAAAAACAATTGCTTTTTACTTATTTAAATGTAACATCGACAATTTGCTCCACGCAAGTCAAGACATTACCCAAATCTCCAGACTCACATAAAAAATCAAGAAATTTCCATAAGAAAACTATAATTTTCCTAAATGAACATATTGTATGCCGATCAGCAACGAATGAACTTGCCCTTCCATTGAAAAAAAAGTTTATCTGTGATTAAGAAGACTTGTTACATGCAAACAACAACTATTTTCAGGGGAGATTGTTTCATACGAGATCTTGTGACTGAAGTTTCCACAATTGAGTCGTCGTATAACAACAGGTGGATTTTTTCTCCTAATATACATTCACAAATTCCTTCAATTTCCAACACGGTCTCAAGTTCTAAGATTCAATTCATAACATCAAAAACATGAAAAACACCCATTGACAACACTTAAATTTACCTGTAGTCATTGATTGAGAACCCCCAAGCAGAAGCTCGCATAGCCTCCGAAAAACTCCGCTAAAAAGCTACATATCGCCACCGACTGATGCAAAAACATCTCGGAAAAGTGATTAGAACGAAAACCAACGAGGTTCAGCTAGGGACATCCTGTGGCATCGTGGGATGTGGAAACTCTATCGTATCGTCGGGAAAGCCGTCTGATGGAACGTGTCTCACGGACATATCAAGCCGTACTGAGAGCCAGAGAACCGACGTCGGGCCATCAGCGTCGCGATGGAAACGTCCTCTGTGGAGCGTGGAGGCGTCTGTCTGAAAGAGATGCCTACAATTGCAGCGCAAACAAAGAGAGCCGGAATCAGCATTGTGTTCCTTTGAATTGGAATTTTATGCAAGCGTTCTCAAGAAACCCAGTGTTTCCATGCCGTGTTTGAGATAGAGATTATATATATAGCGATTGTTCAGGTGGTCGATGGGCCCGGGGATAGTTGAGAAAAACGAATTATCTAGGAAGTAATTTATTCAATTTTAACGAACATCTAAATGAACGTGTCATACAGTGTGAGGGTATGATTTCATTGAAATTCGACGCTGTATTAGGTATTACATAGCCAGTTATGAAAAGACTAATTTTATTTGAGACTAGTGTGATATTTACCAAAACGAGCAAACGAAGTGAGCGAGTTCTGCATATTACATGAGCCAAATGAAATTTGTCATTTAATAACGCGTTAGTACAAATTTTTTTCTAATCACACTTCAAGAAAGAATTATGCCGTTGAAAATGTCATTTAATAACGCGTTAGTACAATTTTTTTTCTAATCACACTTCATGAAAGAATTATGCCGTTGAAAATGTAACGACGCTTAAAATTAAACTGAATAATTTTTTAATATTGTCCAAACTGAAATTAGTAATTATTATATTATTATTTTATTTGAACCTGCGAGTATAAACAGGGTGTTACCAAATAAGTGCGAAAGTTCTCAGGGGGTGATTCTTTGTCGAAAATTAAAGGGGGTCTTTCATGTAAACAAAAGCTCTCAGGTCTTTCCTTGAAAAGTTACCCCAAAAACCCCCACATACCAATTTTTAATAGAATCAGACCATAATCACAAAATTTGGCCGCCATTTTAAAGCCGTCATTTTGAATTTTTGAATTTTTACAAAAGAATCATGATATTCGACACCAAAAACCCCCACATACCAATTTTGAATAGAATCAGACCATAATCACAAAACTCGGCCGCCATCTTGAATTTTCTAATTTTTACAAAAGAATCATAATATTCGACCCCAAAAACCCCACATCCAATTATGAATAGAATCAGACCATAATCACAAAACTCGGTCGCCATCTTGAATTTTCCATTTTTCACAAAAGAATCATAATATTCGACCCCAAAAACCCACACATACCAATTTTGAATAGAATCAGACCATAATCACAAAACTCGGCCGCCATCTTGAATTTTCTAATTTTTACAAAAGAATCATAATATTCGACCCCAAAAACCCCTACAGACCAATTTTGAATAGAATCAGACCATAATCACAGAACTCGGCCGCCATCTTGAATTTTCCAATTTTTGCAAACGAATCATAATATTCGACCCCAAAAACCCCCACATACTAATTTTGAATAGAATCAGACCATAATCACAAAACTCGTTCACCATTTTGGAGCCGCCATCTTGAATTTTTCAATTTTGACAAAAGAATCATAATCTCCGACCACAAAAACCCTCGGATACCAATTTTGAAGCGAATCGGACCATAATCACAAAACTCGTACGCCATATTGGAGGCGCCATTTTGTTTTTTCTTCACACAAAAATTTCTTAATGCATTGTCACCGGAATTATGTACACCTGCCAAATTTCAAATCATTCGGACGTCTGGAAGTGGGTCAAAATCGCGCCCAAAGGAGTCGGTTACAAACAAACAAACAAACATACAAGTGAAGCTAATATAAAGCGTGTAAAAAGCTACTTATGAATATTTTTTCAATTTTGTTGTGATCTTCTAAAGGGGTAAAACATGCAACCCCTTTTTCATTTTTTACCAGAACTTTTCACCGAAACAAAACTTCTCAATTCAAAAATATGTGTTGGAAAGAACCATGCATTGCAAAACTTTTTCAACTCCTGTGTTGTGCCCGTAAAAGCAATAGTTTCCTAATAAAAAAATTAAATACAACATTGTGCATGAACGGATCTTCTGTAAATGGAAACGAAAAAATCTAGTAGGTGGCTGTCACGTTTTGTTTACACAACTTGTGACTTCAATCGTAGTATTTTAAAATCGAAAAAATCTAGTATGTGGCTGTCAAGTCGCTTTGGTTTCTATGTGGTAGTGGAAAGTTCAATTGTGTCTTTTGAATAATTACACTAACGCTGAAATGGTTGATATGCATTTTATGTATGGACGTGCCAATGGAAATTCTTTGGAAGCTAGACGGCTCTATGCAGAGATGTATCCACAGCGCGTGATACCTCATCACACAATGATGTTCAAAGTTACCTCCATCTTGTTGCTGTCAAAGGCGAACTTTTCTTATTGTTGCTCTTACGTTTCTCAACGGTCTTGGTGTAATTCTATGAATAGCTGCCCTTACTTTGTCCTCTAACTCCTGTCGTGTGGCAGGAGGTACATCATAAACCTCGTTTTTAATAGATCCCCATAAAAAAAATCTAGAGGCGTAAGGTCGGGTGACTTGAAAAGTTTTTTGAAAAGGAATAAATAAAAGTATAAATTGAAAACAACCCTATTGTACCTCGCCGGCCACCTAACTGGACCCATATTTCCAATCCAGTTTTCGTTGTATGTTTCATGCAGAAATTCCGTAACTGCCCTCAGGTTGTGTGGTGGAGCACCATCTTGTTGATAAAATAATCCATTTCGATCTATTAATGGAACTTCGTCCAAGAAATGCTCAATTTCCTGCGTGAGGAAACTTAGATATCTAGCTCCTGTCAGGACACCGTCAAAAATTATAGGGCCTGAAATTCTGTCCCCTAAAATCCCAACCCAACAATTGAAACCAAACCGTTCTTGAAAATGTCCTTCCTCCATCAAGTGTAAATTTGCATCGGACCAATATCGCTTATTATTTCTGTTGAAATGTCCCAAATTAGTCCGTCAGTATACATAATTTTATATGAAAATGTGTCATCCTTCAAATATTTTCCAAAGAACCAATTGCAATACTCAAGACTCCTTACATTATTGTTTTGGTACAGGTGCTGGTGTAGTTGATATTTAAATGAATGATATTTATGTTTCTTCAAAATGTTAGCTGCAGAAGACTTCGAACTGTCACATTCTCTTGCGATCTTCCTGAGCGACGTATTAATATTTACTTGAACGTATGCCAGAACATCTATCTCTTTTTCTTCACTCACAACAAACGAATCGTTCCCATCATTATCAGGCTCATTTCGCATTTTTTTAACCAGTTTTGGAAAATAGTGCCGGGTCGGGTGACGCCAGGATATCTCTGTACGTACAGACGTGCAGCATGTTGAATTTTGCCTACACTCTCCAAAAACTAATAACATATCAACTTTTTCAGTTCTTGTATAAACATTGTTATTTTCCATGATTTTCAAACAATGAGGTACACAATAACTACCTAAGAAAGAGATGTAACAATTTAATGATTTTGTTTCAGTTGTGTTGGTCACAGGCTACTCGATGATTTTAAATCCTATTTCAATCTCAATAATTCTAACGTCATATTTTCAGTTTTTTATCTGAAGTTTTCTCACAACCTAATAGAGTGCGGTATCAAATTAATCGTGATAAAATGCTCTTTTTTTCTAACCCACGAGCCACCATGTTGCCATTTGGAAAAAAATAGAAATACAAATTCTAAAATCAAACGTCACATAGCTGAAACATGTTGATCGAAAACAGTGAAGTTGTATTTTAAAATTTTTGGCCCGACATTAAATTTGAACGTATCCAGAGCCCTCTAGAATAAAAATTTATTTCGAAAAAAAAATAAAAAACGGTCACAAACAGTAACAAATGATACATGGTTGTATTTTAAATGTTATATGGAGACAAAAAAAACTTAAAATATACCAGGTGTCCCATTCAAAAATCGGAAGTTTATGTCACTTCCGGTGAATCCGGAATTTGCATGAAGTTGAGTTACTTGTCAAAAAATGCAGTTTTATGCATTAAACAGATCCTTCAAATTTCATTCCCTTATCTCCGAAAACAAAAAAGTTATAGGCGCGAGCCACCTCCCGTGGACACACGGTATGTTTGACTTTTTCGATATAGTGAAAATTCGTTTTCAAATAAGATTCTGAATCCAACAAACAGACTCCGGAAGAAAAATTCATCACATAAAAAATATGGTCCCAAAATAATGTAATTATATTTCAAGTGACATCATTTTTTCCAAAAGTATTTGTCATATCATCACAGACCGTATACATATATATCTAAAGTAATGTGGGCCAAAATTCTCAAACACCCTCTCAGAAAAAATGCAATCTGCAAGTTTGCCATCCAACTTTTCCAGAGCAACAGGGTTGGACAAACCATCCCGTTCAAATTGTCACCCTTATTGGACGTACAAAAGTACAAAAGTTTCGCCGATCGGAAAACTTTCGTATTTAACAGTAAATGAAAAAAGTTTTCAGGGGTGTGAAAAGTTCAGTAGAATCAATTATATGAATATTTTTTGTTCTATGATAAAACATAGCCTAATTTGTAAGAAAGTATACGGTGGCAGACAATTTTCTGGACCTCATGTTGAAATATGATTTATTTTTAAAATACATTTTGTATTTTTGAATCGATGAGAGGTGGGAGTCACGGGTGGAACTTATTGACTACTCATAACGACCCTATGGAACAATTCAAAAACCCCTTTATTTCTGAAACTTGCATTCTATATGACACTTATACTTATGAGCTGAAACGGGTGATTGTTTCCATTGGAAAAAAGTCGTCATCTGGTTACGACGACATTACAGCAAACGTTTTGGAAAATCTCCCAGATAACACATTACAACTCTTGACCAATATTATTAATGTATCATTTCATTCAGGAAAGTTTCCTGATTTGTTGAAGGTGTCATTGGTAATACCACTACATAAAGGTGGAAATCAGGACGACCCCTCGCATTATCAGCCTATTTTCCTAATTCCCACATTAGGAAAGCTTATAGAAAAACTAGTCGAAATAAGGATAACTGCATTTCTGACGAAACATAAAATCGTTAATAAAGAACAGTTTGGCTTTCAAAGTGGCAAAGGCACTAATTATGCAATTTCCTCACTCATGGAAAAAGCCTATACTGGAATCAATTGTGGCGAGGTTGCTGCTGCAGTGTTTTGCGATTTTTCGAAGGATTTCGACTGTGTGGATCACGAAATACTGTTGCGGAAGCTTCCTTGATACGGCTTCAGAGGAGTGATACTGAGCTGGTTCAGCTCATATTTGTCAGGTCGTAGTCAGATGGCGAAAACAAACCATTGCTCAGGAATTGGGAAAATACATAATGGTGTGCCTCAAGGTTCCGTACTAGGGCCAACATTGTTCATCATCTACGTCAACGATTTGACAAGTATAAATATCGCAGGAAAATTCACACTATTTGCAGACGATACTGCCATTTTTTTGAAATTGGACAATGCAAATGATTTAACTAAAATCATATCCAATGATATGAAGAAAGTAAAGAGTTGGTGTGATTCGAATCGTCTTTCCCTTAATATTTCGAAAACTAAGATAGTAACTTTCAGATGTGAACTTGACCCATTGGGAATGACATCATTGCGAACAAAAGTGGCTCAAAATTGTTAGGAGTACATATCGATAGAAAACTAAAATTTGAAGACCATGTTTATGCCTTGTGTAACAAAGTGTCTTCTGGTTGTTATGCAGTCAGAGTAGTCGCAAATGAACTTAGTTTAACAGCAGCTAAGACTGTTTATTTTTCTCTGGTGGAATCTTACCTGAGATATGGAATTTCATTTTGGGGCGTGTGTAGCGGTTATCTACTGCAAAATATTTTAATTTTGCAAAAACGAGCCGTAAGATATATGTGCAAATCAAAACGTAGATTACTCTTTACCACTCATGGAATTCTAACAGTGATTTCTATCTTTATAATGGAAACAGTGCGTTTAATTAACCATTTGCCAAAGAATGTAATAGAAATAAAATCTTTACAATGCTTCAGGAAGGCTGTGAAATGTTTTGTAAGTTATAGTCCATACTTTAATATACAAGAATTTTATAATGATAATTTTTAAAAAACCAATCAATAATGTGATTTTATTCATTTGGGTATATTTCAATGTGACATATATTTTATTTATTTTTATATTTATATGAATTTACTTCATGGGTTAAGACAAACTTGTTTATTTTTTCCAGTATTTTGTACGACTTATATGTTTTTATATATACAAACGGACTTTATGTATTAAGTGAAAACTGATTATTTCAAATGCATTTTGTTTTTACATATAAAGTGCGTTATAGATTAGGTGAAACTTTGTCCACAAGATTACTCTTATGATAATAAAGTATATTATCTCTCTCTCTCTCTCTCTCTCTCTCTCTATCTCTCTATTCATGAAAGAAAAATCTCTCGTGGTTCGTTTATGTATAAGTTACTCTCCCAACTTTTCCAGAGCAACAGGGTTGATCGTTCAAATTGTCACCCCTATTAGACAAACAAAAGAAGTTTCGCTGATCGGAAAACTTTCGTATTCAACACCAAATGAACAGTTTCCGTGCTGTATTAAGTTTAATGTTCCTCCTATGAATATTTATCGAGTAAGAAAGTATACAGTGACAGACAAAAATCTGGAACGCATTTCAAAAATATCATTTATTTTTCAGGATCCTTTTTTTATTGTTAAATTGATGAGTCACGTGTAAAACTTATTTATAGTTCGTTTATATTTAGCAGGGAAAAGGTCCTTGGGGAAATTAAAATATCTCTCAGTTTGGCTTAAGTATAAAAAAGTATTTCACATTTCGAGAAAAGTGGTCATTTCATTAGGAAAATAAATCGGCTGTGTGATTTCTCTGAAAATTATTTGATCAGGTCTCCCCTTGATTTGAACACTTACTGAAATAAATTTTTATCAGTTTAATGTTTTCGTAATTATTATGTTGGTTGAGTTTAGTTCAAAGTAATATATGTTTTGTTAATTTAAAATTTGTTTTATTTGTGTTGTCTACGATTTTACACACAACTAGAAGATATTGAATAAGCAATGCAATTATAACTGATAATCAATCAAATTCTTATTATTGCATTTTTAACCGACGAAACCAAAAAGAAAGAGGTTCTCTAGTCGACGCGTATATATATATATATATTTTTTATGTGTACTTCGAAGTTGGTCCCATTTGAATTTAAGAGATGAAATCCACCCCTAAGGGTAGCAAAATGAAGGATATTGATCACTCACCCTCTGAATTCTGGTCCGTTAACCGATTCTATCCGGCATAACTTTGTACTTGGTTCTTCGATTTGGATGATTTTTTCTTTATTAGATAAGGTATACCTGAAAGTTGATCATATTTCAATTTCGAATGGAATTATTCACCCCTACGCGTAGAAAAATAGGGGATAATTGATTTTTTACTTGTGAACATATGTAGTTGACAATGACAGATCGCTATTGTCATTATTTTTGTTCTCCTACATCCGTCACAATCATTATATTCTATGAGAGGATGGAATGATATACAAAGTAATGGAATAAACTAACCAGAACAACAAAAATAATTTATATTACAACAAATAGTAAAAGTAGATAATCATATTATTTAACTGGTAATAGTTGAAGTAAGGTGGGTAAGTAAGTATTTTGGAAGTAATAAAAAAACAAGTAGGTAGTAATAAGTAGATTTCAGCCACAAAAAAATAAAAACATTTTAACAAAAAATTAAACCGACGAAATACGGAACTGAAAAGTAAAAAATAAAATAAACCTTTTTAGTCTCAATAACTAAGCTCCCAAACTAAGGTGAGTAACTAATTTTGAGTCGGCGCCAAACGAACAATCAATGAACATCATTAAATTACTTCAAAAAAATTATCAGAATGTCACCGCGCAACTCGATGCCATCATTTCATGCCTTACCTAATTCATTTGCTTGTTTGTTTGGCGCTGAATCAAAATTAGTTACTTACATTAGTTAAGGAGCTGAGTTATTGAGACTGAGAATTTTTTGTTATATATTGGCACATTCATGCCCTCTTCATAATATGCAAGTGAATTGCCGTTTTTCATCAGTATCAAAAGTAAAACTGTGAGTGTGCTACATTCAAAATTTGATGTCAAATCCAAAAAAGCATTGAAAAATCTGGAGTTCCATCTAAAAAAATGGTGCCTAGTGATAGATCTCTGTGTAAATAAGAGGGGCCCTTTGACATCGGAATCATCTGCTTTCATAATTTAGTCTCTGAAATATCGGTTGGTATCGTATATAAAAATCTCAAACTATTGAACTGGCACATAGTTCAAATGTTCCTTTATGAAGGCTCCGAGAATATCATATTGAATAATTTCACTTTTCAGTATTTCAAAAGAATGAACTACAACGAAAAAGTTTACTTTTCTCTGATTAATAAAGTAACTTGGCTCTTTCAGTCAACTTTTCGAAAACTATTATCTGCCTAATCTCGTCGTGATTGAAAGGGCATCTGTCATCTGTAAGTGGGGAATTGGGAACCGGAAGATTCCATCTCGCTAATTAATTTAAGCAGTAATTAAACTAATTGGATGTTTCAGATCATTCTAGTCTGGTATTTCTATAGTTTGGCTTGATATTCTATGAAACTTGTCTTCATTGTTGTGACATTTGGTTTAGCTGAAGAGGTTCCAGTGCAAAATTTTCGTTTCAGTGAGTACCCGAATCTTGTTAATAATATATATCATCAACATCAAATTCAATTACGAATAACGATAAGGATTCCAATACAAAATCGATGTTTCTGAACCAATTCACGGGAAACGAACTATTCGATTTGTCGAAAACCAAACTGAAGAACAAAAACTTCAATGTTGCTGATGATTTTCCAGGATTCATCTTAAAAAAAGTGATTGATTTAATCATGATTCTCATAACATATACAGGGTGATTCAAAAGTACTTTGACAAACTTCAGTAGATGATTCCTCACAATATTCTAATGTCAATTGTCCTAATAAATATATGTCCGGAAACGCTTCGTTTCCAAGATACAGGGTGTTAAAGTTTTATTTTTATTTTCGTTTTTTTTAAATAACTTATGTAATACTGACCTCAAAATTGGTATCGAGAGGATTTTTGAGGTGGTGAATTCGAACCTAATGTTATTATTGCTCTTTCTCGTAGGGAGCGCCACCTACACGTCTTTTTATTTTTTGAGGATTCATAACTTTTTTCAGCGTACATTTTTCAGGAAAGAAATCGATTCCTCTATTATATCTACGTAAAAAAGCTACCCCTGTTACTTCTAGCACATTTTTCAGTAGAAAAAATCAATTCGTCTATCATATCTACGTAAAAAAGCTACCCTTGTTACAAGTCGCTATAAGCAACCGTTTTCTAGATATTTGGACTTGAAAATTTCAAGTCAATTATTTGATAATCGATGCGTGTTGAAATTATTACCATTATTTTGCATTTTTAACCGACGAAACCAAAAAGGAGGGGGTTCTCTATTCGACCCGTATACTTTATATTTTTCGATCATATTTTTTTATGTATGATCACGCATAACGTTTTACTGAGGCGTCCGATTCCGATAATTCTTTTTTCAGTGGATAGGGTGTACTTCGAATTTGGTCCCATTTGAATTTAAAGATGAAATCCACCCCTAAGGGTAGCGAAATGAAGGATATTGATCACACACACACACGGGGCTTGTGGCTCAGTGGAACGAGCGTCGGTCTTGTGTCAACTGTGTCCACCTGGCGCGGGTTCGATTCCCGCAGCTGGTGGAAATTTTTTCAAGGTCCCAAGAGTGGTTTCGGATCCCACTATAAAAGGTAAGGTCCCCGTGAAGTTTTCATTAACTTCTGAGGGTTGGTCAAACAACTAAGAAAGCGGTTAAAAACAATCTTACAAACAATTTTTACTCACCCTCTGAATTCTGGTCCGTTAACCGATTCTATCAGGCATAACTTTGTACTGGGTTCTTCGATTTGGATGATTCTTTTTTTAATAGAAAGGATATACCTTATATTTGGATTTCGGAAGGAATTAGCCACCCTTACGGGTAGAAAAATAGGAGATAATTGATTTTTCACTAGTGAACATTGGCACACACAAACGTAGTTGACAATGACAGATCGCTACTGACATTATTCTTGTTCCACATCCGTCAAAATCAGTATATTTTATGAGAGGATGGAATGATATAAAAAGTAATGAAATAAACTAACCAGAACAATGAAAATAATTTATATTACAAGAAATAGTAAAAGTAGATAATCATATTATTTAACTGGTAATAGTTGAAGTAAGGTGGGTAAGTAAGTATTTTGGAAGTGATCAAAAAACAAGTAGGTAGTAATTGGTAGATTTTAGCTACATAAAATTGAAAAATAAAAACTTTTTAACAAAAAATTAAACCGACGAAATACGGAACTGAAAAGTAAAAATAAAACTTTCTAACATTAAACGACGAAATCAACTGAAAGAAATAAAATAAACCTTCTTAGTCTAAATGATAATTGAGCTCCTAAACTAATGTAAGTAACTGATTTTGAGTCGGCGCCAAACAAACTAGCAATTGAATTAGGTGAAGCGTAAAATGGTGGCAGCAAGATGCACGGCTGCTTTTTGATGACTTCTTTCATAGATAATGATCTTCGATAATTGTTTGTTTGGCGCCGACTCAAATCAGTTACTTACATTAGTTTAGGAGCTCGATTATCATTTAGACTAAGAAGGTTCATTTTATTTTCTGCTTTTCAGTTGATTTTTTCGTCGGTTTAATTTTTTGTTGAAAAGTTTTTTCACAAGAATGCTTAGGAAATGAATATGACGTTTAAGTAAGTAGTTTTGGTAATTACATATTATGTGACAGTTAAACGTTTTGTTGTTTTGTTGAAGTTCCCGAAGTTTTAAAACACGAATTTTGAAAAAATGGATTGTTCAAACAATAATGCTCATTTATCCGATATGCATTTCGTATATGGCCTTGCGCATGGCAATGCGCGCGAAGCAAGACGTATTTACCAGGAGCGATTTCCTAATCGAGTACTGCCTTCAGCTCCAACATTTACCAGTCTCCATCGTCGTTTGGCAGAAATGGGTAGCTTTAAGAGGGCAGCTGATATTATTGGAAGACCACGAGCAGTCCGAACCCCAGAATTGGAAGGAGCTGTTTTGAACGCTCTCGAAGAGAATCCAGGAACAAGTACAAGAATAATTGCTGAAGCTCTCAATTCTACTCAGTCCACAGTTTGGAGAATTATCCACGATCAACAATTCCATCCATACCATATTCAAAGGGTACAAGCTCTTTTGCCACGAGACTTTCTCCAACGCATTACTATGTGTCAATGGTTTTTGAGAAAATTGGCTGGAAATCCTCAATTTTTGAGATATGTACTCTCCACAGACGAGGCAAACTTCTCCTGAAATGCTTTCACAAACTTTCATATCAACCATGGAAAATCCGCACGCAGTTAGTGAAAGACATTATCAGTATCAATTTTCTGTAAATGTATGGGCGGCAGTAATTGATAATTACTTGATAGGTTCTTTCTTTCTTCCAATCCGACTGAATGGCGTAACTTACAGAGACTTTTCAGAAAATAAATGGCCGAGACTACTTCAGAATGTACCATTAGAAATTTGTATCCGCATGTGGTTTAAGCATGATAGGGCTCCAACCTATTTTAGCGTTGTAGCCAGGGAATTCCTTAACACTGTCTATCCAAATCGATGGATCGGTAGGGGTGTAGAAGAACCTTACCAGGCGTGGGCACCAAGGTCCCCAGATCTGAACCCGCTAGATTTTTATTTTTGGGGACATTTGAAGTCGCCAGTTTATAAGACTCCAGAAGCGAATGAGGAAGATCTGAGAAACCGAATAGTAGACGCCTGTGAAACAATAAGAAACACACCAATAATTGTTGAGCGGGTACGGGATTCAATGACGCGAAGACTGAATGCCTGTATCTTCGCTGAAGGTGGACACTCTGAACAATTTATTAGAATACAATTTAGTTTCCTTTATTTTATTTTATTCTACATATTCAAAATTTCTTGAGATAAAATGTTGATATTTCTTGCAAATTTTATTAAAACGAATACAGATTTTGCACCCTTGATACAAAAATAACTATTTCAAACGAGTAAAAATAAATAGAATAGGCAGCCCCTACAAAAAACCAAAACTACTCACTTCAACGTCAAATTCATTTCCTAAGCATTCCTGTGAAAAATGGAAAATAATGGTAATAACTTCAACACGCATGGATAATCAAATAATCGACTTGAAATTTTCAAGTCTAAATATCTAGAAAACGGTTGCTTATAGCAACTTTTATAGGGGTAGCTTTTTTACGTAGATATAATAGTGGAATTAATTTTTTTACTGAAAAATGTGCTAGAAGTGAACGCTAAAAAAAGTTATGAATCTTCAAAAAAGAAGAAGACGTGTAGGTGGCGCCCTCTACAAGTAAGAGCAATAATAACATCAGGTTCGAATTCGACACCTCAAAAAACCTCTCAATACCAATTTTCGTTTAATTGAGGTCAGTATTTCGAAAGTTATTTGAGAAAAACGAAAATAGAAATAAAACTTTAACACTCTGTATCTTGGAAACGAAGCGTTTTCGGACATATATTTATTTGGACAATTCATATTAGAATATTGCGAGGCATCGCCTCCTGAAGTTTGTTAAAGTACTTTTGAATCACCCTGTATAGTAAACAAGTCCTTCGCGTCAGGAAAATTTCCACAAATTCTAAAAATTGGAAAAGTATTGCCACTCTTTGAAAAGAGAACCCCAATGTAATGAAAAACTACAGTCCCTTGTAGTCTTTCGAAAATATTTGAGTATGCTTTTCTGCACAGACTTTCCTAGTTTTTGGAGAAGTTTGAAGTATTGAATGATAATCAGTATGGATTCCGTTCAGTAAAACCGACATCAAAAATAATTTATTAATTTTTTAGGCAAATCATCGAATTTACAGATGCAGGCGAATGTTCTGCTGCAATATTTTGTGATTTAAGTAGAGCGTTTGACTGCATCAGTCATAAAATATCATTATCACACCTTGAAATGTATGGTCTACAAGGTAATGTGGTTATTGAGATTTCTATAAACAAGAAATAATCAGACTCCATCGGATCTATCAACAGTTGATATGGGTGTTCCTCAGCGTTCACTTTTGGGCCCAGTACTGTTCATCCTTTATACGAATCAGATGGAATCTACAATCGACCACAATCATTTTACTGCATATGTTGATGATTTTTCTTCTATAATCTCGTCACGCGCAACACAAGACCTAGACAATACATTTTCTAAAGTGATGAGTAAAGTGGCTAATTTTTTCAATCATCAGTGCTTAGTATTGAATACCGCAAAAATAGAAATACGGTACTGGTTACTGGTAATATTGATGTTAATATTAATAATGAATTAGTATCCAATACACACAATGGCATTCGATTTTTAGGCATTTATCTCGACGAAAATCTCAGTTGGACATTGTCAAACGCTAACATCCAAATCAAACTCGTTCAAGTAACTTTTCATCAATCTGAGAGATGTTCTGGAAATCCAGATTCGTAGTTTATATGCTGCATAAGTAGCTTCAAGTCTTCGCTACGGTATTTGTATCTAGGCTAGTGCTTCAGATGCTTCTGACGAATTTCATGCAGACAATTTTTCATGAATGATTTTATTTGACCTTTGTCCAGTTCCATTTTTGAGTTGGGTATATATGTTTGAAAAAAAACTCTTGTGCGATAAAGGTATTCATGATCACAACACCCACCAGAAGACTATCTTACGTTCATCTAGAGCTAACAAGAAAGTTACCTACACACATCCTCAGTAAATAGCTCATTACGCACGGTAAACAAATCGCCCAGTTTTCGTAAACAAAACGCACAGTTTGAATATATTAAAATTTATACTTAAAAGTAAGCGGAACATTTGATAATTCCGCAAGTAGGTCATGATCGCGCAATCGCATGTCAACAGCGAAGTCATAGCAACTGTCAAAATCCAAATAATACTAGAACTTTTTTGAAAGACAAATAAGTTCTAGTTAAAGTGAGTTTATCCAGAAAGTAAAATAAAATAAGAAATAAAATAAAGTAAAATAAGAAGTAATAATTTTCAGAGTGTTTATAGAGCTGAGTAAATTAATGTAAAAAGTAAGAAAGCTGTCAATCGAAATTTGGGATTTTATGTTGTTACCTCAAACTTCAATGATGAATACTCGAAAATTTGGTCCCCGTTATTGTTTATTGAGTAAAATATAGCCATTGTTGACAACACTACCAATATTATAAAATCTAGTCATTCAAAGACAAAAAGAAATTAAAAAAAATGCCAGTGAACACACCGTTTTCCGGTTATGAAAACAAAAATATGATGACGACTGCTATTTATATCATGTCATGTATCATCCTATCTCGTCAATTTGTCTAAATTATTCAATATGTACATATGCCTAACAACTTGTCAAGTAAAATAAAATAAAAGATAAAAGTTAACCATCTTTTATTTTACTTCTTATTTTATATTACTTCTTATTCTATCTCATTTCTGTAGAAACCTGTTATGGATGTTCTGTAGTTTTAACTTTTTAAATTACTTTATTTTATTTCTTATTTTATTTTACTTGCTGTATAAACTCACTATTGATAATAATAAGATACATACTGTTTAAAAAGAATACCTACATTTTCAATATGTCAAGTGTTAATGAGAACGAAAATTTAACTCCTCCCAACGTCATGGCAATGGCAAAAATGGCAACGAATGATTTACTGCCAAGTAAATTCCGCGAACGCTACGAAAATTATTACAGTAGATGCATGGACTGGAGACTAAATAACTAATAGTTTAAAAAAACTAAAAAACACGCTTCTATAGAAAACCAAACTAAAAAAATTGAAAAACATTTATTTTATTTGAAAAAAAGCATGGGGTGCATGGTATCGCCTTGGCCAATAATTACCTGTGATCTGAGACATTTCTTACTTTACTGCCCTAGGTGTGTAATGTACTATATAATTATTGATACCATGCACCCCACGCTTTTTTTTAAATAAAATATTTTTTTTTCTTATTTTTTATTTTTTTAGTTTGGTTTTCTATAAAAGCGTGTTTTTTAGTTTTTTAAACTTTATTTCCTTCTTTTCAGTTTGGTTTATTCATAAGAGCGTGTTGTTTCAGTTTTTTTTTTAACTATTATTCTTATTATTTTGCAAATAAAAAAATGGAATAATCTTATCAAATTAGTGTATTGTCATCGGTCCTCGATAAATCTGCAAAGTTTGAATAAAATCTGACCGTTTAAAGTGGGTCAAAATCGCGCCCAAAGGAGTCGGTTACAGACAAACAAACATACAAGTGAAGCTAATATAAAGCGAGAATTCTTTTTCCGATAATGTTTTGGTAGCATATTTTCAACACCTATCGGAAAAAATGAAACCTAGCTCTCTAAGGACCTTTTACTCAATGCTTAGATCGACTCTAAATATAAAAAACAACATAAATATAGAAGGAAATCTTGAATATTTTTGGCCGTCAGAATTTTAGATTTTGGGCTTCTGAAGCCATCCGATTTCCTTTTTGATAGCGCTATTAACTTGGTATAGTTGATTTCTGCCAATGGTTTCTCCAAAAAGTTACCGAAAATTCTTTATTTGACAGGAAATTTCATTCACAGACGAAGCTAGTTTTACTAAAAACAGAATCAGAAATTTTCATAATAATCATTTTTGGTCCGAGGAAAATCCTCATGAAATCGTGGAATCTCATCACCAGGAGCATTTTTCATCAAATGTCTGGACTGGAATTATTGGAGATTACCTAATTGGACATTTTTTCTACCACGCAGATTAAATGGACATAATTATCGCCAATTTCTTGAAGATAATTTGCCAATTAATTCAATTTCAATGCGATTGTTCTTCGAATTATATCTACATCACAGCCATCTACTTTCCTTGAACCGCCAGAGTCTTTTCGTTTCTTTCTTTTTAAAATATGGTTACTTACTATTTCTAACACTGTAGAATACGGTGTTTTTGTTAAAGAAACACTTCCTTGCACAGCTTGATCCTTGGACATTCCACGTTCCAGAAAGGAAGTATAAACATTTAATATAATTTGTTTCCCATGAGGGTGTAACATTTGTCGGCTAGTGGTACTACGACCACCAGTTGAAGTACTTCAGGATAAGTCCCTGGACGCCACATTTTTCACGACACAAAAATCGACACAACTGACACAACGGAATATTAGGTAGGTATTGACTAAATGTTGTTCAACTTTCCCCCTTTTATTTCTGAAATTGGAAAGCGGTCAGTTCTCAAAACACTCTTGTTTTCCAAATCTGGTAGGTAATTTATCGCTATAATCTGGTTAATAGCTCATTGGTACTGAAAGTCTGCTGGCCAGGTGAGTAAATTTTATTATTTACACACATTTAAACATATCCTTACCAAGGGTTCTAAGTCTTACGAGATTTTTTATTATCAAATAAATTTAAATACAAATCTGTCAACAAATGCCAAAAATAATGGAGAGCCAACTATTATTAAAATGCCAAACTATTTCATGAGATATTTTAATCCGGACCTGGGAATCTTTTAAGGGACACACACTTTTATTGTTTATCTATATTTCGAACTGATGGTAATAATGAAGGTCCTCGGCTAATATTGATTTACGACCTTCTTAGATTTCTGGTGCGACCATATTAGTGGATGCGGGGATGCCAGTTACCACTTTCTGTAATAAATTTCGATGTTCAATTATTGGAAAAACGGATGACTTTGGGAAAGAATAGAAAGAAGAAGAAACGAGCAAGGTCTTGTTAGAAATATAAATATGGAATGAAACTCGTAGTAGTTCAAATGGAATATTGTTTATTACCCGAAACATATCATCAATCACAATTGAGGGTAAACCACCCCAGGAATGTTCATTTAACGACCGACGACACTTTCCACAACACTAATTCCTTCACTCTATCATATTCGAAATACTTGGGAAAGTCCAAAGGCACCTCTTCGTATTCGACATTCTTCGTGTTCGCGAGACATTCCAAGAAGTGTTCGTAACAGGGGGCAACGATGTCGCATTCGGCAATCGTGAAAACGTATCGTTTTTCCAAAGCTATGTAAACACTTTTTCGAGGAGGGTACGATAGCAACTTCTGTATGGTTTTCACGAAGGCTTCCGTTATGGTGTTGTCGTATACGGCTGGAACGAATAGATGGATTTTAGATCATTAATAAAAAATAAGGCAAGTTTTCAATGAAACACATAATATGTCTAATGATTATTTGAATATTTTTTTCCGGCGACCTCGTATTAACGAGTTTGTTTATTCTACACGAAATCGATCGTTAAATTACCCCTATTAACCTCCAATTTATCTTTTAATGCATAATTGTGATATATGCAACCAAACATAACCGAAATCGACCATTAATAAATGGTCGATTTGGTCCATTAATGTATAATTGTGGTATAGGCAACTAAACATACACGAATTCGAATATTATTCAAATGTCAAATCATATCAGCTTCGCGCTGTCAAATTTATGTATTTTAAAATCCAAATATTGTAAGTTTCCTCCTAGTTGAAGGAAATGGATATCGAAAATCAACTCGTATATTGAAATGGCGATTAATGTTCTCAAACAGAAGCTGATACCATCTTCAGTGGCAGAAGTCATGCGACAATAGTATATTATGATACAAGTGTATAAGTGAAGCTTTAAAACACGCGTAACGAGTTTGAGGGCACGACGCGGAGCATAATCATAATTGTACATTCAACATTCACTTGAAATAGTTGTTTTATATTTTTGATGTGATTTGACACATAAATAAAAAGTTGACTTGTTTTTGTTACCTAGCAACCTTAATCATAACATTTCGCACGCTTTTTAGTTCATATAACAAGGATTAGCATAGCTTCAGATGAACGGTATTTCCTAATTCTGCGTAGACTGCGTAGTATGCTTGTTCATGTAAATCTGAAACATTCTGCTAGTAGGCAACTAATAGAACCTAGACAAGGTTGTATATGTATTCATTGCCCGCTTCTATATTTTAAACATTTTACTCGAAGTTGATAGCAAAATATGTTGAAACAATTGTTGACTTGACTTAAATTGGCATTGAGCCACCAAAGCTATATTAAAGACATTTTGTTGTGAATTAGAACGATAGCCTGTTTGGTACCCATTTTACTTCCCTTGTATTTCTTATAATTATTCTTGTAAAATAGATAACAAATTCCTTTCAAGCAGGAGTACCGGTATTCACCCTATTTAACTTTGCTTCCTTGGGGCTGTCACGTCCGATACAAACAAACGTAGGGGACAGGATTTCAAATATATTTGTAGAGTCCATCCAATATCAATTGCAGAAGCTGTTTCTATAGGGAGCAAATGAAAACTCACTTCGCTAACACGAGCGTATATGCGAAGAAGCGGAACGAAAAATAATCTGTACTACTCGTAAACATTTTCCGTCGGCAAACGGTAGATCAAAAGAGCCGATAGTCAACGTGGACTCGAGTGACGGCTGTCTGTTGTACAACCGATTCGTCTGGGCCAATCAAGTCGGACATTAATGCTGGCAGGTGTGTCTCTACGATGGGAGGTCATAAATCACGCGTTTTATTTGTGTTTTAATAGCTCTGAAAGATTAAAAACCAGTAGCGTCTATGGTCTTGGTGTGTGCCGATCGAAATACGTTTTAGGATATAATAATAACCTATATCAAACAATGAAAGAAATTATTTTTCTTTCTTAATGTATTTGTATAAATAAAAGCTTGTCTTGAATTTTTTTTCATTTTTCATTATTTATGAAGTATTTTTAAAATCTTAAAATATCTGAATAAAATTAGTTATCTCCGCCACTGCTGCTCACAGGATTTCGCAGCAAGACTTTTTTATGCTTCTGCAATTGATATTGGGAAAACTATATAAATCTATATAAATAAAGTGAATCTCGATTCTTCGTAAGCGCAAAACGTGAGAACTGCTGGACCGATTTGGCTTTTTTTGTTTTTGTTCGGAATATCTCGAAAAATTAGGAAAGTTGTCCGGATATTGGAAAATTCGTGTTTATAAAAATTTGGCGGAAAAGACTATCGAGTCATCCATAACTAAAGAAAAAAAAGCTCGGCGGTTACACTGTAGCCTACCAAACAGAAGGCCCCAGGAACGAATCCCGGACGGGGTATTTTTTTATATTTTATTAAACATCGACAGGACCGATTTGGCTAATTATTTTCTTGGATGCTCCTAATACTCCGAATGGAGTTTCTAGGGAAAGAAAGGATTTTAAGGAAAGGTATTGAAAATTCATTTGTCCTGGGAAAGTTTTCAGGAATATATAATTAAAATTAATGCCTGTTTGTGTTGGTGAGCTCATTACAGCTGGACATCTTTTTAGGAAAACGGGATAACGTACAGAAAAACGGGGTAACCGTATAACGGAAGAACGGGATAATGATATAACGGGAAAACGGGATAACTGGAAACGGGATAACGAATTAACGGGATAACGGGAATACGGAATAACGGGAAAACGGGATAACGAGATAACGATAAAATGGTATAAGGGGATAACGGGAAAACAGGATAACGGGAAAACGAAACAACGGGATAACGGATAAATGGGAAAACTGGAAAATGGAATAATGGGAAAACGGAATAACGGGAAAACAGGAAAACGGGCAAACGGGATAATTCGGTAACGGGATAACGAAAAAACGGGCAGAGTCAAAGGCATAACTTGGATGAAACACTATTTATAGACTAGTTGATTAAATAACTATTGAAGTATAAAATCATTTCTGCTAGCCCCATATAGATTTATAACCCCATACAGATGGTCCCGAAAATTTGTGATTGTGAATTTTCAATGGGAAAATTTATTCATCTGCTCCTAATTTTATTGAACCATTTTTTTTATTTCCAGAAGGAAATAAAGTCTATTGATTCCCTCATGATTTTTGAAAGACTCAAATTGTTTTCGGTTGTCAAATCTTTTTATGATATAAATTAAGTTCACTAATAGAAATGACATGTATAGTTTGTATTTTATCAACATTTTATTGTATCTTTTGTATTATAACTTCAGCTGTGTATTTTCTATGAAGTCTACCAAACGTTATGTATTTTTTACACTATGTTAGTGTGATCGCGGATCCCATGTAGATTGTATCGTTTATCGAATAAATTTCGTGAACTGATACCGTTTAATATTCCAGTGTTTACTTCGAAGGAATACTGTGATATGATTATCATATATGTTGAAGCGAATGAAAATTTTGCAGAGTGTGTACCGCCCTAATTTGCTCCCACCAAACGACAAAACAATCCTGACACCAGGTATTGTTTGCCAGGCTAAAGAGAATTGAATATTTTCTCTAAATTTTGAGTTTTATGTTGTGTTGTGTCCTGCGTTTTTTTTCCGTATTTTGTAGTGTGACAAGAACCGAGAAGTCACTTTGAGACATATCAGATCAAACGAAAACATAGGCGGTACAATTCTTCGATTGAAATAAGGTCATTTTTTTCATTTTACAAGTTTTTATTTAGTTTCACTTGTTAGTTAATTATGGTCAAATTTTGCAAATGAATTTTGACCATCTTCTAGTCGTCCGATTGATTTGAAATTCGGCTGGTATTCATTACACCGGTGACAATGCATTATGAAATTTTTGTTAGAGAAAAAACACAATGGCGGCTCCAAGATAGCGGACGATATTTGTAATTATTGTCTGATTTGATTCAAAACTGGTGTGTGGGTGTTTTCGGCGTCGGAAATTATGTTTTTCTTTTCTAAAATTCATAAATTTAAGATGGTGGCCCCAAGATGGAGGACGAGTTTTCTGATTATGGTCATAATTTATTCAAAATTGGGATATGGGGGTTTTCGGGTTCGGAGATTATGAATTTTTTGTCAAAATCTATAAATTCAAGATGGCGACTCTAGGATGGCGGACGAGTTTTGTGATTATGGTCAGATTCCATTCAAAATTGGCGTGTGGGAGTTTTAGGGGTCGAAGATCATGAGTCTTTTCAGTTCAAAACTTACAGGGAAGAGACCTTGTAATAACGATGCTCTATTAGAAATGAACAGATCAAGGCGAACTAACTAAAAAGCAAAAAATAAAATAACCAATAAAAAACCTTTTTAAAGACAAGCTCTCATTCAAGCCGTGTACTAAAACGTATGCAATAAGTTTAAGTCAGCGCTGACAATGATTTCATTATTTTCGACAAGTTGTTACTTACCAACCAATTATTCATTGTTCAATGACATTAATTGGTACCTACTCTTATTAACACTTCGCGCGACAGGTTTTTTGAAACCAAATAATTCAACAAAAATAATTAAATCATTGTCAGCGATGACTTGAACTTATTGCACACGTTTTAGTACACGGCTTAAATGAAAGCTTATCTTTAAAAGGGTTTTTTATTAGTTATTTTGTTTTGAAATTATAATGGTAATGCTGAGATATATTTTTCCTCCCTCTGCGATATTGTTTAATTTTCGTAACAGCTTTGATTTCCGCTGTGAACCAAGGTGGAAAGGTTTTACAATGCTTTGGGTTTTCAGGGAACTTCGGTACTGATATATCAAGAATATTGTGAAAAACTCCATAAAAGTATTCTACATACTCATTGACATCATGAAATAGATCAAGCGCCGACCAGTTACTCTCTAAGTAGCTCAAAGTTAGCCTTATTGAAATAGGCATGACGATAGTATCAAAAAATCGTCGATATAATGGTTTTAGGGGAAAATTCATATTAAAAAAATTTAAAACACTGCTTTAGTTTTATTTAAAAAATTCAGATTATTAAGATTTTCAATAAAATAAAACATTAAAATACTGCAATCGGCCATTTTGACTGAAACACCAATCACAGCGCATGACGTCACGCTTAGGTAAACTCCGCTGTCAGTCAATGTCAAGTCAATACACTCATTCTCTGTGTTTTGTTGTTGTGAATACTACTGATTACGCATTTGGATTGATCTTTTATTATTTTACGTGTGATTTATCGTCTCCACTCTACTATAACAATGAAACCAAGCTTCATTAAGGCAAATAGCTCAAATTTGCCAAGGATTGATGTAATGATGTTGGGCGATTTCCTCGCAACAAATCAGAATTTTGCTCGTCTGAGTTTAGAAACGTGAAAACTTCCTTGTAAGTAAATTTCGTATTTATCTTCACCCTAGATACAACCAACTTAGATATAATCAAACTCGTTTTGAACTCATGCGAGTTTATTTAACTTTCATAGGTTATTTTTACAATAAACTTGTCATTGTTTATTTTTGAGGTTAGCTCCCTCACAGCTTGTAAGTTGCTATTTTGGAGTTTTCCATATCATTTGGCAACAGCAAAAAGAAAAGTAAACGATTAAAATTGATAATAAGAATGATAGACAAGACCAAACCAAACATAACCTCAATAAATTAGTTATTCCATAGCCTCAATATTTCAACTATTTCACGTCAAACAAACGTTTTGAGTTTGAGAAATATAAATATATGATAACATACTCACATCAAAGTGGTCTTCACAGAAATAAAGTGGCGAATTCGTGACTACTTCGTTCGGGTTTCGCCTTGCGAGCTTCAACCACTTATCTCTTATTATTTTCTTGTTTGGAACATGTACAAACACTTTGTTGGGTGTTCTTATTGATGTGTTTTTACACTGCGGTACTGCACACCACTTATAAACTTTGGAATTCATTTTTATCACACGAATTAATTTAATGTTTTGTTTACTTTCTTCGCTACGCATAGACACAATGACATGTTTACCTAGGCGTGACGTCAGAGCCGACGCCATGACACCTGCGAGCTGTTTTCGCGCACTATTGAAAAAATATCAGTAAAATGGCTTCAAACTTCGTTAAACTTGAGTTTATTACCGAAATGAAGGTTTTTTCGTGAATAGTGAATGTGCACCCACATTACGGAAGAGTATTTCAAAATCTTTCGTCACGCCTATTGTACTTGTTTCTCGGGTTATTTATAGATTGCTCATTTTTTTTCCATTTTGAATTTTACTAGTAGTGCGGGATGATGTTTTGCATCTTTTTTTACCAACGGTGATGAGTCCTTCTGTACATTTAATTCAAGATTACTCATAACCAAGTCCAATGTTCTATTATTCTCTTCAACACATTGTTGTATGTTTTCAGGTTGTGCGAGTTCATCAAGGATGACATAGTACAATGATTTCATTACGAATGTCAAATTTGAATGAGATACCATTTATTTCTGAAATACTATAATCCCCTACAAGTATGAGAAAAGTGTTACTAACAATTGTCAAATTATCACATGCATCGTTATACTCTTATACACTTGAGATTTAAAATTATTTCATTTCCTGCAATGTTCACTTTTACAAAGATAGTTTCTAAGGTAGTTTGTGTTACTATTAGGGAAGAATAAAACTTATTCCTTACTGCAATCAGAACTCCTGCATCCCTTTTTTTGTTTGTTGAATGAGAATTTCTACCTTTCTGTAGACTATAGTTCCCTCAAATAGTTCGCCATCGTATAACCTATGCAGGAAATTTCCCTCGAACACCTATTGCATATACTTTATCAGCAAGTATATCAACATTTATAATCAAATGCCTTGGATAAATCGAAAAAAGTGCAGCTACATATTTTCCTCTATCGATACCATTTATAGTATCTATAAAAGTTGCAGTCGCACCTTCAGTCGGACCTACCTGGGCAAAAACCATTTTGATGTTTAGTAATTACATTATACTTAACCAAAAAAGTAATAATTTATTATAAACATATTATTTCTATTATTTCACTGATCACACTGGGAATGGTCACTGGTCTATAGTTATCAATCAAAGTAGGATCATTTTTCTTGAAAACTGGAATGAGTTTTACTATTTTGAGTAGATCTTGAAGAGTTTCCTCCTCAATAGATTTGTTAATTATACAGGGTGATTCTCTCAATTCTACTCAGTCCACAGTTTGGAGAATCATCCACGATCAACTATTTTATCCATACCATATTGAAAGGGTACAAGCTCTTTTGCCACGAGAATTTCCCCAACGCATTACTATGTGTCAGTGGTTTTTGAGAAAATTGGCTGGAAATCCTCAAATTTTAAGATATGTACTCTTCACGGACGAGACAAACTTCTCCCGAAATGCTATTACAAACTTTCAAAACAACCATGTTTGGGCTCTGGAAAATCCGCACGCAGTTAGTGAAAGACATTATCAGTATCAATTTTCTGTAAATGTATGGGCGGCAATAATTGTTAATTACTTGATAGGTCCTTTCTTTCTTCCGTTCCGACTGAATGGCGCAATTTACAGAGACTTTTTAGAAAATGAATTGCCGGGACTACTTCAGATTGTACCATTAGAAATTCGTATCCGCATGTGGTTTATGCATGATGGGGTTCCGGCCCATTTTAGCGTTGTAGCCAGGGAATTTCTCAACACTTATCACGATGGATCGGTAGGGGTGTAGAAGAACCTAACCAGGCGTGGGTACCAAGTTCTCAGATCTAAACCCGCTAGATTTTGATTTTTGGGGATATTTGAGGTCACTAGTTTATAAAACTCCAGTAGCGAACGAGGAAGATCTAAGAAACCGAATAGTAGACGCCTGTGAAATAGAAGAAACACACCAATAATTTTTGAGCGGGTACGAGATTCAATGACTAGAAGACTGAATGCCTGTATCTTCGCTGAAGGTGGACACTTCGAACAATTTATTTGAATACAATTTAGTTTCCTTTATTTCATTTCATTCTACATATTCAAAATTTCTTGAAATAAAATGTTGATATTTCTTTCAAATTTTATCAAAACAAATACAGATTTTCCAGCCTTGATACAAAAATAACTATTTTAAACGAGTAAAAATAAATAGAATAGGTGACGCCTCCTACAAAAAATCAAAACTTCTTACTTAAACGTCAAATTCATTTCCTAAGAATTCTTGTGAAAAATGCAAAATAATGGTAATAACTTCAACACGCATCGATAATCAAATAATCGACTTGAAATTTTCAAGTCCAAATATCTAGAAAACGGTTGCTTATAGCGACTTGTAACAAGGGTAGCTTTTTCACGGAGATATGATGGAGGAATTGCTTTTTTTACTGAAAAATGTGCTGGAAGTACGCTCAAAAAAGTTATGAATCTTCAAAAAAGAGAAAGAAGTGTATGTGGCGTCATCTACGAGTAAGAGCAATAATACCATCAGATTCGAATTTGACACCTCAAAAAACCTCCCAATACCAATTTTCGTTCAATTAAGATCAGTATTTCGAAAGTTATTTGAAAAAAAAACGAAAATAAAAATAAAACTTCAACACCCTGTATCTTGGAAACGAAGCGTTTCCGGACATATATTAATCTGGACAATTCATATTAGAATATTGTGAGGAATCGCCTGCTGAAGTTTGTCAAAGTACTTTTGAATCACCCTGTATATGTCAGCGGTTCCCAAATATAGTCAGATATTGTTTTGATTATAGAAAAGCAGTCAATTCCTGTGGAATTTTTGTTTTTTAGTTCATCAATAACATTGAAAACCTCAGTGGCTGTGACAGGATTAAAGTGATAACTATGCATGCAGCAAGTTGAATCAGTAATGCTCGATGAAATTTTATTTTTAAAATGATGTTTTAAATTATTTGGAACTGTCGATACATAATATTCCCCAAAAGTATCGGCAATGATTGATTTACCATCGACAAGTTTGTTTTCAATGCACATTTCCTGTGGGTATTCAATTTTAATTTTTTTTCCGTTAATTTATTTACCGTTCTCCATATTTGTTTTCGCCTACTTTGTATACTGTCTGATTCAGATATTTTGTTTTGATAATATGTTCGTTCACACGTTTTTATGTTTTTCCTATTCTGTTTATTAATTGTGCGATATGAGTCTAGCAAATTTTGATCGTTAGATTTTTTTGTTAGCCAATAAATTTCCTCCAATTGTCTACCTTCAGTCCTGAGTTCCTCTGTTAACCTACCTATACTCATCAGTTCGTTCATTTTGCTCCCAATAAAACTCTATGAATCCTGTTTCTCTATTATATTCGAATTTTATTTCCGTTGCAACGAAAAGCGTGTCACACTGAATACAAAGTAAATAGATTGATGTTTATTCCTGAACGATTTCGCATGACTATTTGCTAATGGCGAACATCAAACATGCGGAATATATAAATGCAGTGAAACGGGAGAATTGACGAGAAAACTGATACGTTTGAACGAGTCTTCTGAAGGGACTATTTCCCGTTTTGCGATTTTTTATTTTAATAATGATAATAATTATACATTTTTTATTCACCAGGGATACAATTTACATGAGATACAAAGAAAAAATGAAGGCTGGTAAATAATAGGAGAACTGTTAGGCCGAGTGGCCGATTCTTCCACAGTTTCCTCAAGAATACTGAAAATAATCCTAAGTACACTGCGCCAAAGAGAAATAAAAAATATTATTGAAGATATTTATAATTTATATCTAGAGATATAGTCTACTCGACAAGTTGAAAATGGTCTAAAATAGAGATACTGCTCTAAAAATTATGTGTGATAGCTCATTGGATCCGGAATAACGCCTAGAAAAATGTGCCAGAAGCGTGTATTGGCACATAAAAAATTGGAAAAGTTATAAACAATTGAAGATGAAAAAAAAAATGGCATTTCGTTTTTTGCCAATATTTCATAAACTATTAATTAATATTTGAGAAATTTCAAAAAAGATTCTGAAAGAGGAGGAAATTTCGAATAAAAAACTTCATCTCCATAATTCATAATTTTAATTTAACGCTGAAAATGGGTCTCCAAGCGACATTTTTAGGTTGCACGAGCGGCGTCAAAAGCGACTACGACACATTAATTAATTTATTTGAGGTATTAAATATTTTTTGTCAATTTGAAAAATTATGGTGTATTCGGAACACTATAAATAATTTATTCCCGTTGGAAATTTTACTTAAAGTTAGTTTTTCAACAAGTTAAACGATTGTTAACTAACAAAATTTTCTCGAACTTCTGTCGTAATTGTAAATGAAAAAAAAATGTTTAAATAATTGTCGTAAAAATGTTTCGCTTCGTAGAGCCTTTCTTATATACATAAATAACAAGATCACGCCATAAAAGTTAAAAAAATATTCATACTTTGTTTATAATAATTTTTGTACTTGAACAAAAACAAAAAAATCCAAGTAATGTTGTTTTTCTCTCAATCATCATATTATCGTTTTATCTATACAAGATATAAATTGATTTGAAAAAAAAAATCCCATATTTGTTGATAAACTTTTTATAAACAAATTGATTATTTCAATATTTTTGAAAAATTTTTCTTCACAACTTCATTATATTACAAATATTATGATTTTTGAGAAAAAAATGTTTCCCTAATAACAATTTTCAATTGTTTATAATCGTTTTTTTTATATTTCTATTGTTTGAATAATTAGTTGGGAAATTATTTTTGTTCTAAAAATCATAATTGACAGTCCTCTATGAAAAAGCAAAAAACATATTTGTTTATCAACAATTCCATTGTTTATTAACTTACCAATTTGTTATAAACCAATTTTTAACTTTGTTAGATGTTTTTCCTGAAACTTTTAAAATCTACAGAAACAACCATCTATAACAAGGTATAGAAAAAAAAATTACCAATTTTTTGCCAATTTCAATTCCCAAAGTACAATAAAAAATTGGAAATTTTTTTTCTATACTTTGTTATATATGGTTGTTTTTGTAAATTTTGGAAATTTCAGAAAAAAAAACTAACAAACTTAAAAATTTGTTTATAACAAATTGGTAAGTTAATAAACAATGGAATTGTTGATAAAAAAAATATTTTTCTGTTACTTCAAGAGGACTGTCAATTATGCTTTTCAGAAGAAAAATAATTCCTTAACTAATTATTTAAACAATATTAATATAAAAAAAACGATTATAAACAATTAAAAATTGTTATTGAGGAAAATTTTTTTTTCAAAAATCATAATATTTGTAATATAATGGAGTTGTGAAAAAAAAAATTTTTTAACAACAATACTTGTATTTTTTAGTTTTTGTTCAAGTAAAAAACATATTATAAACAGAGTATGAATATTTTTTTAACTTTTATGACGTGATCTTGTCAAGTATGTATATAAGAAAGGCTCTACGAAGCGGAAAATTCGAACAATCGTTCAACTTGTTGAAAAATTAACTTTAAGTAAAATTTCCAACGGGAATAAAATTTTTATAGTGTTCCGAATACACCATGAGTTTTTCACATTTAAAAAAATATATTTGATACCTTAAATAAATTAATTGAAGTGTGGTACTCGCTTTCGACGCCGCGCGCGCAACCTAAAAATGTCGCTCGGAGACTCATTTTCAGCGTTAAATTAAAATTATAAATAATGGAGATAGAGTTCCGAGAGCTGGGAGTTTTTTATTGGAAATTTCCTCCTCTTTCAGTTTTTTTTTAATTCCTTGAATATCAATAGTTTATGAAATATTGGCAAAATACGAAATGCCATTTTTTTTTTCGTCTTCAATTGTTTATAACTTTTGCAATTTTTTATGTGCTAATACATATTTTTGGCACATTCTTCTAGGCGTTATTCCGGATCCAATGAGCTATCACACATAATTTTAAGAGCAGCAAGAGCAAGACAACATGTTCGAGGAAACAGAGCTGATTGAAATTTCCAGAGGTACCCCACAGGGGGGCATACTATCCCCCCTTCTGTGGGACATGGTTGTAGATGAACTGCTAATTTCTCTGAATAACCAAGGGTATTACTCTCAAGGGTATGCAGATGACTTGGTCATCCTCATCAAGGGAAAGAATACTCGAACGACCTCAGAGCTAATGCAAAATGCACTGAGGACAGTAGAGGAATGGTGTAATAGAGAGAGCCTAAGGGCAAATCCGAACAAAACAACACTAATTCCCTTCACCCGGAGAAGAAACATGGGAGATCTCATACGGTGAAACATTACAAGTAGTAGAGCAGGTGAAATATCTAGGGCTGATTCTTGACAAGAATTTTTTTCCTTAATGAATGTTCTAGAGAGACAGGTAGGTGGCCCATAGGGGTTTAATTTGAAAAAAAAAAAATTTTGTTCAAAATGGGATGTGACTGAATTAATTCATCAATAAATGACACAAAAAATTATTTTTCAGAAAAAAACATGTTTCTCTGTTCTGTGCGACTCATTGTGAATAGCCTTGACCAAATCTCATTTATCCACGAGGTAAAATGAAAAAACAATTTCAATTTCAATTGTTTCAAAAAAATTACATTTGACATAAGGTTTGGACTTGTTTTGACCTGTTGAACTTGAATATGTAAAAATATACAGGGTGTTCTAGTCGAGAAAACAAAGTTGCTGGCATTTGCAGAAAAACCGGAAGTCCGCCATATTGGATTGTAATGTGATCGAATCCGAAATAGTTGCTTATATAACTGTACCAAATTTCGGAAAAATCCGTTTACGAATGCAGAAGTTGCAGGGGTGGCCCGATATCCTGTGTCACCCGGTATATAATTCTACTACGTGTGTGGCACTGAACTCCTCCTAAACGGCTGAACCGATTTGAATGATTTTTTTTGTATGCCTTTAGGTGGCGCCCTGGATGGTTTAGATTCACAAATCAGCCCGGCAGATGGCGCTGCAGTCGGTATCTAGGTTATTTATCTATAAACGGGTGCACCGATTTGAACAAATTTTTTTGTATGCGTTTGGGTGGCGCCCTGGATGGTTTAGATCCACAAATCATCCCCCTAAATGTTAAGGGTGGTCCACCCCCTAATTTTATTTTTTATTTTTTGGAAAAAATTCTTTGTTTTATTTTTTTATGATACAACATTCAAAAATACATACAACCCTTAATTTTTACCCTTCTACGATCAACCCCTATTTTTTTACGATCAACCCCTATCTTTTTGGCAAGATTTTTATTTTTATTTTGTCATGACTTATAATTTAAAAAAATCATATTACTCTCAATTTTCACTCTTCTACGATCAACCCCTATTTTTATTTTTTTTATTTCATAGAAAAAATGGGATAGCAGGAAAACGGGATAACGAGAATAACGGGATAACGAAAAAACGGGATGGCAGGATATGGGAATAACGGGAAAACGGAATAACGGGATAAATAAAAAACGAGATAACAGAAAAACGGGATAACGGGAATAACGGGATAACGAAAAAACGGGAAAACGGGAAAACGGGATGACAGGATGAGGAGATAAGGGGAAAACGGGATAACGGGATAAAGAAAAAATGGGATAACAGGAAAACGGGATAATGGGATACGGGATAATGTAAATGACGGGATAACGTGAACGGGATGACATGATAAGGGGAACGGGATAACGGGATGAAGAAAAAAGGGGTAACAAGAAAATGGGATAACGGAATAACAGGAGAACGAGATAACGGGACAACAGGAAGCGGAAGGAGTCAAAAGCATAATCTAGATGAAACAACATAAAGGAAAACAAAGAAAAAAAGAAATTCTACTCGGTCGAGAGTTTTCGGGAAAAACATTTTAGGGAACAAAGAAATTTGGACAGGACAACGTCTGTCGGGTCTGTCGGGAAGCTGATTTATAGTCACTCTGTATAATACTTTGTATATATGTTATTATTTTGTTAAAAGAAAAGATAGAATGAATGTCTGTCAAACAAGTCACACAAATACAGCAATTTGAAGATTTACCTAATAGTTTTTATAATTTTGGTTCTTCTAGCCAGATAACAGTTCCATTATAAGTAATATCTATCACATTGTGGTCCTTCGAGCCGGATAACAGTTCCATTACAGGTAATATCTATCACATTGTGATCCTTCTGATCCTTTAAGAACAGTTCTTGGAGGTATATCCATCCAAAAGATGTCTGTGAGAAGAAGTGAACGTCTCAAGAAAAATCAGATTTCAGAAAAAGTCGAGGATGAACAAGACGGTATCGATAATGAAGTGAGGAGTCTAAGAAAAGGAAGTTTGTCTACATCGATTCGTAAGAATAGTCATAAATCATCCGAATCCAAGGTAAGATCAGTAACTAGTAGTACGCATTGCCAGATTTTACAAGAGAAACTGGAAATTGCCAAGAAAAAACATGCAATTGAAAAAGAGAAAGAACGACGAGAACGGGAATTGCTAGATTTGGAACTAGCATTAAAAATAGTGAATTTGGAAAATTGTAGTGGTGTAAGGGAAGAGAATTCCGAAAATCTCATCGAGAGATCTATAAGTGATTGTGGTCAAGGGTCTAGAGTTGTAGAATGGGTGAACAATCTGAATAATAGTCCCAACGTGGAGCATTGTCAAACTGACAATGTCAACTCAAATGCAGGTAAAAAATATTCAAATGATATTAAGTTCTTCGATAAAATGATAACCAGACAATCAATACCTAAAGATTTACCAATATTTAATGGCGATCCTCTTGATTGGCCAAATTTTATATGTCAGAACAACAATACCACAAGAATGTGTGGATATACTCAAGAAGAGAACCAGTCAAGATTGCAAAAATGTTTGAAAGGTAAAGCCCGAGAAATTATTCAATCATTGCTAATTCTCCCAAAAAATGTTGATAAAGTTATAGAAACATTACAGAAACGCTTTGGACGACCAGAATATTTAATAAACACACTTCTAGAAAAAGTGAAAAACATTCCGTCGGTGAGAGAAGATAAAATCAATATTATTGTTGAATTTTCAGATACTGTGGGAAATCTAGTCAACACCATACAAACCTTGAACCAGGAAGACCATTTGAGAAACCCAGTTTTACTTCAAGATTTGATATATAAGTTACCCATAAGATTGGGAATGGAATGGGTAAGGAAATCAAAGGATTTGCTTCAAAATGATTTGAAATTAGTCAAATTTCAAGAATGGTTGGAGAACTTGGCTGATGATGTGTGTCAGCTACAGAATCCATTCCCTTCAAATTCAAAATATGAGCAGAAACAAGGTAGGAAGTTTGAACATACTTATACTACAACTAAAATTACCAAAAAGACAAAGGGATGTGTTTTCTGCAATGAGGAAAATCACCAATTGTCAAAATGTAGCTCATTTTCAAATATAAATGTAGACAAACGATGGGATTTCGTGAATAAAAGACGTTTATGTTTTTCTTGTTTGTATTCCAATCACGGAATCAAAAAATGTACCCGAAAGAAGTCCTGTCAAATTAATGGTTGTCAAAAAGTGCACAATTCTTTGTTACACAGGGAGTTTCCTGAAAATAAAGAATTAACGCAAAATGATGTATCCCATAGTGATACTCGGCACTTTCTACCACATGGCACCATTGAAGCAACTATCGATTCTAAGACTGGATTTCCAGGCAGCGCTGATTGAGGCAAGATTGGGACATTTCTTGAGTACAGAACTGGAAATAAAAATAGACAATTTTTTTTATTGGAGTGATTCAAAAACTGTCCCGTATTGGATAGGTTCAGAATCACGTAGATTCAAAGTTTACGTATCTTATCGTGTAGCAGAAATTCAGGAACTCACTGAAGCAAAGAATTGGTTTTATGTACCTTCGAAAGAAAACGTTGCAGACGAAGCCACAAAGAGAATTCAAGAAATAAATTTTTCTGAATCTTCCAGGTGGTTGAGTGGAACAAATTTCCTTCGAGACCCCTCTTGAACATGGACAAATCATATTGTCAAAGTAAATGATGATCACCTTGAAGAATCTGAAACTAGAAGAGAGTTTGTATCTACTATTATAAGACATGACGAAATAATATTATCAGAAGCCCTTCCTGACCCAAGAAGATTTTCTAAATGGAATAAACTGGTAAGAGCTACAGCTTGGATTTTGAGATTTCTGCAGAACTGTAAGTCAAGACAAAGGATAAGAACAGAGCTTCCACTGAAAGAAATGGAGGAAGCATGTTCATTATTATATAGAAGAGTTCAACAGGAAAACTTCTCTGACGAATTGTGTTTGCTTCAGAATGGAAAGTCTTTGTCAAAATCCAGTAGACTATACAAATGCCACTGCATACTGGATGGAAATATTATTCGACTTGGGGGAAGATTGGAAAATTCGTTATTATTAAGTGAGTTCACGAAAAGACCTATAATTTTAGATTCCAAAAATGCAATTAGCAAATTATTGATATGCAATGAACATGAAAAGGTGAATCATCATGGGAAAGAAACAGTTATAAATAACCTGAAACAGAAATTTTGGATTTTGGGACTAAGACCAGCAGTCAAACAAGTTTGGAGGAATTGTTATCAATGCAAAATTAGAAACAGTAAACCACAGATTCCATTGATGGGACATTACCTTCATGCAGACTGGAACCAACACTTAGACCGTTTTTAAAAACAGGAATTGATTATTTTGGACCGATTTTAGTTTCGGTGAAGAGATCTCACGAAAAAAGATATGGAGTGATTTTCACTTGTATGGCGACTCGAGCAATTCACATTGAAATTGCTCATGATTTATCTACCGATGGTTTCTTGAATGTATATCGACAGTTCGGATGTAGAAGAGGGTTCCCTTCGGATATATTTTCAGACAATGGGAGCAATTTCAAAGGAGCTGAACGGGAACTGAAAGAAAAGTTGGAAGAATTGAATCAGGATGAGATCATGAGAACGTGTACTCTACGAAACACAGTATGGCATTTCTGTCCACCACTTTCACCCAATATGGGGGGAGCTTGGGAAAGACTGATCCAGTCGATAAAGAAAAGTCTCGAACAAGTTTTAATTCAGTAGTTTCCACCGGAGTATATTCTGAGAACGTTACTGACAGAAGTGGAAAATATAATCAACAGTAGACCTTTGACACACGTATCACTAGATCACGAAGATGCTGAAGCGTTGACACCTAATCATTTCTTGATAGGTCCTGATTACTTGGCCACTATCCCGATGAAAACAAATGACAGAGATCTGTGTTTATTAACAAAATGGAGAGCTGCACAACGATTATCCGACCTATTCTGGAAACGGTGGCTGCAGGAATATTTGCCTACACTAGTACGAAGAGAGAAATGGCTAACAACTGGAAAAAATATAGAAGTTGGCAATGTGGTATTGGTTACTGATCCAAATGGACCCCGAAACTCTTGGCCACGTGGGAAAATTACGGCAGTTTACCCTGGAAAAGATGGAATCATCAGAGTAGCAGACGTCAAGACCATGAATGGGACACTTCGTCGTCCAGTCAACAGAATTTGTGTATTGGATGTGGGAACGAAGAAGAGTAATTGAGTTCAATAACTTCAATAACGGGGAGGAGAATGTCGGGAAGCTGATTTATAGTCACTCTGTATAGTACTTTGTATATATGTTATTATTTTGTTAAAAGAAAAGATAGAATGAATGTCTGTCAAACAAGTCACACAAATACAGCAATTTGAAGATTTACCTAATAGTTTTTATAATTTTGGTGCTTCTAGCCAGATAACAGTTCCATTACAGGTAATATCTATCACAGGGTCCGCTAGTGATAATATAAATATTAAGTACAATTACTACTACTACTACTTACGAAAAGTGACGTTTTTCAGAAGCTTAATACAACATAAAATAAAAATATTGTTAATCTTGGACAATTTCAACTAAAAACTAGAATGACATAAATTTGAAGTGAAATGATTGTTTGTCATCTTGATGTTTCAAGGATGGGCTGGAACTTGTTTTTTTTTGTTGTTGAATTGATTATCATTTTACAGGGTGTCAGGATCATTAGGTGGAGTATGATGATTTATTTTATCATTATCCTTCTATGTCTCTTTTCGAATTTACAGTTTGAGGTTCTTGAAAAATCCTAGTCATTTCAAGACAAAGTCTTTTGTGTTCATTTAATTCTCTGTTTGAAATTGAAACATCATCATATGAGAAATTATGATCTTTTTCCCAAATATGTTTAGCTAAAATACACAATTGTTTGTTATTTCTTACACTTTTGTGTGAAGTTATTCTATCTTTTAGACGTCTGCTGTTTGTCCTATGTATTTTTTGTCACATCCTCCACAAGAAATGCAGTATACTATATTCGATAACTGTAATGGTTCGTCTTTATCTGTCAATTTGGAAAAAAAGATCATTAGTCGTTTTATAGTTTTTGAAGGCTATATTTTTCAAATCTTATATGATACATTTCCTAGATACGGAAGTGAGTAATACAAGGTAGGTTGATATATACGCGTCGACAAGAAAATCTCCTCCCGTTTTTTCGTTGGTTAAAAAGTCGCATTCAAATAGGAACTAACTAAAATCTTCAAAGTGTATCATAATATGTTTCTAGGTTGTGCCATTTTCTCACAGTGGAACTATTTTTGTGTCGTACATCAATACGCTCCCGTGGATCTCCCATACGCGGTTATATATTCTCGTTTCCGAATATATGGAAAACTGCCAAAACATGTACTGGGCCCGCACAATCAGAATATTATTTATTCACCAGTTGGTAAACATAATAAGAGCTTTTACGACGTTTCAAGATATTCCTTTGGGACGAGATGCTCTCTGAAAATGCGAAATCTCATTTGGGACATTTGCACTAAGAGGGTTTCGAGAAATCTGTGTATACGAGAAAATTGTTGGATGACAATCCATACGAATTTATTATTCATCTGTCAATCTGAAATACCGAGAAAATATGCTGAAAATCGAAAACACTGAGTATGGAAAAGTGTTTTTCCAATATGACGTGGGCATGTCTTTTCAGAGATGGAAAGAAAGCCGAACATTATGCTGGAAGAATTACATCATTCTATGTGTTCAATAATCGCGTGGTAATTTTCGGTTTCATGAACTGATAAACTGAGGAAAGAAGCGCATTTTCTTTTTTGGTGCATAAGAAATGTGTTCTCGTTCTCTATTTTTCTATACATATTCTTTTTTCCCTGTTCAGTTTCATAATAAGTCTGTAAATACTGAAAAGGGAAACATTCTCAATTGAATAAAAAAATCCACAAGTGATTTTATGAACGCCCTCAGCAAATTGAATTTTAAGATGGCATATCAAACGAAAAAAAAGGACACAATCTTAGCTAACTCTAAGCTGGGTATCCTAATCTCTGGCAATCCCATCACTACCTAACGTTGTTTAATTTTCATCTAAGAGTTGAAAGTAATTGGTATAATTGATAAAATATTTGCTGATACAACCAGAACCACCACCACTTTCGAAATGCTGAGCAGATATCATCTTATGGATCGAGTCATCTTTAAGTTTCCTAAGTAATGAACAGATTAATACACTACAAAAAATACAAAATCGTGCAATGGGAGCGATTTTGAATTGTAAAAGGCGTACTCCAATCACAATAATGCTGAACACACTGCAATTAATGAATTAAACAAAGAGTAACATATAATACCCTAATTTTTGTATACAAATTGAAAAATAACATGTTACCCTCGTATTCATCAAATGAGCTGAATTATGTTCAAGACGTATATTGTCACAATACTAGAAGGCAAGCAGCAAACGATTTCTATATAAATTCTGAAAATGTTTTCTGTGACACTTTATCTAGAAAATGTCTAGTCTTGTTCAACAATTTGCCTTATGAAATAAAAAGATGTGTGTCACTGAAAAGTTTTGAAAATTCGTGTGTGTTATTCGTAAAAGAAAACAATTGATTGAGAAAGGAGAAAATTGTAAATAGTGAATTACCAAATGATAGAGATCTAGTTATTTGTTTTCTTATCCTAAAATATGAGTTCTATGTTTTTTTTACATATTGACTTTTTGTACTTTATCTTTGTGTACTGTAATGAAGAGCACTGTGCTAATAAAGTTTGATATATATATATATATATATATATATATATATATATATATATACATATATAACAAAGGCAGTCGGTTTCACACTTAAAACTACAAAAACGTATTTTTTGTATTATTCCTCAGTTCGATTCATTGTCATAAATTATTTTTCAAAAAACAAGTTTTGAGAAATTGGCGCAGTTGGTAGGATTGTCGGAATCGAACGTATAGAACTGGTAGTTTTCGTTCAACGATTGATCGGCAATCGAACTCTGTTTTAAAAATAAAGTAGCTCCTTGGATTTTAGGACACTCAGCCGATCATAGACCTTCGGAAAACTACATCCCAGCTGTTTGTAAGAAGAACCCGTCCCCTTCTTCAAAGAAACATCGCGTGTTGTCGACAAAATTCGTTGCTTGGGGAAGACTCCTTATAGTCATTGAGAGCGATGGCTGAAAGCTTTTATTGTGGGCATAATTGATTTCTATGTCGCTCGGCAATATTTTTGAAAAACTCGAATCAGTCTACAGCGGACCCAGGTAATGCAGATTCTCTCCCAATTCAAATCAATATCACTTATCGAATTAATACAAATATTCTATAGAATTATCACTTGTAATACCACTAGAAGTTAAATTATTTCCGGAAATTTTTTCGAGTTCATGAATATTTTGAAAATTATCCCGAGTCGAAGAAGAGGGATAATTTTCTAAAAATATTCATGAGCGAGAAAAAATTTCTGGAAATAATTATGTTACGCCCTGTAATTACAGAAAAACTTTCTTCCCTTCACAACAACATAATATTCTTAAATACGATTTGAGAGCCAGAATAGTTCAATAGGTTTCACATGCTTGACTGAAAACGCTGATAAGCACATTCCTGTTAAAAATAAGTAGTTATCCGAAAACAATTAAAAACCATTGCGATAACTCGAGCACCATCATCCAGTATCATTAATTGTAGTAAACAAACTCGTAATTCTGAGAAGGTTGACAGTCCGAGACATCATAAAAACCCTTTTTGGTCATTATATCGGCGGAAATCAGCCAGACCATCATAAATGAATGGCATTCATTGAAAATTAACTCATTAAGAGCATAGATAACAGCCCGCGATTTATTCATGAGTGCAGGAAAAAAACAAAGCCATTATTTTTACTACCATAATTCATATCGACAAGAAAAGCCAATTAAATGCAAACAAAACAAACTTTTATCTCATTATATAGACCACACCTACTTAATACCGCGGCGAAGATCTTATAAAAGACGGCGAACGCCAAAAGAATCATCTCAGTGTTGAAACAGTAGCTCGTAGTTGTTACCCGGTAATATGTCACTTTCAAAAGTGAGGTTCAGAAGTCCATCGAATCACAGTATCGTACCATGATGATGAATGTTTCAAATCAAGTATCGGAGCTCCAAGTGAAAAACAGAGATAATACAACGGGAGTCCGCAATTCTATGGCTCACGATCTCTTAGAAAAACCATAGTCATATCGCGCTATAATAATATACCGGGCGAGTAAAATAAAATAACCATTAATCGAAATAATAATAAAATCAAAACTAATTGTCGTTAAAAACTTTCTCCAGTGAATAAGTGAGAAACAGGGTGAGATATGTAAGTTTTTCTATATTTATGTTTATGGCAAACCCAACTTTTTTTCTTATGTGCATGTGTCTGTAAAAGTATCTCCATAGTTTCGAGTTGACCAAAAATAAAAAGAGAATTATTTCTAGCCGTTTGTGGCAATTGATTTCAAGATTGTTTGTTTTTTTTGTAAAAGTATTTAGATTTTGTAGCCAACTGTAACGTTAACTACCAATAAGCTACACTCTTTTCATTGTATGAATATTGTTTCTTATTAGTCGTCGATAGAACGAAGGAAATAAGTGTGTCAATTTTTTATTAAATATATATGTACAGTCTAACATTTTATGAGTGCATTCTTTTATTATTTTTTTTATGAATACTTTTTGAATCCTTCTAAACGGTAGTATTTTCTGAATAAACAATCCAACGCTCCAGTATTTGAGAGAAATGAGATTTGTTCTGAGCCGCTCCAGAACATAGTTTCAGTTCAACCATCTTCAGATAGTCGATGCTCTCAATACTGTTATTTCCAATCTAACGAATAATGTCTGGTATTACAGGTGTGGTGTGTTAAGTCATAACACCCTGTATAGTCTAGACTTTAACAATTAAACCTCGTGTGGTATTCGGTAAGAAAATTTGACACCAGATTGTGTTTGAAAATTAAATAATTTTAGAATTCATTTTTTGACTCTCAACAATGCCATTTTTTCTTCGACAAGACACTAGCAAAACATAGAATGTTTTGGTTGACTCAATTGTTTAGTTACCATGGCAACTAGGTAAAACCTTAACCTGAAATGTACTTAAATTCCGAATTTGTCAAGCGGCACGACGTGAAAAAAAATGTTTCGCTTCGGTCAAGAAATTAAAGAAAGTATTCGTCAGGAGATTCAGCAGTTAACCCCCGCGAATACTAAGAAATCCAAGTCAAGCATATGGAGGCAGTTTACAAACTTTTGCGAAGAAAAATCGTATGATTTTGATAGAGCGGATATACCTGTGGAGGAACTGGCGCTCATTCTTGAAGACTATGGGATCAATATGCGGAAAAAGACTACAAGGAGAGTGTAGTAAAAGTTTTATGGAAGTCCACAGCCAAGCAGTAGCAAGAATATTTTTTTAAAAGGTTCAATCACAAATTGAATCTATTTTCTGATATAGAATTTGAAAACGCAAGAGCTGCAAAAAATGCTAAGCGTCGCAAGTTAAAAAAGGACCCAGCCAAGAGAAGGACAAGTTCATCCGCATTATCAACAGACGAGTTAAAAAAAATATATTGAGCTTTGTGATGAAAACATCCCGGAGGGATTGCAAAAAAACTTTTTCTACATCGCTGCTCATGAATTGGCCTGAGGAGGGAATGAAGGAACTGCAGCATGCATAGAATATTTTGTGGAGGAAATTGATGATCAAGGAAAACCAATAGGTCGCATTGAATATAATCCAGTTTTCTCTAAAACTACTCAAGGCGGTTGAAAAAAATGACTGACAGTAAGTGGTTAGTACCAATGGAGAAATATGCCCAGTTAGACTTTTAATTAATTAAAACCAACCGTTTATTTTTAACTCCCCATCCAAACTGGCAGCACCCCCCAACTCCAAAGGTTGGTACAAGAACAGTCTAGCCTATAAATTATTAATGTATACCTATTGTAGTTGCATGAAAATACCAGTTTAGAATGTAACATATTATATTCTTCCATTTTATATCAACTTTGAGTTACTACAAGTGGTAGAAAATTATAATTTTATCAATTTTTCTTAGGTAGGTACATATTATAATAGATGCAGTTTTTTTTTATATGTTCTGGTTCCCACGAAAAGGGATATCCTGTAATGTTCAGAGAACATCGTGGGAACCTAGGGAAAGAAGGTAGGAGTTGGTGTTCTTCTTAAATTTCTGAAGGTTGTATGCCTCGGGGAACACCTCCCTAGGCAATGAGTTCCAAAGCCTCGCTGTTCGTTGGATGAACGAGTCTTTGGAAAGTGATGTTCTGCAGGTCTCCAAAGTGACCATGAAGGGGTGTGATGACTGAACTTGACGGGTTAATCTCGAAGAGACTGCCAAAGCAGGAACGATTGTTGATATTTCAGAAGAGCATCGCCCATGAAAATATCTATAAAATAGAGACAAATCGCCAACTTTTCTACGGTGTTCCAGACAAGTGAGCGAGTTTGTAAGCGAGGCATCACCGACGAGACGAATTGCCTTTTTTGGACAGAATCCAATAGCCTCAGGATATGTTTAGGTGCCGCACTCCAAATATGGGAACAGTATTCCAGGACAGGTCGGATCTGTGCCTTATAGATCATAAGCAGCTGACTGGGGGTGAAATAGCTCTTGGCACGAAACAAAAAACCAAGATTTTGGGATGCACTTTTGGCAATGGACCTCACGTGATTTTTCCAGGAAAGGTTATTGCTGATAGTAATACCAAGCATCGATATGGATGGCTTCAGTGGTATGGTTACTCCTGACAAAGTTATGTTAGGCACAGTGAGATCGGCTTTTCTAGAGAAAAGACATGCTTGTGTTTTGTTTGCATTGAATTCTACCAAGTTATTAGATCCCCATTCGAGAATTGTTGCTAAGTCCATATTTATATTATTAACATTTCTTCCTCGTTCATTTCTGGTTTTACGGGCTGATATAGGGGCCCTGGAAGAGAAAGCGGTATGGAGGGTACTATCATCGGCAAAGCTGTGTACTGGACATGAAGTTGCTTTCAACAGGTCGTTGATGTGAAGAAATAGTGTTGGTGCGAGAATAGATCCTTGCGGAACACCAGCATTTATGAGTAGAGTGTCAGATGAAACTCCATCGACCACTACATGGAGAGACCTGTTTGAGAGAAAACTAGCAAGCAGAGAACACAGCTGAGGGGGCAAGCCATAAGACGGAAGCTTGGCGAGGAGTCCCTGGTGCCAAACTCGATCGAACGCCTTGGAGATATCTAATGCCACAGCTAAAGTTCCTCCATACTTTTCAATAGATAGCTGCCATATATGTGAGACGTAAGCGAGCAGGTCACCAGTTGATCTCTGATGGCGGAAGCCATATTGCCTATCGTTGACAATTCCTGAGTCTTCCAGATATTTCATGAGCTCGATGTTGATGGTTTTTTCCATGACCTTTGAAATAATAGATAGCAGTGCGATAGGTCTGTAGTTGCTAGGTAGGGCCTTTTGCCTTTTAGGGACTGGCTGTACTCTTGCAATTTTCAATTGGACGGAAATACCCCAAATTGTAAGAGTGGTTGAACAACTTGCAAAGAACAGGTGTTAGTTCAGGGGCACATTTCTTGAGAACAATCGGCGGGATTCCGTCAGATCCACAGGCTTTGTTGGTGTTGAGACCCGCAAAATCTTTCTGATAGTACGTTGGCGAAAGGTGATCTCGGGCATGTGACTGTCAATAGGTGTAATGTTCGGGGTTGTTTTCCCGATGAATCCAGAGTGGAATTTCCAGCAAATAGGTGCGCAAAGATATTGGCTTTTCCTGGGCAGTCGTTGCTAGTATTCCATCTTCTTTGGTTAGAGGAGGAAATGAGCTGGAAGTGAAGTTTCTTCCCACAGCTTTGGCGAAAGACCAAAATGAACGGGATCCGTTAGGACATTCAGCAAGTTTTGATCTTATTTTGGCATTGTGGGCATCTTTTGAGCATTCTATTGTCTCTTTGCATATGCCTCTAGCCTCGACATATGCTGCTCTGGTCTCAGGGCCCGGATTTTTTAGCCATCGATGGTATGCTGCCTGTTTGGAAGCCACAGCTCTAGATTAGTTTCTGTTAAACCAGGTCTTATCGGATGATGTTCTTCTTTCGGTATTCGGTATGTAAGTTTGCATCCCCAACATGATGATTTCAGAAATTGTCTCAGCACATCGTGTTGGATCTACTGAAGAGAAACAAACTCTCTTCCATGGAAACGCTGAGAAAAACATATGAAGACCTTCCCAGTCGGCCGAATTGTAATGCCACATGAGACGGGGTGGTATTGTGCAGCTCGATGGTAAATGGAAAGAACATGTTGTGGAGATGAGGGTGTGATCAGAGTTTCCAAGTGGGGCACAAACTTCTATTCTATGCGGGTCAGGATTGGTGGTGAGGAAAAGATCTAGTGTATTGGCAGACTGGTTGTTGACATCAGGGATGCGGGTTGGTAGCTCGACCAGTTGTTCTAGACCATGAGTGATGGCGAAGGCCTCGGCTTGACGACCTGCATCATCTGTTTTGTTAGAGAATTTGAGCCAGGCAGCGTTATGTATATTAAAGTCTCCCATGATTATGGTTTCAGCTGTTGGATGGTTCTCCTGAATGTAGTCCAGTTTGAGTGATAAAAACTCAAAGAGGTCGTTATATGAAGGTTCATTAGGTGATAGGTAAAGGCAGCAGAGGAACTTAGTCAGTTTGGTATCAGATAGCTTGAACCACATCACATCAAAGTCTTTCGGTTCCAAACTCTCTTCACGCTGGCATGAAAGGTTAGCCTTAGCGTAAAGGCAGACTCCACCTTTGAACCTGAATCGAGAATGGAGTTCGTAACCAGGACGAAGCATATGGACCTTGTTGGTGGACGAGTTTACTTGTGTTTCTGTTAGAGCCAGAATATCCGGTTTTCGTCTGTAGGTGATGGTGGACGTCATTGATGTTCTTGTTGAGTCCGCGGATGTTGCAAAAATTAATTTTTAATGTTGAGTCCCCTCGAGTACCTCTCGCCCGGAAATCCGAATGGAGAGGTATTTTACTTCCGGAGTGTTTTACTCTAGGAGACTTCATCATTATTACTATTAGGATGCACCTGAAAATAAAGGAGGAATTGGGGAAAAGGAAAGAGGGAGACCGGAAAGTATCGACCGAACACTGAAACATGGAATGATCCATTTCACAGCACACAAAGTCGATATGGTGGTATTTCACCGGGCGATGAGACCATCTTCCACCTACGGTTATCCTTTTAGTCGCCTCTTACGACAGGCAGGATTTACCATGGGGCTATTCTAAAGCCGGCCCCATACAGACAAGACAACGATATACAACAATATTGCCTACAATATCGCCTACAACGACAGTTTGGGCCCCAATGGATTCATAGCTTATAAATTCTTGTAGTTTCATGGAAATGACATTTTAAGATTGAACGTAGTTCATTTTTCAATTTTACATAAGTTTTGAGTAATTACAAGTGGTAGAAAACTGCTTTTTTGCGTTTTTATTAATTTTCTATACGCGCTTTATTGCATAGCATTCATAACCAGCGTCAGCGAACATCATAGGGGGCTGTGATCATCGTATTTTGTCAGCAAAAACTCGTGTTTTTAGTAAAAAAGAATCTATCACTCAAAACGAACCTATTACTCAAAACGAACGCAAACTTTTTTGTTTTAAAAATTTATCGATTTGAAAATCATGCTGTATGTAAAAAATGCATCAAGTTGTCTGATGTAATGATGAATCATCGTACTATGTCTTATTTATAGAAGATTGTGGTTTCTATTTGAGAGTAGAAAATTTGTTTCGAATTGTTCAGGAATATTTGCTTCTAAAGTACTCAAAATTGAAAGTGCTAAATGGAAAAATGGTGAATAAAATAGTGTCTAAATATTATATATATATATATATATATATATATATATATTTTATTTGACATAGATATTTAATTCATTCAATTCAAAATCCAACTTTTTCGCCTTTAAGAAGAAAGGAGGTGCCCGAAGAATATAGAAAACATTTCAACTATGTAATTGAAATGTATCAAATTTAAATAAAGATAGAAAAACCACTATTGTCAAAAAATATTATTCTGTCATTAAAACGTCAAACAATTTCCGATTTAATTCGCTGTGGGGTACCCAAGAGAAAAAAAATCCACTAAAATACAGATGTTGCCATGGTAATCTGCCAAAAAAAACAATTCGATTGGTTAAAAATTACTGATGTGGAATTTTCGGGGATAATACCATAAGTGCTTTGAAAATTACCGATAATTCTGAAAAAAAACGCACGAGTTTATTTTTTACGTTGTTTCAAAGCATTAGATGTTTTGAAACGACGAAAAAAATAACCAAGTGCAGTTTTTAAAAAGAAACACGTTTTTTTCAGAATTATTTGGTTAATTTCTAAAGCACGAATGGTATTCGGTAGAAAATTTCAAGAATACAAAAAGATAGTTGATACTACTATTATTGTAAGTAATATTGTCACTGCAGTTGAATTGTCACCTAGCGCGCTGAATTACAGCGATAATCCACATACTAGTAAGTGGATTACCGCTGTAATTCAGCGATAATTCCACACCTCTTATGGACATTTTAACACATGAGTGAAATTTCCACTTATAATCTCGCTAGAGCATGAATTATTGCCGGAAAATTTTTGAGTACATGAATTTACTTTAAAAATTCATGTACAAGACAAATTTCCCGCAGTTAATTCAAGCACGTGGGGGATTCGGTGAGAAAATTTTATACCGGAATTATATTTAAATAGAAAACATTAAGTTAATATTTATTTTGACGTTATTCACAAATAAATAGAAGGGACTGTGTGAAATGGGAGTTTTGGGGGAGATTTTTTTCTGATTTTCCCCGTTCCCTGGTAAAATAAAATATATAATATCAGATAAACTATTATGTAAAATTAATTGATTTCATACAACTTTCTTACTAGGTTTCAGGGAAATGTCAATATTGATTAAAAATGGTAAAGTGGATGTTCGTATTGCGGGGCGCTTTCCGTATATAGGGATATACACTGCAGAATTATATACTTCTTTGTAGAGCCCACAAACTTTTATAGCGTTGTGTAGCCCTACATTTGGCAACATCGCAATCGCTGTCTTCATGAATGTAATATATATGAATTGCTGAATCCGTGATCTGTCCTAGCGCAAGGAGTAGTTCATAATTCAATATAAAAAAATATTTGTCGATCATTTTTCAGATTAGGGAATTTAAGTTTGAAATAGTTACAATATTTGAATATATATTTACCAATTCATCTTTTTGTGCGATCAATCCATCTACATGAAGGATGGTTGGAAAAAAGTACAGAATAACCAATATTGACTAAAGAGCCTTATTCTTCAGTTTTCACCGTAGATTCAATTTATGTGCATCAAACGTTGAAAATACTTTTACACTGATGTAGACTATGAAGGGAAGACTGTCTACCAAGAATATTAGGCAAATATAATTTCCAAATGAGGAGCAATATCATGATTTCATCCATCGTGAAGATTAGATATTGAAATTCTCAACATTTCTTTGCGGTAAAGGTACTTTTTTATTAACTTTCTTGAAATGCAATTTTTGCTGTCTTTTGAAAGTAGGATTTATAGAACTTCTCATGTTTTTTTTTTATTAAATCCACTCAAATTAATTGACAGAAAAAGGGAAAGGAAAAAACAGTTCACCTATATAAAATAGGTTGAACCACTTGAAATCATCACATTGAATGCAGAAATACACACATTTTTTTTTCCGTGCCCTAGTAATATCAGATACATTATTATATAAAAATAATTGATTTCATATAATTCCCTTACTAGGTCAGGGAAATGTCAATATTGACTACAAACAAAGGTGATATACAGCAAAAAATATATAACCATACCTATACATATATACATAAATTTTTAATTCTAAGAAAAAATTAATAATAGCGGTAAAAATTTGTTTTTCAAATAATTCAGGAAATCGGGATATCTCATTCTTGATTCTAAATAGAATGTTGTTGGCGTATGTTGCCGGTTAAAAAAATATTTTGTAAAGTTAGCCATGGATTTGACATTCACTACTCATGTCAATCAATATTGTATTTGTGGCATTATAAGTTCCTCATAACATTGTATACAATCATAAGTTAGTAAAAAAGTTATAATAAAATGAACTTTCAATCGTATGAATTGTGTTCCTTTTGCAAAGAATCACAGCACATTAAAATGTACCATAAAAATGTAAAATATCTAACATACCTAGTGGAAGAATCTGGATTAAATCCTGAGCAAGAAAACTTATTAAAAGAGATTGGCAACATTATGCGTGATATTGTGCCTTCTTTTGGACACAAATCTAATACTCAAAGAAATAAACTGGTGTCTCAGTATTATTTTTATATTATGAAACACAGGCATATTGTTAAAAAAAACACCGGTTCTGTGTTTTATTCACCACTTAGGAAAGAGGAGGTAGAAGTGGAATTTTTGAAGAATTTAAAATTAATTATATTATAGAATGTACACCTTAATAAATTGTTGTAATATTTCCAACTTATAAAGTAAATAAATAAAAAATATTTTCAATATTATATCAATATTATTTTTGTCTAATTATATGATAGCTGTCATGTGCCGGGAAATTTCCACTTATTAATTTTACGTCTACATGTGGATGAAAAATTTTCAGAAAATTTGCTGGTTACCATAGTAATAATGTCGAAATGAAGCATCCGAGTGGTTGAAAATGACTGGTATAAAATTTTCAATCAAATTTGCTGAACACGAATTTTAACTCAGCAAAGCCATAAACTCAGTGGCTACTCTTCCGTCCTTCATTTAGTTTGAAGTCACTATCAAAAACTATCTCCGACAATAATTAAACAATAAACATTGTTTAAATCATTATCGTAAAGAACTTCCACTTCTTTGCACAAATATTATTATTAACCATCCATATTTCCTGCCAATAATTATTTCCGCCACTCATTTAGCGTTTTTGCCCGTCAAATAAATGACTCCCAAATTATGTTGGTCATGACCAATTCAATCATTTGTCACCATTAAGGTGACAAAATAAGTAATTCTGACGAAAAAAAAATCTTACTATCAGCCGCAATTATCACAGAAACTTTCGACAGGTGTTCGACAACATCTCGTGGAATTTCCTGCGACATGAAATCCAGACCCAGCACGTCAACGGGATATCTGCAGATGTGACGGTTTCTCTTGACGTTGAGTTCGATGACGCCGAGAATATCTCCTCTATTAATATCTGAAAGTACACACCCGCATTGTTAGGAAACAATTTTGTTATTTTGTTATGCGTGAATATGGATGATCTCGTAAGAGCAGCTGCCGTGTTTATAATGAGGCTACAAAAGCAGCTTGCTCCCAAAATGGAAGACAGTCAGAGGTATGAAATAAACTCGTATTGAACGCTTGTTGATGAGAAGAGAATTGAATATTTAAAAAACCAACCAATAAAAAACTTTTTAACAAAAAACTAAAACGACGAAAAAATCAACTATAAAGCAAAAATAAAATAGTCCTAATGATATTTGAGCTCCTAAACTAATGTGAGTAACTAATTTTGAGTCGGCGCCAAACAAACAATTATCGAAGATCATTGTATTACTTTGAAGAAGTAATCAAAACGCTGCTGTGCATCTCGCTGCCACCATTTTACGCTTTACCTAATTCAATTGCTAGTTTGTTTGGCGCCGACTCAAAATTAGTTACTCACAGTAATTTAGGAGCTCAAATATCATTAAGACTAGGGAGGTTTTTTTTTGCCTTTCAGTTGATTTTTTCGTTGGTTTAATTTTTTGTTGAGAGGTTTTTATTTTAAATATTTTTGTGGCTGAAATATACTAATTACTATCTACTTAATTTTTGATTACTTCCAAAATACTTACTTACCTAGCTCACTTCTACTATTAAATGTTGAATAATATGATTATCTGCTTTAACTATTTATTGTTATATAATATAAATTATTTTTGAAAGTTCTGGTTAGTTGTTTCCATCACTTCGTATATACTTCCATCCTTTCATAGAATGAAGTTATTTTGACGGATGTAGGAGGATCTGTCAATGTCAACTATATATGTGTGCCAATGTTCACAAGTGAAAAATCAATCATCCCATATTTTTCTACACCTAGGGGTGGATCATTCCATTCCAAATTGGAATATGATCAGCTATGATGCATACCCTATCTAATAAAAAAATAATCCAAATCGGAAAACCCACTTCAAGGTTATGCCTGATAGAATCGGTTAACGGACCAAAATTCAGAGGGTGAACGATCAATATCCTCCATTTTGCTACCCTTAGGTATGGATTTTTTTGTTCAAATTCAAATGGGACTAACTTCGAAGTACACCCTATCCAATGAAAAAAGATTCATCAGAATCGAACTGCTCTGTGAAAAGTTATGCGTGATCACACATAAAAAAAAAATACGCGTTGACTATAGAACCTCCTCCTTTTTAACCGACGAAACCAAAAAGGAGGAGGTTCTCTAGTCGACGCGTATATATATATATATATATATATATATATATATATATATATATATATATATATATATATATATATATATATATATATATATATATATATATATATTCTTAGTCTCAATAACTAAGCTCCTAAACTGATGTAAAGAACTAATTTTGAGTCGGCGCCAAACGAACAATCAACGAATATCATTAAATTACTTCAAAAAAAAATTCAGAATGTCACCGCGCAACTCAATGCCATCATTTTACGCCTTACTTGATTAATTTGCTTGTTTGTTTGGCGCCAACTCAAAATTAGTTACTTACATTAGTTTAGGAGCTTAGTTATTGAGATTCAGAAGGTTTATTTTATTTTTTACTTTTCAGTTCCGTATTTCGTCGGTTTAATTTTTTGTTTAAAAAGTTTTTTTGATTTGGTCGGTTAAAAATAATCAGTGTACCTCTAAGAAGTAATACATAATAAAAAGTTGTATCAAAACAAATCGTTCAAACTACTCCTCGAGTTATAAAAAAATTGCTTATACCTAACATAAATAAAAAAAATATCCAACATAAAATTATACTAATTTTATCATTATTACTTAATCTTTATAAATGAAATTAATATTTTAATGAAAAAATTATGATTTAAAAAAATAATATCAACTAATGAATTAATTTTTAACATTTTCTCATTGATAAAAAATTATAATCCTACAGTTTTATTATTTTTTATAAACTAATAATGATAAATTTTGAAGCTCATCCCTAAAAATTGGTTAGGTTTAACGACTAAGAAACCGTTTCAGCAGACTTCAGTAGCAATCAGCTAACAGTAGAAGTGAATGTCTTTTGCTTGTTATTCTGATGTGATTTTCGAATGATATTTTAAAAGATGTAACAAAAGTTCGGAAAATTATTTTTTAATCTTCAAAAATTACAATTGTGACGAAGAAGAAACAAAGGTACAGTGTGTGCATAAAAAAGTCGTACAGCAGTTATAGGCATTGTGGGTCAGGCTTGTCAATCTTAATTAAACTTGATTACTATCGTTTCGGACGTACATCGTCTTAATGTATTTGAAAGGTTTTCACGACGTTTCGAATGCTTGTATCTGCAATCGTCTTCAGGTGAATACTGACAAGTTTACGTGCTACTTACCAATTTATATGACTGTCGGCGCAATGATGCGTGCAATTCCGCCATGTGCAGCGGTGCGTGTAATTTCGCGCGGTGTGGTGGTGCGTGAAGTTTCGCGCCTCTGCAGCCCGCCAGAAAGAGCAATCAGGGGTTTCCATACGTTCTTGATCTCAACGCTTGGTTGACTAAAGGCGTTATTGGCTTCGATGTAGGCGGCCTCTTTGAACTTTCGTTTGAACCAATGCTCCTCTCTATGTAGAACACTTGCGTCGTCCCATAGAACTCGATGGTGCTCAGTCCAGGCGTGGTCAGCGATTCCCGATTTTGATGTTTCTCCACGTTGAGTCCATTTCTTGTGCTCATTCAATCTTACCGATAACGGTCTCTTTGTCTCTCCAATGTAGGAATCTCCGCATTCACATGGAACTTCATAGATGCAATTCTTACTGATTTCATTTTTGTTGTCAGGTTTGGTCTTGGTCAGGAAACTCCGTGAAGTACTGCCGGATTGGAAGCAGCTCTTGATGTTGAACTTGTTTCCGATCCTTCTGATCTTCTCGGAGACACCTCTGATGTACGGAAGGCAGATCACTGTGCTTTGTTGTTGCTCATCATTGCGCCGACAGTCATATAAATTGGTAAGTAGCACCTAAACTTGTCAGTATTCACCTGAAGACGATTGCAGATACAAGCATTCGAAACGTCGTGAAAACCTTTCAAATACATTGAGACGATGGACGTCCGAAACGATAGTAATCATGTTACCACATCGTCTACAACCTTCAAACAAACGTTAATTAAACTTCTTATCGACTTTAACAAGTCTTTGACAAATAGTGTCAAAATGGAAACTATTTTTGTCAAATGTTCTTTATGAAATCTGGAACAACTTAGGCAGGTTTACACCATACAAACCTTGTACGACTTTTCTATGCACACAACTGTACATTGACAAAGTTGAAAACCCAGTTTTCTCAACGCGAAAAAGTAAATGCGGAGTGTTTATCGTAGCCATTTTTTGATAAATCCGAACTTATTCCAAATCAGTGATTTACATGAACATGAGTAACAATTATAGGCCAGGGCTGAAGCCTTTGAAAATGGTAAAAAGTGAAAAAAAATAATAGTAGGATGAAACCCATTGGAAAAGGAAGAGAATATAACGAAAATTAAAGGAAAAATAATTTACGGCCGATTTGAGGTCGGGGTGAGTTTTTAAAGGTAAAAAACGGTTTATCTCGATTTCCGGCAAAACTACAAGTCCAATGGTTTCACATAACCTCAACATTTATGTGAAAAATTCAAATAACCAAGTTTTTGGTTTTTTATTTTTATCTTCTACAAAAAAAATTTTTTTTTCACCAAATTTGGTGAAAACCTCCTTTTTTATGTGCCAAACACACAGTAATTTTTTTGATTTGAAATATTTATTTTTTCACCTTATTTTGATTTAATATCGAAAAAGCACCATAATTTTCAATCGAAAATTCTTCCGTCAAAATATCAGCTTTTTTAAAAAAGTCGGTGGGCTTTTTGTTCGTTGAAATCTCTACTTTCTGATGGTATAAAAAAAAAGTACATTAGTGTGGCAGAAAATGCAAAGAAACGAAAAAAACTCGAATCCGAATTTAATAAGACATCTACAATATTTTGAGAAATTTGTAGAATCTTCTTTAAATCATATGCGTAGATGCCAATTTATTGCTATTTTAAGAAAACTCATATACCTGAGTGACCTACGGAAAATTTTAGCCCATCAAAAGGTATTTCATAGAGAAGTGGGGAAGGGGCTAGGAGGGTCTGCCCTTAGTAATGTATATTTTTCTTCACACCATCAGAAAGTAGAGATTTCAACGAACAAAGAGCCCACCGACTTTTTTAAAAAACCTGATGTTTTGGCGGGAGAATTTCTGATTGAAAATTAGGGTGATTTTTCGATATTAAGTCAAAAAAAGGTGGAAAAATAAATATTTTAAATCCAAAAAATACAGTGTGTTTGGGACATAAAAAGGTAAGTTTTCACTGTATTTCGTGAAAAAAATTTTTTTTGTAAAAGTTCAAAATCAAAAACCAAAAACTTGGTTATTTGAATTTTTCACATACATTTTGAGATTGTGTAAAAAAAGTGTGGAAACAAAAGTTGTAGATCTTTTTATTACCTACAACTTTTTTTCCATAGGACTTGTAGTTTTGCCGGAAATCGAGATAAACTATTTTTTACCCTTAAAAACTCACCCCCTTCCACTTCCCGATCTCAGATTGCCCGTAAATTATTTTTCCTTTCATTTTTGTTATATTCTCTCCCTTTTCCAATGGGTTTCATCCTACTATTTTTTTTTGTTTCAAAAATTATCGACCCTGGTCTATTAGTGCAAAAAAGAAAATATAATATTCTCATATTTGAAACTAAGAATAAGTAGTACAATCAATTCTCATTGATTTGAGAAAAAATATTTCTATGATTCGATTTTCTGTGACAAATAAAATTTTAATAAAAGGTTTCTCAGATGTGGAAATCACAAATGCGTTGGGTTGCAAAAAGATCACATTTTGTTTTTCAACTCAAGCAAATGTTTCACTTACATTGGGAAGTTTACACAATTCATAGAAAAGGGGTTTCCACTCGACGGAAAGATCTTCTAAATGTAAAGCCATATCTCGGTTTCATGGCTAACCATTTCAGCGGACTTCAGTAGCAACTGCTTCATGAGTCATTCTAGAATGTGAAACTGCGGTATGGCTTTGGATTTGAAAGAAATTCATGTTGGAATTGTGGAGAATTCCCTATGTACAACATTTGCTTCGGTAGAAAACATCAAAAAGAAACAAAATAAATTAATTCCACAACTGGAAGAGTTTCCTCGAATTCCAAATTTGATTTGTCACACAAAATGGAGAAGCGGAAATCCTAAATATTCCTTCAAATCCAACACAACCATAAAAACAAACAAAAGTTCGAACTGATTTAGGCAGACGAAATCTAATTGTTCATCAACACAAAAGGAATCTTGAGAAAACAAGGTTATGTCCTAGATCATTCTCTGGAAAAAAAACGAAAAGATCGAAAATTAAAAAAAGTTGAAGCCAGTAGAGTAGTGCCAACCTTTGACTCAATTACCAAGAAATTACTAGACTATCCTAAATATATCTTCAAGCTCAGGGTGATATCAAAAAACGAATACAATATTTTTGCTTGGATAAAAAAATATATGATTATTATTAACTTCAGGACCGTTTCTTATTATCGCCCAATAGACCTACCAAAAAATGTCATTAGTGAAAATCCCTTCTAAATCACTTGGTAATCTCCTGTTCCAGATAGTTTACTCGAATTTGTTTTAAACAAAAATAGGCAAAGTTACATTTGAAGTGAAAGAATGAATCTCCGCCTATGGTCGATATTTTCGATCAAATCCTATTATGCGCAAATCCTATTATGTTTTATGTTTTATGATAAACCCCATCCTCATCCAACTAAGAATGGATATTTAGCATCAAGCTCTTAATGAGTTGGCTGCATAAGATAAATTGAACTTAACGTTAAGAGAGAGAATTTGTTTTTGTGTTTTCATTTATGACATTTGGTCTTGTATGTATTCAAAACTTACCTGTACATAATACTGGAAAGAACATGGAAGCAACAATGCTAGTCAAACCAACTCCAGACCCCAACTCTAGAATCACAGAATCCTTCGGGATATTCACATGGTTTTCTATCAGCCAGTCAGCAAGCAGGAGAGCACCCCTCCAGATTTGGAGACCAACCATATCAAGGACGGTACTCTTCATATGCTCTGAGAAAATCAGAAAGGAAAAGCATTATTTAAGTATACGAAAGTTTGAATGAGATATTCAGTACATACGAAGAATACAATTTGAGCGAAGCGAGAGGGGATGATTTAACAAATTTGGAATTGAAGTATACTGAGTCCTAATTAGATGGAGAATAATACAGAGATTTAGGCATAACTTTTAATTCTAAACAACTTTTGTTAATAACATTTTCTGAATTTTCTGAAATAAGAGAACTTTACTCTTGTACAATTTTTATATTTTCTGACCTACCCTGTATGCTGTCTGACTTACAATACAATGTGCACCTAATATGAGAATTTCACGCAACTGTCAAAAACCCAATAAAATTGCTCCTAATGATAAAACATATCCAATGAGGTTGAAGCTTTGTTGATTATTCTCTCCTGCAGCGAATTAATATACGATATTGCCACGAGCTCGATATCCACGGTAACTGAAATTCTGACGCATAACTGACGTTTGAATATCGTTTCGCTTTCGAAATATTAGTCGGTGATTCCAACAAGAATAGGAATCCAATAGATGGGGAACTGCTACAAATGAGCAAACAAATTCGAAAATAATATTTCAGAACTGTTCATTGAATGTTCAAAATTTCAGTTGTAATGAATTCTAATTCTCTATGTATCTAAATGAGTTGAAATAAATAATTCTAGTTCCAATTATTAGTACGGAAAAAAAGCAGAAATTGTGAAGATCTCATACAAAATACAACTCGTGTCGATAAAATTGTCCTGAATATTCTTCTCCTTCACAATTACTAGTTATCATGAAATTCTCAGCAATACAATTCATGCTACGCACTTGATGTATTTTCAAATTTTATGATAACTCGTCAAGTGAAGTCGAAGAATAATTGGCAATATTATCGGCAATATTTGTATTTTGGTTGTGCAATTAATTTTAAAAATTCCCTTATATTGCACACTTAAATGACCACACTGTATATAAAAATTGATGTTGGTATATATGTGTGAGATTGATAAACTCCGATACCGTTTGATTGATCACCATGAAAGTTTTTTTTCATGGAGAAGGTTTTTATGCTAACCATTTTACTTTAGCTCTTCTCTAGATGGCGCTTCTATATCTATTTATTTATTCATTCAGTAATACATCCAGCAGGCTAACTCCCATTTACAGGTGTATATAATTATGAAACAATTGTTAATTGTAGTACTGCAACATATATAGACTAGGAGGAATCGGCGCATGAGTACCGAAAACTATTCCACCTCAATTTTTTTATGTGATCCTCTTCAAATTGCCCTACTGATGATACAAATGCATGTTGCCATGGGGCAACCCCGTGCCATATTGTTTAAACCGAAATTGTTTAAACAATTGCAAGGAATTGTTATTTTTCTTTATTAAAATACAAATAAAAAAGGTCCTATGACTTTTCACGATAAAGTTATTATTTTTAGAGATATGAATTTTTAAAGGTTCAAAAAATCTCATATTTGGGTACTTTTGACCCATGAAAAATATATTAAAAAATAAAATAAAATCGAAATAATTTTTTTTAAATTCTTTATACAATAGTTAATAACATTCTTAATAGAGATTTAAAAAAATTTCATTGATTATACCTGTTTTTTAATTATCAATTTCGCGCGCTCACAAGTATGCATCGCTTACCTTTAAGTATCGCCGTCTCTCTCTGACTCATGCGCTGCATCGGCCTCTCTGTTTCCTGAATCATTATTTATCATTTATCTTAAAAACTATTAACTTTTTTGAGATTGTTAAAGAGAGCAATGTTATTAACAATTAAATTGTCTACAATTTGTTTTTGACAAATTTTTTTCTGGAATCAATTTTACAAACGTTATTTAAGCATGAATCGGAACATGTAATTAAAATTACTTTTTTATCAGTTTATATTATTTTTTTGTTATTATCATAGTAATTTATGAATTTTTATCAACAATAATAATATATAATGGTATTTAAAATTTTTTGGAATCACAATTATATATAAATAATGAAAAGATATTGGTAAGCACTTAAATGTTCGAATTGAAAAATAATAACATAAAAAATACTTATATGTATATGTATTATGATGTGTATATGATTTTGCCTAAGTAAGGAAAATGTTTTTTTTGTTTTTTATTTTCTCAAGGTTACTCTTTGTATAAAACCTCAAGATCTTCGTTTGTTCTTGTGACAAAATTGTCGATTATATCGATATAGATATAGAGCATTTAAAATAAACATACAAGTTAGTGCCTGTCAATTCTCAACTGATCATTCTTTGTTTTTTGCTCATAGTTATTCAGTCTTTTTTATTTCGTTAAAATGTAAGATTGTGAAACGTTGTTGCATTGATTGCAGTGATTACGTGTATTATTGACATTTTTAGATGGTTACATTTTCAGTTGTTGTGATTTTTCGTTACAATTAATGTGAGTGTCATGTCGTTTTAGTTGTTCCCAAGAAAAGAAAATATAGTGATACTACTCTACCATGTATTTTTTTGTGAAAATGCAAACGATGTAGTGAAGAATCCGAAGCCTGATACATATATAACTGTACAACGTGCAACGTGCATACTTGTGAGCGCGAAATTGATAATTAAAAAACAGGTATAATCAATGAAATTTTTTTAAATCTCTATTAAGAATGTTATTAACTATTGTATAAAGAATTAAAAAAAAATATTATTTCGATTTTTTTTTTAATATATTTTTCATGGGTCAAAAGTACCCAAATATGAGATTTTTTGAACCTTTAAAAATTCATATCTCTAAAAATATTAACTTTATCGTGAAAAGTCATAGGACCTTTTTTATTTGTATTTTAATAAAGAATATAAAAAAAATTTGTCCGGTTGAAAAATAACAATTCCTTGCAATTGTTTAAACAATTTCGGTTTAAACAATATGGCACGGGGTTGCCCCATGGCAACATGCATTTATATCATCAGTAGGGCAATTTGAAGAGGATCGCATAGAAAAATTGGGGTGGAATGGTTTTCGGTACTCATGCGCCGATTCCTCCTAGTCTAATAATATAATTAAGGTAATATGAATAAATGACCATGACATCATATGACTAATTCTGCAAGACACTAGAGAGTTGAAATTTAAATTAAGATAAAGATAGAAAAAAGATAGCCATACATTGCAAGTTATTATAACAACGACACATGGTTGTGATGGGACAAAGAAAATGATGAACGATAAACGCCATGTGAAGTGGAATAAATAGAAAAATCGAATTTAAACGGTTTTCTTCACATAAAAGATTCAATAAAATTGAACCAGAAAATGGTAGATCTCAGGTGAAAAACAACTACTTTCCTGGCAAATAGCCCCACCATGTGACTAGGCCGTTGGGAGGGGAGTATCTGCGACGATCCCAGATACTCTGGGCAAAGTCCAGGTCCCTCTCTCGGTAACATGGTAGCGTGTTTAGTAGTAATGGCAAAAGCCATGGCGAACCCTCACTCGAAAGGTAACTCGTCAAACGTCCACACGAGTAATATCAGGTCGAAAGTCTGATATGGCGATGACCCATCAAACGCTGACAGGAGGAGTCTTGTTAACATGGGTACCCAGGGGGAGGAGGATGGCCCCACCGGTTTCACCGCCGGTGCCTCTCCACATGGTGTTGGACTCTGGGGGGCGTGGTACTAGATAGTGGACCGATGGAAAATAAATACCGTAATTCGGTAGAGACGGGGGAGTCCTTCACCTATGGGTTGAGGTGATTGTATTCCCTGCAGACTCGGCGGGGAGCGGCGCATTAACCCGCTCGGGCACTGACACACCAGAGCCAGTAGCTTGTCTTATCAAGTGGCCCCACCGTGGCTAAGTTATAACGGTAGCTAGGATCACTTAGCGCGTTGATCCGGCGTATCCGGATCTTTCCGCAAAATCTGATCTCGGGGAGGTTGAGGCCAAAAGGCGAGGTACTCCCTTGGGTGAAGATTAGGACGACCTCATATATACCCCTACGATGATGATGTGTAAGAAGGAGGATTTTTTCGTTAAAAACGACAATATTTTGTGCAAAGTTTTGCCGAAAATTAGTGATTTAGGGTGTATTGTTAATGCTGGTAAAAAAAGGGGCATTTTGAGTGATTTTTGTGCGAGAAAACGGTGCTTGAAAATAAGGTAATTTTTTTTTAAAGTTCTCTAACTTGGGAACGATATGAGACCGCCGCATTCTTCTTCCGGATTCGTGTTCAGGAGGCAAAAACACGTAAGAAAAGTTTTTTCCCAATATTAGTTAGAGCTGAAGATGTTATGTTTAAAATATGATCTCGACTCGACTACTCGGGAGATACCCTGTATAACTCAACTACAGTTGAAGTGATCGATATTGAGTTGTCACAAGTTGTCATCCGTATATTCCATACATCATTTTATATAATTTACAATTGTTCATTATTCGAATAAACTTCGTTTAATTGGTTCATTATTGGTATCGATTCCCTGCCTGAAATACTCAGCTTAACAGGTTACGGGCCTAGGAAACCCAGGAACCCCAGAGACACCGAGACACCTACACTGAAATAGCCAAAATTTGAATTGTGTGTTATTACTTGTTCAACATGAGTTTTTCGAATCTATCCAAAATTGAATCTCTCAGCAAGGAAAATTATGACACATGGAAGATGCAGATGGAGGCTTTGTTGGTAAAGAACGACGCATGGGCGTATGTTTCTGGTGATTGTCCAAAACCCAAATTGAAGGAAAATGATGACAATTCGAGGAAAGAGTTGGAAATATGGATGAAGAATGATGCTAAGGCGAAATCGGATATAATATTGTCGATTAGTCCCACGGAACTGAAGCAAATCAAGGGTTGCGCAACTTCGCGCGATGTCTGGCTAAAATTGGAGAGTATCTATCAATCCAAAGGGCCTGCTAGAAAAGCTACACTTCTGAAACAGCTTACTCTGCAACGCATGTTAGAAGGTGATGATGTGCGTGAACACGTTAACAGATTTTTCGATGCAGTAGATAAACTGAATGAAATGGAGGTGGAAATTAACCCTGACTTATTGGCAATCATGTTGTTATATAGTTTGCCTTCCAGCTTCGAGAACTTTCGATGTGCAATAGAATCTAGAGACGAACTTCCTTCTCCAGAAATCCTTCGCATAAAGATCATAGAAAAAAGTGACGCAAGGAAGAGTGATGCAAGAAATGGGGTAGAGAATGCGATGTTTGCAAATAAGAAATTCACCAAGTGGAAGCCCCAGAATAAATCTACAACTGAAAAACTTGGAACTAGCAGCAATTCGAATATAAATTCAATTGAAACATTCAAGTATCGTTGCCATAGATGTAGAAAAGTTGGACACAGAGCCTCGGAATGCAAACGTGTTGGAAAAATTGAACAACCTTCTGCCGAGAATGTTTGTTTGTGTGCATCGAACGCTTTTCCAGTTGGTATACCCGATAACAAACAAAAATGGTGCATCGACAGTGGTGCTACATCGCATTTGTGCAACGAACTCAATTTTTTTTCGGAAATAAGTGATTCCCTTCACGAAAAACTCAATCTTGCAACTAATGTGTCGACAGAAATCTTCGCGAAAGGAACAGTTTCATTAATTGCGGACGTTTATGGTGAAGCAAAAAATATCACATTGAATGATACTTTGCATGTGCCAGAACTTAGAACGAATTTGTTGTCAGTTGGAAAAATTACCAAGAATGGATTTGATGTTTTATTTCAAAAAGAGAAAGCATTAGTTCTTGACACTGACGGAAATGTGAAACTCGTCGCGGACCGCATTGGTGATTTGTTTTATGTAAGTGAACAAAGGACAAATTTAAATGGAATCACACCGAATTCAGCGTTCATTTCACAAAATCCATCAAATACCATTGAAAAATGGCAAAGGTTTTATAAAAGGTCTCGAAGTAGAACAAGCTTCAGAAAAATTTGAATGTGACATTTGTGTCAAAGGAAAAATGACTAGAGCTCCTTTTCCGAAGATATCTGAAAGAGTAACAGAACTATTGGATTTAATCCATACAGACGTGTGTGGTCCTATGCGTGTCCAATCGAATGGCGGAGCAAAATATTTTGTGGAATTCATCGATGATCAGTCAAGATGAGGCGAAGTACGATTCATTTCTTCGGAAAGTGAAGTTATCGAAATGACCAAGGAATTTTTGAGGATGGTCGAGAATCAAAAAGGAAAAGAGGTCAAGTGCATTCAGTCGGACAATGGGGGTGAATATATTAGTAAGGAGTTTGAAAAATTGTTGAAAGCAAACGGTATTACAAGACGTTTGACAGTACCTTACAACCCTGAACAAAATGGTATAGCGGAAAGGAAAAACCGTACACTCATTGAAACGGCACGTTGCCTACTCATACAGTCCAGCCTACCACCGTCATTTTGGGCTGAAGCAGTTAATACGGCAAATTATATTAGAAATCGTTGTCCAACTAAAAGCCTTGATGGAAAAACACCCTATGAAATATGGACAGGTAAAACGCCTGATATTACTTACTTCAGAGAGTTTGGTTGTCCGGTGTTCATCCTGAATAGAAAACCTAGGAAAGACAAACTAGGAGCAAGGTGCAATGAAGGCATATTTTTGGGATACTCAGAACAAACTAAAGGCTATCGAGTTTGGATACCTAGTGAAAAGAGAATAGAAATCACTAGAGACATAAAATTCTCCGAGAAAACTGAGAAATCCATCGAAGAATTTTCCGATTTCATTCCAGAAGGTATGTCAAATTCATTAGAATCCGAGAAACGTTTGGAAACACCCATTTTCTCATTGAAATGAAACCCATTGGAGAAACAAATGACATTGAAATTGATGATGGAGTGCGAGACGCCGAGGAAAATGTCAATATCCATGAAAACCCTGAAATTCAAGAAATGCCTGAAGAAATTCACGATGATTCATTTGAAACCAGACGAGGACCCGGTAGACCGAAAATAGTCAGGTCCGGTTCAAGGGGAAGACCTCGGAAGGAATACAACTACCTGCCACCAACTACCATGAATATCGAAGAACCAGAACAAGTTTTTGTCGCTGAAGTACCTATGAAACAAGCGATCAGTGGATCTGAAGCTTCACAATGGTATGCAGCCATGGCAGAAGAAATAAAGTCGATTCTAAAAAATGATACATGGGGATACTCGTGAATCGTCCCGAAAATACCGATGTCATTGGTAGTCGAATTGTTTTGAGGAACAAGTACAAACCCGATGGTACGCTTGAACGAAGGAAGGCAAGGCTAGTAGCTCAAGGTTTCAGCCAACAGCCTGGCGTACATTTCAACCAAACTTTTGCGCCTGTTGCGCGTTGAGTTCAATACGACTCATTGTAGCTTTAGCAGCTAGTTTCGGAATGCAAATTCATCAGCTTGATGTTACATGTGCTTATTTGAATGGTGAGCTTGAGGAGGAGATATATATATGGAACCACCCAAGCAACTCACTGATATTCTCAAAATAATCATTGAAAACGGAAATACTGAGGCTGATATTGAAACGAAAGCGAAAAATATGCTCAAAAATCTACAGAGTGGTAATAAAGTTTGTCTTCTGAAGAAGTCTTTATACGGACTACGCCAAGCAGGAAGGAGTTGGTATGAAAAACTGAATAAGGTATTGAAATCTATTGGAGCCGTACCTACCAATGCTGATCCTTGTGTGTATCGATTGAAAGAAGGGGAAGATTTAACTTTAATCACGATTTATGTCGACGACATTCTGATTGCTTGTCGAAATGAAGCAATACTTTCCGAAGTGAAAAGTAAACTTTCTGGGATATTTCAACTCAAGGATTTGGAAGGAGTTGGCTACTGTCTGGGAATTGAATTCTCACGAAATGAAAACAAAATAGCGTTACATCAGAGAGGTTATATCACAGATTTGCTACAGCGTTTTGGTATGTCGGAATCCAAACCAGTGAACAATCCTCTGAATCCAAATGTGAAGTTGTTGAAACCAGTGGGATCTACTACTGATGAAGAATTGAAGGTACCGTTTAGAGAGTTGGTAGGCGCTTTCACTTATTTGGCTGTGACGACAAGGCCGGATATCAGTTCTGCTGCCAGCTATCTAGGTCAGTTCAACAATTGTTACGAAAAAACCCATTGGACTGCTGCAAAACGTGTACTTCGTTACTTGAAAGGAAGTTTGGATTTGGGTATCATCTACAAACCAGACTCTGAACCTCTAAAAGGATTTGTTGATGCTGACTGGGGTAACAATCTCGTTGACAGACGATCCCATACAGGATATTCTTTTATTTTCTCCGGTGGACCTATATCTTGGGATTCGAAGAAACAATGGACAGTTGCGCTATCATCAACCGAGGCTGAATATATGGGATTGACAGAAGCTGCCAAGGAAGCCATATATCTACGTCAATTTTTATCAGATTTGGACTTCGAAGAATTGAGAAATATCTCCGTTTTCAACGACAATCGAAGTGCTCTAATGCTTGCAGAGAATCCGATTTTTCATGCTAGAAGCAAGCATATAGACATTCGTCATCATTTTATCCGTGAAGCACTCAGTGAAAAACATTTCAGATTGCTTCATACATCTACAAATGATATGATGGCAGATATTTTGACAAAGGGTTTGCCCAAACCTAAACACAATTTATGTATACAAATGTTGGGAATGGGAATCGCAGTGAAGAAGTAGATGGCGTGTCTCGAGGGGAAGTGTTAGAGCTGAAGATGTTATGTTTAAAATATGATCTCGACTCGACTACTCGGGAGATACCCTGTATAACTCAACTACAGTTGAAGTGATCGATTATGAGTTGTCACAAGTTGTCATCCGTATATTCCATACATCATTTTATATAATTTACAATTGTTCATTATTCAAATAAACTTCGTTTAATTGGTTCATTATTGGTATTTAAATTCAGAGTACAGTTTAGAGTAACTTTATATTTACCGTATTTTATTTTTTATATATTAGATCAACTTATGTTTATTTTATTTTAGATCGGCTAGAAACAGCTTCGACGACGACGCTATTGGATATGTAAAAGTTAAAAGAGATATTTGTACAGTGAAATGCCGAATCACCCCAGAACATCATGATTTGCATCCATTTCTTTCGACTTTTAGGTTCGAAAGCAACAATAAAAAACAACTTTTCGGATGCATTAGTAGTTTTATTTAAACACTTTAGCACAATACACGATTTTCTAATTTCTGGATTCGACATTTTTATCAATTCTCGACGCAAACTTCATACACACAGCTTGGAAGCAGAGCACGCACTGACCGACCGTTGTAAAGTGACGTCACAGCGGCCAATGACTCCGCGTCGTCGCACGCCTAGCTAAACAATTAAATATCTCGGAAACTATAAGACGTATCAAAAGAATATTGTTACCAAATTCTTTTGTTTTTAATAGAGTTTATTGTAAGGTAAAAATAAAAAAATGGTGATATTCTTCATTGTGGTTTCGCATGAAAAATGCCTTTGAATCCGAATGGAACACTGAAATGTAATCGACACGTAAGAATCATTTTCTTGATACATAAATTTTTTGAAAATAAACAGGGGAAAAAACTTTGTTACGTCGCACAGTTGTAGGTTAATCGTATGACGTCAGAGTGTTTTTTAAATCTCAAAATTTCTCCAATTTTTTAATGAATCAACAACATTATGGAAACGTGTCGAGAGATTCTCGATCTTCCATTAAACGTACTCAAATGATTTTTTATGCGAATTCCCAATTGTAATATGACGTTATGAACTCTTATCGAAAACATTGAATAATTTCACCTACCGTTGACGATAGTTAACACAATATCATTTATTATATAAAAATCTTTATTAGTAATATTAATAACACAGGTGTTGCAGATTTTTTTTCTTATTCCTTATATCCCGCATTGCAACATAGTTTGCAAATCATTATACTGCCACCAATTGGTGAAATGAGTTGTCTGCCCGATTTACAGAATTTTTTCTCATTTTGGTAAAGTACAAATACGAAAATATTTTTCTTTTAATTTCACTCTCATTTCCCTGTTGCAGACGAGGTTGCAAATTAATGAAAACATCGAGGACATTTTCACTTGCAACCATTATTTGAAACTTTTGTAATAATTCCGATACTTATTTTAATAAATAAATAATAGTTTAAAAAAACTAAAAAACACGCTTTTTATAAAAAACCCAACTGAAAAATATATAAATAATAGTTTTAAAAACTAAAAAACACGCTTCTATAGAAAACCAAACTAAAAAAAAAAAAATTTAAAATTTTTTAAAATTAGTGTAATTTTTTTAATAAATATAATTAATAATAAAGTAAATGAAAAAAAAATATTTTATTTTAAAAAAAGCGTGGGGTGCTTTTTAAGATTCAGATTAAGCACCCACGCTTTTTTTTAATTAAATATTTTTTTTCTCATTTACATTATTATTAATTTATATTTATTAAAAAAATTTACACTATTCTTAATTCAAATTTATTAAAATTTTTATTATTTTAGTTTGGTTTTCTATAAAAGCGTGTTTTTTAGTTTTTTTAAACTATTATTTATTTATTTTTTTAGTTCGTTTTTTATAAAAAGCGTGTTTTTTAGTTTTTTTTATTTTAGTTTGGTTTATTTATAAAGCGTGTTTTTTTATTTTTTTAAAATTATTTTTCTAATCTACTATTAATTCCGTGATTAATATTAGTAACTGTAATTATTTTCCAAATCATTAATTTGTACAGCTGTATTAATAGTCAAATCTCGATTTTAGAAGTCATTCAAAGATTTTAATTTTGTCAATATATACAGTGAACCGCCATCTTGAATTTTCCATTAAGAAAATTTAATTCAAATTATCCCTCTTGAATTTTTTAATTTTAACAATGAATCATAATCTGCGACCACGAAAACCCTCAGATACCAATTTTGAAGCGAATCGGACCATAATCACAAAACTCGTACGCCATATTGGAGCCGCCATTTTGTTTTTTTCTACACAAATTTTTTTTAATGCATTGTCACCGGTATTATGTACACCTGCCAAATTTCAAATCATTCGGACGTCTGGAAGTGGGTGAAAATCAAGTCCAAAGGAGTCGGTTACAAACAAACAAACATACAACAAGTGAAGCTAATATAAAGCGTGCAAAAAGAACAATTTCATGAAAAAATATATTTTCCGTTTGACGCAAGAGGTTGCCAATTAAAACACTTCTCATAAACATTATTTTAGTTATTTTTTCGAATTTGCAGAACTTTTGAAATTTTCCTTGAAAAATTAGGACTAACAACAATTTTTTTCGATAAAACAAACATTTCCGTTTTGGTTGAGTGATTGCAAATTTATCAAAGAACGTAAATTGCTATTTTTCATAACTTCGAAGGTTTGCAGAACTTTTGCAAATTTTTCCTCGCTAATAATGTGAAAATTAATTAAATCCCGATTGTCTACTTCTTCCGTTCAGACAAAAGGGTTGCGAAATCAGACTTCATATCATGCGAACGTACTCTTCATTCTACTAAAATATTAAAACTTTTGTAATGATTATGAAATTTTTGGAAAATCATGTCTATCTCTACTGGCCTAATTGGTCTACACATATATTTGAACACGGAGAATATTTTCACGCTATCCATTTTGCTATAACTCTCAAAACGAAATAATGTGATAACGGAAATCGGGATGCGGCAAAGTCACAGGCATAACACGAAGGAAAACAGGAAAAAACAAATTCTACGATGACGAAGTCGCAACCCAGACAGCACGGAATATTCCTAGAATATTCTCTAAATATCCGAAAAGTGAAGAATATATTCCGAATATACATGGAATATTCCTAGAATATTCACATGTCTCTAGCATATTCCAGGAATATTCCAATATGCATATTCCTGCGTCATGAGCCATGATTACAGAAAAATCCTCATTCCTGAAGGGGCTACACAATATTATTTACTATGAACTTAATAGCGAGAAAAACCAATTCCCTAGGAGAGATGAAAAAAGTAGAATTTCCTCCGAACGAAAGAGCTGATAAGCATACGCTCGTTAAACCATACGTTGTTATTGGAAGACAATTGAATGCATTCAAAAATAATTATCAAGAAATGACCCTTGTACACCGGATTCATAAATAACTCATCTAGGAAAAATTAACGATGGTAAGCAAGAGTAATAATTCTAATTTGGTGATATCGCCTCGCGATATGGGTTATCACGAAACGGTTTTATTGCAATTGTACCGCCAGAACGCGCTATAAATTCACCGAGAATGACAGCCATTAAATATAACTCTTCCTCGAAAAGGCATAAAATTATGTTTTATATACTTTTTTTGATGACAGAAACAAAACAAACCCATTAATTATCAATTATTATGACCAATTGAAGATAACGGGTATGGAAAGAAAATAACGCATGACGCGAGCTAGGGTTGAATAGTATAAAAAGCGCGAGTTTTCATATCAAAAAATTCATTCGGTGTTCAGTAGCCAAGCTAGTTATATCATAGTCGTTACTCCGGTAATATGTACCTCTCAAAAGTGAGGTTCAGAAGTCCATCGAATCACCGTATCGTACAATAATGATGAGAAGCATTCCAATCAATGTAGTGAACGTCAGAAAACATTTAACTAAGCAACTGCAAATCAAATATTGAACGCTCCAAGTAACAGAGATAAGACCACGGGAGCACAGTGTGTAAGTACACTTTTATGTTACCATTAATTTCATTCCATAAAAACTTCATTTGTATATCACTGATCATTTCATTTTCAGGGCGTTTTCTACAAAATGCCTGAAAGAAAAAATCAAGTTGAAACTATTAGTGATAGAATGGATTCAAGTTTTTCTGATTCAGATAGCAGTAGTTCGATTTTGCAATTCTTGTTTTTCAGAGATACCCCCGTAGTGATAGAAAAAACAGGTTAATGAAATATGTGTTATTATTATTATAACTATATAGAAATAGACCCGTTCAAATTCATGTTGTTTTATTTCATTGTAGGGAAGGGGTGTGCAGTCTGCGGAAATTAAATGTTTTTTTTCCTGAGCGGAACCAAGTACATTGCTTGAATTGTCAGGCATAATTGTATAATAAAATAAAATAATTTTTTCATCTCCATGTAAGTAGCACTTATTGTATCACACTACTTATGGATTTAAGTCTCTGTTCTTCTTTTATTGTAGAAATTTTATTCTCCGCTGATGATGAACCTATAGAGGTTCGAAACATGTACCTAATCGATGGTTTTTAACCTTCCAACATCTGTTAACTAATCGATTGTTAATATTATATTGTGGAGACGACTTCGAGTTTTTCTACTTCATAAAATAATACCACTCCACTTCGAGATACAATGGACTTCTACCACAGGATAATTGTAGAAGTTCATATTATTGATGTGAAAGTGCCATTCAAGATTTTATCTTTCAGGATACTAATGTGGGGAAACAGTTGTATTTTTCTTCATTTTCTTAATTTCTGAAATTTCAGGGAATGGTTATTTTGTTTTGAAAACCCTTCAGGATATTTTGGGAATATTACTTTCATATTCCTGAATTACTTGGAATACTCTCGGAATATTCATAGAATATGTTCATGGAATATTCTAAGATTATCCTTTCCGGAATATTCATGGAATATTGTAGGTATATTCTGGATATACAAGGAATATTCCCAGAGGATATTCCAGGAGTATTCTTTCTGGAATATTCATGGAATGTTCTGGGAATATTCTGGATATTCCGGGAATATTCCTCATGGAATATTCAAGGAATATCTAAATTATTTCCCACCAGCACATTCTAGGAATATTCCAAAAAAGATATGTATATCCCTGGCACATTTAAGAATATTCCAATATCCCAAAAATAATATTCAATGAATATTCATGGAATATCCAGTGCTGTCTGGGAAAAGTACCAGCTAGTCCAATATGAAACGATATCTAACATTTGGAAACAACATAAATTCCACTTCACATACACGAGCGAACATTGTACGAAGTTCTACCTGGTTGAGAAATTCCACCAGGGAGCCAAACAATATCAACAATACTTTTTTTCAGATTTAATAAAAGGGATGTGCAAGTTGATCTACACTTTTTAATCTACAGTGCTTTTCAGGTAGGTAAAAAATATCGATTAAGCTCCGTGAACGGAAACAATCAATCAATCGGGTACACATCTCAGATCGCATAAAACAGCACTCTAGTATATTCTTCCTCATTTCCCTGTTCCGTGAAATATTCTTCGGTTCATTACAAAAAGGATTTGAATTTCAGCCCCTCGAGGTGTTTTGTAAAAATGATGAACAGAAAGTAGAATCAAGAATAAAAATCCTCTTTTCATACTGAACGCCATTTCTGGGTCGAACACGTGTCTCATTACGTGAGTAGAAACTCAGTTGAAACTATATTTCATCATCGCAAGGTATTATTCCTTCTAAAAAAGTGTTATTCCTTCTGAAAAATTAATTTATACTGCCGGTCTTCCTTATGATCCTGGGAGAGTATAATAGATTTTTTCTAAACCCGTACTATAATAATACACTTATATGCCCATAATGCGTTTCATAATGAGATCCATTATGATACAGATTTTTAATCAATAGAAACCCATAATTCAATCAAGCATGCTGTGCATTTGACGTTTGTCCTAGATTCCTATCTAATTGTTTTATTTGTCAAAATCAGTAGGTATTAAATTTTCGTAGAATATAGCTAAACTTCGATAATTATATTATTAAAATGTCTGATATCAGCGATATAGAAGAATTACCATCGACTCCTCCACACATATCGGAGAAAGCAGAAAATGCAGTACAAAATATTTTACCCCAAAAATCTAAGAAAGTGTACGAAAAACTATATCGACGGTTTATGGACTGGAGAAATACAAATAATATTCCGACATTCTCCGAAAATGTTTTGATTGCTTATTTTCAAGAATTGATGGAAACTATGAAATCATCTAGTACATGGACACATTAGTCAATAATAAAATCGTTGGTAAATATCAACCATAATATAGACATTTCTTAATATAAGAAGCTACAAGCTTTATTAAAGCGAAAGTCCGAAGGATATGTTGGAAAAAAATCAAAAATATTTTCACCTGAACAAATAAAAACTTTCATCGACGAAGCACCCGATGAAAAGTTTTTATTTATAAAAGTAAGTATCTACCTAGCATTGTATTTTTAAAAATTTTGTCAAGATTACATTTTCCATTCGACTCATGCATGATATATTTCATTAATGTCCAGAAAACTTGATAAGTTAACTCGTGGCGAAGCGCTAGAATTGAACTATAGACTACAGTATGAGACGCTGGTTCGAAGCTAGCTTAGGCCATCCTGCTTTTTATTTCATTTTTAATTTTTTTTATTTTCTTCATTTCTTATTGTTGTATTTTTTAAATTTATCTTTTTGTTTTAGGTAGCAATGATTTTTGGAATAATGGGAGCATGTCGAAGGCATGAACTACATGACCTAAAATGTGAAAATGTCAAAGATATGAATGGATTCTTAATTGTTAATGTGGTAGAAACTAAAACAAAAGTACAATGAACATTTACAATTACCGGCAAATACTACGAAATTATTTAAAAAAACATGAATCTACGGCCGAAAATTTGCCCCACCTCTTCTTTTTCCGTTAATTATTTTAATGGAAAATGCACAATCCAAAACATTGGTATTAATAGATTTGGTAATTTAGGGAAGCAAATAGCAACATATTTAAATCTACCTGATCCGAATTTATATACAGGGCATTGTTTTCGAAGGACATCTGCAACCGTATTAGTTGATGCCGGTGGTGATATTACTGCATTAAAACGTCATGGTGGCTGGAAATCCAATTCAGTGGCGGTAGGCTACATTGAAAATTCGGTTCACAATAAAATCAGCATTTCCAATACAATATTGAACTCTATTGAGACTAGCAATAATGAAATAAATGTAAATATTCCTTCCACTTCCAGATCACTGGGACCTGGAATAAACTTTTCAAACTGCACAATAAATAATCTTAATATTTTTAAGAAATCAGATTAATTACAATTATTATGTTCAATATAAATATAAATAGAATGTTTATAGTTTTCCTATATCCATGGTAATACCCGAGGTAATACCATTAATTACAATTTTGTAGAATTTTTTATAGAAATACGAGTGATTACAGTTATTGTGTTCAATACAAATATAAATATAATATTTATAGTTATTCATTTTTTATCGGGTGTAGAAAAAATAGCATATGCAACTCTCATGTAATGGTTATTAATACACTCGCATAAACCATACGAAACTCGCCTTCCCGGTTAATGCTCGTGTATTATTAACCATCATTACATAATCGTTGCATAATATACTATAAAGCAACAACAAATTATTACAGACACAATGGACGCAAATGCTGTTCTTGCAGTTTCGTGATCAATTTGATTTTGAAAGAAGAAAAATTGTGGCATTTCAAACAAGTTTATAAATTATAGAAAAAAAAATATATTCGAGCAGGATTTGAACCTGCGTCCTCTAGATCTCTAGTCATCGCTCTACCAACTGAGCTATCGAAGACAAGGCTCCTTCTGCGATTCGAGATACCGTTTTTTCCTAGAATTTAATGTTATTTGTTGGGGTGCGTTACGAAGGTGGAATGGATATCAAGAACCCCTTTTCTTTCTTGTTGAAAAGGGAAACATTCTCAATTGAATATTGAATAGAAAGATTTTTCTGTGAATTTAAAAATCCACGATAAAAATGAAGTTATTTTTTGTGAATGTCTAACAGAAAACAACTACTTCCCCGGCTAAAGCCACGCTATGAACTACATCTGATAGATATTCTGAAAAGGCCCTAACTCAAAAGAAAAATCTGAAAGTTTGGCTCTCAATCTAATGAAGGAACAGGAGATGCTATATTCCACTTTCTCAAAAATCTATACTCGAGGTTAAACTTGAGATAAGTGAGGGCAGCAGAATTTTGTGATCTATCTAAATCCTTTGACTGTGTCAATCACGTAATACTGTTGCAGAAACTTCAGCTCTACGGCTCCAGAGAACAAAGTTTCAATTGGTTTGCCTCATATCTGAGCGAAAGAACCCAGTATTTGTCAAAAATGGGTTACCACAGGAATCTGTACTCGGACCTATGCTCTTCCTACTATACTTCAACGACCCCGCTAATTTGAAGATAGAGGGAACATTCACTATTTTTGCGGATGACAGAACTATTTTGTGGCATGACAAAAATTCACAAGACCTTTATAGCAAAATGACTCATGATATCTTAATACAAATATGCTGGCATTCCATTGCAACATAGCCGACATACCTTTTGAGAATAACACAATAGCATCATCCCACACAAATAAATTTTTAGGTATCCACATAGAGGGACCTAAATTATAAGAACCATGTTGTTGCACTCAGTAAAAAACTATCATTAAGCTGCTATGCACTACGTGTAGTGTCGAGGGAAGTGGGTGTGACAACTGCAAAAATAGTGTGTAATGCCTTTTTTGAATCACATGCTCGGTATGGAGTGGCATTTTGGGAAACATGTAACAAACAACATTTTAATATGATCTTCACTCTACAAAAGCGTGATGTTCGATGTATATACAAAGTAGGGCCTAGAACCTCCTGCAAAGAACTATTCAAGGAACACAAAATCCTATATAGACAATTCACGACAATTCACGACAATTCACGACAATTCACGACAACTCCGACGACAATTCACGACAATTTATGACAATTCACGACAATTTACGACAATTCTTGAAAATTCACGACAATTTACGACAATTCACGACGACAATTCACGACAATTCACGACAATTCACGACATTCACGACAATTCACGACAATTCACGACAATTCACGACAATTCACGACAATTCACGACAATTCACGACATTTCACGACAACTCACGACAATTCACGATATTTCACGACAATTCACGACAATTCACGACAATTCACGACAATTCTGGAAACAGTATGCCTGGTACATAATAACAAATCATTCTATGAGATTACTCATGGATCCATCCGTCAAAATAATAATCTGCGACTTCCTATTCCCTCTACAAATTTAATGAAAAAGTCACCAGTCTATAATGCTGCCCTACTATATAATCACCTTCCATCATCTATCAAGACCAATAATTCGGGTCACTTATTCAGGAAATCCCTAAAACAATTCCTTACAGAGAAGGCCTTTTATGACGTTAAGGAATTTATTAATAAAAAATTAGAGCGATACTCAAGACTGATACATGTATTTGTACTTTGACCTGTACTATCTAACTATTTTTTAACCTCTCCCTTAACTATGTTTCGCCGAATTGTGTGTTTGTACTCTTACTACCAACTTTGTATCTTATTTTAAATTTTTTACTGTAATGACAAAATTTTTAATGCTTTTTTCATATTTTATTTATATATATATATACTTTGTCCACAAGATCTAATTCTTATATTTTGATTGATTGATTGATCCAGAGCCTTGTCTCCGATAGCTCAGTTGGTAGAGCGTATGACTAGAGATCTAGAGGACGCAGGTTCAAATCCTGCTCGAAGATGTTTTTTTTTTTATAATTTAAAATTTGTCTGGAATACCACAATTTTTCTTATTTCATATTTCTCACAGACGCAATTTTCATTAAGATTGAATTTATGATCGTTAATGAACATGTTCCATTGCTACAAGGGAAAGATTCATTCACTGGTGGATTCGTCGGTGGATGTTAGATTGTGTTTGATAACCGAGAAGAAAATTAGATTTTCCTGTCTCATCTTTTGATAATAAAGAAAAACTGTACTGTACTGGTAACTACTATACGTCTGGCAACACTCTCTGGACATTTGTTTGTCGAACAAATAAGAAACATGTGTTTAATTTTATTTTCAGGTTCAAGGGCATTTGAACCCAAGTTTTTTGTCATGTCGCTCAATATTCAGAAATAGCATAAGGCCGTGAAATTAGTTGTTTTTTCCATTTCCGTAAAAAAATATTTCGGTATTTCAATTCAGAACATTTTCTTTCATACATGAATTTTCTTTATTTCAGAAGTAAAAAAATATTCGTTATCATCTCTAAAGAAAACCGAGACCTTCAACACAAATACAAGAAATAATTCCATAGAAGAATGTTGCAGAGACATTCGACCTAGTTTCTGTACAGTTTATATAAAAACGGTCTGATTTTTCAGGCGGAAATTGAAGAAATATAAAAGTTCCGGTTCGTATTGAATTCATTCAAACATCACTAAATCGTTCCGGAATATTCCTCAGTTCACGCATCACAGCATCTGCTGTCGATCTGAACAAGTTGTAGACAGTGCCGGATATAGGTATTTGGGGCCTTTTGCTAGTTTGCAATAGGGGCCAATCATTTTGTTATAATTCGTTATTCTTCAGAACAGCAGATATGAGATGTAGTTCAGCGTGGCTTTAGCCGGGGAAGAAGTTGTTTTCTGTTAGATATTCATAAAAAATAACTTCACTTTTAACGAGGTTTTTTCAATTTCCAGGAAAATATTTCTATCCGATATGAGAACCTTTCCCTTTTTAATCTCAAAATATTATGAAAAGAATTTTGTCGATAAAACTTTGGGATGGCAATAGGTAGTGAGTAATATAATAATAATAATAATAGTACTTTATTCAATATGCCATATTACAAATACAAATAAAGAATGATAGGCGTATTTTGACAATTGGCCAAATCGAATAGGTCTACATTCACCGCCATATAACACAAGGTATAATGGAGGTGGTTTTCAATGTAGCTTGGAAAAAGAAAAAAAGAAAAGAAAATATATTCCTATACACGTGTATACATGCACCCATAGGCACATGCCTATATGCTTACAGACTCATATACCGGGTGATTCCCAAATCGAACCCAAATCGAACCGTTTATTGAATACCTGGATAATATATTAAAAAATCACCCAAAGAATTTCACATATAGTGTATTTATTGGCGATATAAACATCGACTTAAATGAAAATACAGACAACTCACATTAGGAGAGCATGGATATAATTCAGCAATAAACACTACCACTAGACTACAGACAGGTACATGCATAGACCATATTTTCATTAAGTCGAAGAAAGGAAACCTAGAATCAATTATTCCATTGACTATAGAAACTTGTATTACCGATCATTACACAATACTAGTGCAAATGATATTCAACAATAAGTACGCAAAAGAAAGCACAACCAACTCAAAATTTCATAAACAAATAAATGAGCAAAAATTGATACAAACCATTAAAAATACTGATTGGAAATGTTTCTTTGAAATAAATGGTTTGGAAAGATCGGTTACTGAATTTCTTCTACTAGTCCAAACTGCAATAGATAAATCCTCGAAATTAATAAAAGTAAAAAACAAAGATATAAAAAGGAAACCATGGGTTACTGGATCATTACTAAAATCCATTGATAAAAAAAATGCAATGTATGCCAGGTTAAAGGAAAATCCACAAAATGAAATTTAAAAAAATGAATATGATACCTACAAAAAAATACTTGAGAAAGCACTAAAGACACAAAAATAAAATACTACAAAAACAAGATAAAACAGGAAGGGGCAGATTCAAAACAATTATGGCAAGTAGTAAATGAATTAACCAAAGCAAGACAACATGCAGAAATATATTAGATACAGACCGAAGATGAAAATATAACTTGCGATCCAATCATAATCTCTCTAGCAAAAAATATTAAGCAGGATAGAAATTATACGGAAACTAAAATCAAATCAGATCGTACCATATTCCTCTTTCCAACTGATGCATATGAAATACAAGAAACCATTCCACAGTTAAAAAATAAAAAATCACCAGGACCTGATGGCTTGAAAGCAGAAACACTGAAACTCATATCAAGTTACATACCCAAACCTCTCAGTTGTATTATCAATAAATCTTTGTCAAGTGGTCACTTTCCTTCTGCTTTCAAAATGTCAACTGTGGTACCTATTTACAAAAGTGGTGCAAAAACAGAAGTGTCAAATTATCTAGCTATAACACTTATATCAAATTTGGGTAAAATTATAGAAAAAATTATAAAAAAAAGACTAAATTCCTTTCTGAAGAAACACAAATTGTTGTCAGAAGCGCAGTATGGATTCACAGAAAAAAAGTCGACCAACGATGCGATAAAAGAACTCACGAGCAAAATATATAATTCTATAGATAAAAAAAACCGGCCATTGGAATTTTTCTAGACTTAGCAAAGACATTCGATACCGTAGACCACAATATACTGTTATCAAGCATTGACGATCTGGGAGTAAAGGGTAAAGCACACGACCTTTTCAACTCATACTTAACTGACAGGAAACAACAAAAAATACAAAACATATTCAGCAAAAAAGAAATTATATCATGTGGTGTACCCCAAGGAACGGTACTGGGACCCTTGCTCTTCAACATTTATTTGAATAATTTATTCTCCATACGAACACAATTTTATGAAAGTAACGCTTGGGATGACTTAAAAGATGAAATAGAAACTGATTTTGGTAACATCAAAAAATGGTTCGATAATAGACTCCTATCAATGAATCTCAAAAAAACTATCAACTTTCCGTTCTGTAGCTTATCTACAAGCCTCCCAGCATTTCACAAAATATCACTAAAAGATGACCTCGAAATCTTACCATCAAAAAGCGCCAAATACTTGGGTATTATGATAGATGGGACATACATATAAATTATTTAGTAAAAAAATTACGTAGTGTTCTATATAGAATCAAACAAGTCTCAAATATACTCAACTTCAAACAAACAAAAATTATTTATCATAGTTTAGTTGAATCGCATCTGGACTATGGTATTATAGGATGGGGTGGAGTATCCAAAACATACCTGAAATCACTAGGAATCTTACAAAAGCGGTTTTTGAAACAAATAATGTGTAGAAATAACCGATATCCAAGCGAATCGCTATTTGAAGAGACACAAATTTTTGATTTGAGGAAACTTTATTTTTTGAAATTAGGAAAAACACAATATTTGCATGAGAACGAACTTCTTACTCATTCTCACTATCATGAGACGCGACAAAAAAATAAATATATACCCCCTTTTATGAATAAACCAGTAGGTCAGAGATGCTACCAAATACTGGGACCGAAAGTATTCAACTGCTAACCTGATAATATTAAAAACGAACCCACAATCCAACGCTTCACTAAAACGCTAAAAGACTATATCAAAGAGTTATCAACCACATACGTAAAATCAATGATAGAAAACTGAAATAATAACAAAATTAAAAATTAAACTATTTATATTACTAACAATTAATATGATGTTAGAGTACTATTTTTACTATTTTTACTATTTTTGCTATTTTTACTAATTTTACTATTTTTACTATTTTTATTATTTTACTATTTTTATATATTTTGATTATGTTCATATTTGGGTACCATTTTTAAATATATATATATATATATATATATATATATATATATATATATATATATATATATATATATATATTTTGGGTATAGTGGGTTCTTGAATCTTGGTGATTGTATTTTTGAAGTTTTCTTGGGTTTCAGATTCGTATGTATTAAAATGAGAAGAAAATTACATTTATTTAAACGTTTCGCCCTCGTTCGGGGGCATCCTCAGTAAAATTTATTAAAAACATTAAAAACATTTGATCTGAAAATAAGATATTTGTGTGGATAACATCATATGTCGAAAGTTAGGTTGTGTCTAAAAATAACTTTAATTACCTTTTGGGTTACGTACCTTGGTTTTACCATGCTTGTGTTCTGTAACCAACCTCAGTTGGATTTTGGGGCAGTGTTAAATTTTGTTGTACCATTGTTTTAACAGAAACCTTTCGATATTTTGTGGTTTGCTGTTTTGTCAATTGTCATTAAAAGCGCCTGAACGACGTAGTGTGGAACTATTTATGGTTATTTTGTTAGTTGTTGGTAGGCCCGTAGTGCTCTCCGTAGTGCTCACCCCCACACTCGTACACTACACCATCCCAGCGGAGAGCATTACGGGCCTACCAACAACTAACAAAATAACCATAAATAGTTCCACACTACGTCGTTCAGGCGCTTTTAATGACAATTGACAAAACAGCAAACCACAAAATATCGAAAGGTTTCTGTTAAAACAATGGTACAACAAAATTTAACACTGCCCCAAAATCCAACTGAGGTTGGTTACAGAACACAAGCATGGTAAAACCAAGGTACGTAACCCAAAAGGTAATTAAAGTTATTTTTAGACACAACCTAACTTTCGACATATGATGTTATCCACACAAATATCTTATTTTCAGATCAAATGTTTTTAATGTTTTTAATAAATTTTACTGAGGATGCCCCCGAACGAGGGCGAAACGTTTAAATAAATGTAATTTTCTTCTCATTTTAATACATACGAATCTGAAACCCAAGAAAACTTCAAATATATATATATATATATATATTATATATATATATATATATATATATATATATATATATATATAATATATTTATAGATATTTATATATTCTCGCTCTACATACAGGTATATATGTGTATCCTGATATACATACTATACCTCGTAGATTAGGCTCTATTTTATCCACACATTACCTTTACACAATTTGTAATTTTTTATCTTCTGTCCTATGAATAAATTATTATTATATTATTATTATTCTTTAAGGTGGCTCACCCCTATAACTTTTTTATTATTGAAGATAGAAAAACGAAATTTGGGGGTTGTGTATTATAGTTCGATTTACATTTTTTGACATATTAACTTGCTTTGCCGTACTTCCGGTTTGACCGGAAATGACCCCAACTTTCGATTTTTAAATGGGACATCCTATATATTTTTACTTATTTCGATCGAAAATGACATTATAAATCCAACAACTTCTCACTTGTCGATATTTGACAAATAAAGTCATTTTTATTCCAATTTTTATTTTTCGATCTAGAATGCCATGGGTCGTATAAATCGCTACATTCTTGATCAAGTAACATGGGAAAAATACGACGCTAATGATTTCACAGTCGTTTTAAGAATTATTTATAAGTCGCAAATATGAATTTTTCCAGTTAATTTGATTTTTTGAAATGGAAAGGGGGTGGCTCGTCGGCTTTTTGAACAAATAATACGTATTTGGTATACTTATGCACTGAGTCCTGTTATTCTAGTTATCCGTGACAAACAATTGAAGTTGTTGCTAGGACTACCTAAACAAATAGGCTAATTAATATGCTGTCACTTTTAAAAATGTATTTGTTGCAAAGTTCATAATTTGATATGGAAAATTATTCTAGAAACGATAAAATTGACATGTTGCTAATTTTAGGAGAAGGAAAAAAGAATGCAATTGATGCAGCTCGAATTTATGCTCAGAGATTCCCTAATCGTCGCCACCCCACTCGGCATTATTTTCCAAAAGTGGAAAGGAAAACGCGAAATGAACCAGAAGAAAATGCCAATAACTTCCGTCAATGAAGAAAAAGAAGTAAACGTGTTGGCCTATGTTGAAGTGAATTGTACGGCGTCAATTTGCCAAATTGTTTCTGAGTGTGATATAAGTTATTCGTCCGTTTAGAGAATTCTTCACAAATATAATTATCGATCATTCAAGTACCAACTACACCAACATCTTAACGATAACGACCACAACCGAAGATTAACTAAGTGCAACTGGTTTTTGACTAAATACAGAAAAGATGTACGTTTTCCATTTAAAATTAGTTATTCAGATGAAACTCGATTCACCAACTTGGGTCTGTTCATTCGGAATAATAAAAGGTACTGGTCTCAAACAAATTTACATCTGATGCAAGAAGGAAATTTTCAAGAGCGATTTAGTTTCAATTGCTGAATGGGTATTATCGGAGGAAAACTTTTGGGGCCAATAATTTTCGACGGACAACTTACTGCGGAAAGATATCTACAGTTCCTTAGGAATCGAATTGATGATTTCTGTTAGAACTCCCTGTATTAGTAAAACATTAACTTCGATAGATTTGTCAATTAATATGAGAATTGTCATTCGAGAACTGAATATATATTTTATTAGTAGTCTACTCGACAAGTTGAAAATGGTCTAAAATAGAGATACTGCTCTCAAAATTATGTGTGATAGCTCATTGGATCCGGAATAACGCCTAGAAAAATGTGCCAAAAGCGTGTATTAGCACATAAAAAATTGCAAAAGTTATAAACAATTGAAGATGAAAAAAAAATGGCATTTCGTTTTTTGCCAATATTTCATAAACTATTGATATTTAAGAAATTTCAAAGAAAGATTCTGAAAGAGGAGGAAATTTTCAATAAAAAACTCCAAGCTCACGGAACTCTATCTCCATTATTTATAATTTTAATTTAACGCTGAAAATGGGTCTCCGAGCGACATTTTTAGGTTGCGCTGGCATTTCGTTTTTTGCCAATATTTCATAAACTATTGATATTTAAGGTACTAAATTTTTTTTTTTATTTGAAAAAATTATGGTGTATTCGGAACACTATGAATAATTCATTCCCGTTGGAAGTTTTACTTGAAGTTGATTTTTCAACAAGTTAAAACAATCGTTTAACTAACAAAATTTTCTCGAACTTCTGTCTTAATTGTAAATGAATTTTTTTTTTAAATAATTGTCTTAAAAATTGTTCGCTCCGTAGAGCCTTTCTTATATACATACTCAACAAGATCACGCCATAAAAGTTGAAAAAATATTCATACTTTGTTTATAATAATTTTTGTACTTGAAGAAAAACAAAAAAATCCAAGTAATGTTGTTAAAAAAATATTTTTTTTCTTAATCATCATATTATCGTTTTTTCATCAATACAAGATATGAATTGATTCGCAAAAAAAAATCCCGCCATTTGTTGATAAATTTTTTATAAACAAATTGATTATTTCAATATTTTTGCAAGATTTTTTTTCACAACTTCACAAATATTATGATTTTTGAAAAAAAAGTTTTCCTTAATAACAATTTTTAATTGTTTATAATCGTTTTTTTTATATTACTATTGTTTAAATAATTAGTTAAGGAATAATTTTTTTTCTGAAAATCATAATTGACAGTCCTCTATGAAGTAACACAAACATATTTTTTTTTATCAACAATTCCATTGTTTATTAACTTACCAATTAGTTATAAACAAATTTTGTTAAATATGTTTTGTTATTCATAGAGAACTGATCAATTATGATTTTAGAAAAAATGTATTTCTTAACTAATTATTTAAACAATATAATATAAAAAACTAATTATAAACAATTAAAATTGTTATTAAGAAAACTTTTTTTCAAAATCATAATATTTGTAATATAATGGAGTTGTGAAAAAAAAAATTCAAAAATATTGAAATAATCAATTTGTTTATAAAAAATTTATCAACAAATGGCGGGAAAATTTTTTTTTGCAAATCAATTCATATCTTGTATTGATAAAATAACGATAATATGATGATTAAGGGAATTTTTTTTTTTGAACAACATTACTTGGATATTTTAGTTTTTGTTCAAGTACAAAAATTATTATAAACAAAGTATGAATATTTTTTCAATTTTTATGGCGTGATCTTGTTGAGTATGTATATAAGAAAGGCTCTACAAAGCAAAAAATTTTTACGACAATTATTTTAAAAAAAATTTTCATTTACAATTACAGAAGTTCGAGAAAATTTTGTTAGTTAACAATCGTTTAACTTGTTGAAAAATCAACTTTAAGTAAAACTTCCAACGGAATGAATTATTCATAGTGTTCCGAATACACCATAATTTTTTCAAATAAATAAAAAATTATTTAGTACCTTAAATAAATTTAATTGAGTGTCATGCTCGCTTTTGACGCTTGCAGCGCGCAACCTAAAATGTCGCTCGAGACCCATTTTCAGCGTTAAATTAAAATTATAAATAATGGAGATAGAGTTCCGTGGGTTTTTATTGAAATTTCCTCCTCTTTCAGAATCTTTTGAAATTCTCAAATATCGATAGTTTATGAAATATTGGCAAAAAACGAAATGCCATTTTTTTTTCATCTTCAATTGTTTATAACTTTTGCAATTTTGTATGTGCTAATACACGCTTTTGGCACATTTTTCTAGGCGTTATTCCGGATCCAATGAGCTATCACACATAATTTTGAGAGCAGTATCTCTATTTTAGACCATTTTCAACTTGTCGAGTAAACTATAGTTATTGAGTCTTCATTCAATATATCACAGGAGATAACAGTTGGCGACGAAGGATTATGGATTCTGAGGTGTTCGTGAAGTTGTTGGAACAGCAGAACAAAATTCTGGAGATGCTTACACTGAAGGTTAATACTGACAAGTTACCAGAATCAAAATCTGAAAACACTGAGTTCATCATCGAATCACTGTCCAGAAACATAGTTGAATTTGTACCAGATCCGGAAAACAATATCACATTCGAATCTTGGTATAAGAGATACGAAGATCTGTTTGTCCTCGATGGAAAAAAGTTGGATGATGCAGCCAGAGTTCGACTTTTACTGCGAAATCTCAATACTATGGCACATGAAAGGTACACTAACTTCAATTTGCCGAAACACCCCAGAGAAATTCAGTTCGAAGAAACTATAAAGATTCTCAAGAAAATTTATGAAAAACAATCATCTATATTTAGTACTAGATACAAGTGTCTACAGCTGAATAAAATCGAATCCGACGATTTTTTAACATATGCTGGTATTGTGAACAAACATTGTGAAGCTTTCCAACTGAAGAAGCTGAACGAGAATCAATTCAAATGTATCATGTTTATAATTGGATTGAAATCTTCCAAATATTCGGACATTACAACACGTCTTTTATCAAAAATTGACAAAGATGAAAAAGACGACATCTCTTTAGAATATTTAGTTGATGAATGTCATCGAATATCGAGGTTGAAGGAAGACACAGCTCTCGTTGAACACGGAACTAGTGCCACAGTTCATGCAGTTTTCCACAAGGAAAAGAAACATCAAAGCAGTTTCGACAAACCCAGAACACCTTGTTGGCAATGCTGGGAGATGCATTTCAAAAAGGATTGCAGTTTCTCTAAACACAAATGTGAAGTCTGTTCCAAAATTGGACATATAGAAGGCTTTTGTTCCTGTTTCACAGATAAAACGACAGAAACTCATCAAACCAAAAACAGTAAGTGGTTCAAGAAGAATAAAGGTCAAAATAAATATACGAAAAATATATTCATCAACCAAATGAATTCTTCCCAAAAATTCGTCACTTTGGTCATCAATGGTGTACAAACATCACTTCAGTTTGACACCGCGTCAAATATCACAATCATTGATGGAAACTAAGATGCCTAAAAACCCTGGTGTATTCACTGATTCGATTTTGTTTAGAATTTTTGGGGGACAACAAATGAAAAACGTTAAATTCTGCTTAGAACTTCATTAGTAGATGGCGCGGTTAAGGAATGTTTGTTGTTTGTGTCACGCAAAATCTCAAACTTCAAACCTATGAAATTTTCTTTTTCTGTCAACATTACTTCATGCAAAAAATTGTGAATTGATCGTTTACAAAGATTATAGTGCTACGAACAAGATCCCGCTCAGAACAGTTGGCGCGAAAATGAGATGAAATCCTCGAGAACTTACTACAATGTTTACATCTGTCTGTCAAAAATCAGATTTTTCTTGAGGTCTACCTGGCGATTTTTTCAAAATGATTTCTTCTCAAATGGCCTTTTTCGGATCATGGAAACTTCCACGAAGGAATGTGAGAAGGTAGGAGAGTGGACTAATGTCTCTAGAAGATGAATTAACTTGAAAATTGAGGGGATTGGGAAATGTTCCCGATGACATTGTTCCATTAAACTTTCCGGTACAAAATATTACCAAGCCATTCACTGCCCATCTCTGCCGGACTGTTACCTCTCTAACAACCTTCTGACATGAACAAAATCAGAGAGTTCATTGTAGATATAATAAAATCTGTTGATGAAGTTGAGAAATCGATGAATCCTGGTGTGCGACAGTCTAGGCTGCTTCCAGCTATCTTAGAATGACTTCGCCGGAAAAGGTGAGCCCTACTCACAAAGATGAGGAGAGAAAAAAATAATCTAAATGCTTTTCTTTTATTTTCCAGTAACACCCCGCATGAGATAATCGGAGAAGGAGGGCGATCTAAACCAAGCAGTTGTTCGGAAGAACAAGGCCCAATCCCAAGATCGATGAGGCTAATGACTATGATTAGGATGATTATCACTTTTTAATAAACACATGAATTTCAAAAGTAAGCGTGGACTTTTCATTCTATGAAGATATATTGATTTTGGCTAGTGAATTCCGAACCGTCCATAGCTCTTTGGAAGAAAATATCCACTATATTTAGAATTTTCCAATACTTTTAGTCAGAAGACTGTCATCTCATGGGAAAAATTGTATACAAAATATATATAATGTAAAAAATGAATATAAAAGTAATAATAGAATTATTTGACTTGCTAGTTACTAGATACATTACAATCACAAGATGAAAAAAATTATTCCAATGGGCAAAGGTTCAGAGAAGATTCAAATTAATTTATACATATACGAGTCATTTTACTAGTAGTCGAATAATATTAGATTTTAGCTTCAGAAAGTTAGGAGACTGCGGGAACTTTTTACTGTCCATTAGTGATGATGTAAGGAACAACATATAAAAAGTTACCAACCTTACAGTATGTGCTTAATTAATTATTTAACAAATAAGTTGCCAAATTACATTGTATATTGAATATTAAAAAAAAATGAATAAATAATGGTGCCACTCGCAAAAATGGAAAAATTTACATGAAAAAGGTAGATAAAATTTTTCTTCAAAATAAAAACTGTAAGCTGCAGAATTTTTTCGCTAACGTGCGAAAACAATGTGTGGCGGCGACTCTGAAGTGCAGCGCTGGAGGAGCACATCGCCACGAGCGAAAATGGTCCAATAGTCTCAAAATGGCAGCTGTTAAAAAACTTCGCAATATTTCATTTCCATACCCAATATCGGCAAACTATAAGTCGTTTGATAGAGCTTCACGATCTCACAAATTTTACGTGATTTTTTTTCTCTTAGATGTACACATAAATAACAAATAGGTAGCTGTAAATTATCATTCATGAAATCTACCTTTACGACTGGCCACGCCATCGTTTTTTCAATGTTATATTCTGGTTCAGCGACCTCAAAAACCCCTGTAGCATCAATTTGGGTAAAATTTCCCTAACAAAATTGTTTTTCATTGTTTAAACAATTAATAAACAAGCAGTGCACGAATATAAGTTCTGCAAGCAATTTGTAAGTAATACCAGAAGGTTTCAGTGAAATCCATGGAGTCCTCCAGGATTCCAAAATAATGCATGATTTCAAACTATTTTTACTCCGCTATATGAAGGTAATTTGAGTTCTTGCGATAAGATAGTCGTGTTGTCTGCCAAAATAGTAAACACCTCTTAATTTGTCCAAAAGCTGAGAGGTTCTTTCACTCAGATAGGATTTGAACCAATTGAAGCTTCGTCTTCTGAAGCTGTAGAGATGAAGCTTACGTAACAGTCAAAAGCTTTAGATATGTCGCAAAACACTTCCTTCCAGACTAGAATATAGATTTTTTCAGAAAGCGAAAGAGATTGCATCTCCCGTACTTTTATTGGTTTGAAAGCTAAATTAAGTAATTGTATGTAATTTACAGCACTTTATAAAATCATTATCCGCTCCATCATAAGATTTTTATCTTGAGCACACCGGGACAGAAATACATAAGTACCAACTCGGTGGAGCTGTATCAATAGACAATTAACCATACAAAATAAATTGGTACGGTTCATAATTAGAATTATTTCGGAACCTCTCGAAAATTCTATATAACACTCAGGGTTATTATATATATAATACTGACAATATATAATAACCCTGATAACACTGACAGAAGTACATGGAATAGTTTGTTCTAAAATATGTTACATCGATCGATCGACCTCAAAATATTTCACTACGAATTGACATAACCTTAAAGGCGACAAAAGCACAATCACAGAATGGATCAGGAGACACAAATCACAAAAACACCCTGTGTGGTATGAAATTGCAGTTTACTGAATTATGACAAGAAACGACGTCGGCGCCATCTGAAACTCTAGATAACTCCCTTTATCAAGTGGGCTGTTGTCCCCCAGTTTGTCCCAATATTTTACAAGTATAAGTGAATACACCATGTTTTTAGACATCTTAATGAAAACGTATGGAAAACAATTGGCCAACCAGAAATAATTCAAACCCCAGGTAGTTGCGTTCAACGCTTCCACACAAGAGGTGAATTTACTTGGGAGAATAAACTGTCAGGTGATACTGGGTGATCATTCACAACCGGTAGAGAAGACATGTTTCGTGACACCAATTAGTGAGTTGAATATATTGGGAATCGACTGGATCGAAGAATTCGGATTATGGGACATTCCAATTAATTCAATAGCCTCAAAGTCGTATTTTTCCCATGTTACTTGATCAAGAATGAAGCGATTTACATGATCCATGGCATTCTAGATCGAAAAATAAAAATTGGAATAAAAATGACTTTATTTGTCAAATATTGCTAAGTGAGGTGTTGTTGGATTGAGAATGTCATTCAAAGCACTCAACCAAGTTTTACCAAAGAAACTTGTACTACAATGGCTGCAGAATCTATGATAATTTACCTGAAGAAGTGCAAAGTGCGTCAAATATTCTCATTTTCAAAAATAGGCTCAAAGACTTCTTGACCCAAAAGAACTTTTACACACTTGACGAATTCTTTTCTTAAGAGGTGGTTGGGACCTCTGTATGTCTAGTTGTATACATTTAAATATCTGTGGTTCGTCGGTATTCGTGTTTTATTCATAATTTATGTTATATTTCTTGTCTTGTATGTTTACTGTGTATACTTTCATTTACTGACGCTCTCGGCAATTTGTTATGGACATCATTGTAATGGTTTTGATAACTTATTGTTGATTGAAATATATTATTATTATTATTATTATTATTATTCTCGATCGAAATAAGTAAAAATATATAGGATGTACCATTTAAAAATCGAAAGTTCATCATCATCATTTCCGGTCAAATCGAAAGTACGGCAAAGCAAGTAAATATGTCAAAAAATGTAAATTGAACTATCATACCCAACACCTGAATTTCGTTTTTCTATCTTCAATAATAAAAAAGTTATAGGGGTAAGCCACCTTAGAGAACCACCCGGTATACCAAAACAGTTCAGTACAAGAAATCCTGCACTTTCTCAACAAAGTATTTCGCTACATGACAGACATAAACAATGTAAAGAACTAAATGACACTAATATAGGAATTTCAAGCGACCTAACGTACAAGCAAAGGTGTGAAAACAAAACCTTGAGAAATCTCTTGAATAGAGCTATACAAAATCCCGAAGATAACACCTATATAAGAGGAAACAAGCTATTCATCAACAACAGAGCTTACACTCTTGAAGAACTTGAAAAAAACGAAAACAGGGAACCTACAGAAGAGACAAGAACAACAAACAGTGCTCCGTTGACTCCAAATTCCGTAAATTCACATATTGTGGATCAATCGGAACAAAGCATTACTCCAACAGAAGAAAGAGACAAGAAGTCAACTAAGATAACTGGCCCTCCACATCAGAGAGACAGGATAAAGAGTTTAAGATCTGGATCAACAAGCAACCGCTCTTAGAAATCAGCAACCGAAGACAGACTATACCAAATCGTAAAGAAGAACAAGAATACTCATTATTGATAAATACCATTTATTCATTAGTTGATCTTTTTACTTCACCATTGTACTACTTTAAAAAAAAATTACCTGGAAATGAATCAATATTTAAGAGACTTCAATTATAAACCGATAAATACAAAAGAGATCTACTCAGGCGAATTAGACTCTATTGGTATACCTGAAACGCAATATTTCAATATGATACATATGAATGTTAGAAGCATAGCTAAAAACTTTGATGAGTTCAAACTTTTCCTCGAACAATTCAAAACAAAATTTGAGTGTATCATACTATCAGAAACATGGCATATTGAAAACATTTCTTCATTCAATTTAGATGGATTTGATAGTATGATACACTCAAATTTTGTTTTGAATTGTTATAATGAAGGTATGATAAACCAAAATGATAGATTGGTGGTTTATATAAAAAACTATATTAATCATAAATTCAAAATTGTGAACATAGAAGAATGCAGAATAATTCAAACTGAAATATACCTAAATAAAAAATCATTTTTTATAACATCCACATATAGGCCACCTTCCACTTCTAAGATACATTTCTTAAATGGTCTAAGAAATTATTTTCAACAATATGGAAATGAGTATTTCGACTACAATTTATTTGTAGGCGATATCAATATCAATATAAAAGTCAACAACGATATTACTAATGAATATCTTGATATTATGAGTGAATTCAATTTCATGTCCATGATAAATTCATACACTAGAATATGTAACAACTCGAAATCATGTATAGATCACATATTTCTGAAAACCAAGCAAAATAATAACGAAGAAGTCTTCCCATAGTACTCAAAACTTGCATAACTGATAATTTTCCAGTGATATTGAAAATACCATCCAAAAACATTAATCAAGAAAGAGCCAATTCTTTTGACATATATAAAAAGTACACAGACAACAAAAAATTGAAAGAAAAAATAATAAATGTAGACCAATATATGAGGCACAAGACGTAAATATAGGAACGGAAATTTTTATAGACAATTTAACTAATATAATAGAAAAATGTACTGTAACAAAAAAAATTAGCCACAAAGAAAAAAAAAGGCAAATATGGATTTCTAGTGGATCAATCAAGAGCATAAGGGAAAAAGAAAGACTCTACAGACTCTCACAGAAAAATCCAGGAAATGAATCCATGAAGAGCAAATTCATAAATTACAGGAACAAACTGAGGATTCTACTCAGAAATACAAAAAAAATAATTTTTCAGCGATAAAATTGGGCATTGCGAAGGTGATTCAAAACAGCTATGGAATGTTATAAATGAAATAAATAATAAAGAAAAAAAACAAACAATAATAAATGAAATAAAACTAGACGATAATACCGTAGTGACAGATCCTCTCAATATGTGTAACGATGTTGAAAAGGGAAACATTCTCAATTGAATATTGATAGAAAGATTTTTCTGTGAATTGAAAAATCCACGATTAAAATGAAGTTATTTTTTGTGAATGTCTAACAGAAAACAACTACTTCCCCGGCTAAAGCCACGCTGGACATTGAACTACATCTGATAGATATTCTGAAAAGGCCCTAACTCAAAAGAAAAAATCTGAAATTGAAAATTTGCATTTTCATTCAGATAGTTATTTTATTTTCTATTCCAGTCTTAATTAAGAACTCATAAAGATGAATGAGGCAAAGAAGAATGTTTTCCAAAAGGGAGTACTCACCAGAAATCATTCGTAACATTGACGCAGGAGGGACATCGCATTCATTAGGTCTTCAATACATTTTTGTCGACGAAAATCTATTTCACGCTTCCACGATCATCAGGAAGACCGGAAGAAATGGGAAACACATTTCCAAGAAGCAATCTCACTTTGCAAAGATGGAAAAAGTTTGAATCATTTCTTTTGGAGAGACACTTTGAAATTAGTGTTTTCTGACATTAAAACCTGTCATGGGGTATGATAGATTGATTTGTTGAAAATATAAACAGGATGTTCATAAAATCAGATGTGGAATCATCTGCGACTGAAAGATAAACTTTAGTCACTATCTTCCATCGTCAAGATAACTTTTTCCATCTTTGCAAAGTGAGATTGCTTCTTGGAAATGTGTTTCCCATTTCTTCCGGTCTTCCTGATGATCGTGGAAGCGTGAAATAGATTTTCGTCGACAAAAATGTATTGAAGACCTAATGAATGCGATGTCCCTCCTGCGTAATGTTACGAATGATTTCTGGTGAGTACTCCCTTTTGGAAAACATTCTTCTTTGCCTCATTCATCTTTATGAGTTCTTAATTAAGACTGGAATAGAAAATAAAATAACTATCTGAATGAAAATGCAAATTTTCAATTTCAGATTTTTTTTTTTTGAGTTAGGGCCTTTTCAGAATATCTATCAGATGTAGTTCAATGTCCAGCGTGGCTTTAGCCGGGGAAGTAGTTGTTTTCTGTTAGACATTCACAAAAAAATAACTTCATTTTAATCGTGGATTTTTCAATTCACAGAAAAATCTTTCTATCAATATTCAATTGAGAATGTTTCCCTTTTCAACATGAATACCCCACAAGAGGTTATCTTGACGATGGAAGATAGTGACTAAAGTTTATCTTTCAGTCGCAGATGATTCCACATCTGATTTTATGAACATCCTGTTTATATTTTCAACAAATCAATGTGTAACGAGTTCAACAAATATTACAGGGATGTGGGAAAGAATCTAGCTAGCAAAATCACCATACCATCAAATCGTCCATCAAGACATATTGAAGAAAATACTATATTCATGGCACCAACAAATAAATTTGAAGTGGAAAAAATAATAAAAACTTTAAAAAATAACAAATCTCCTGGAATAGACGAAATGAGGGCGAAAAACTTGAAAGAGATAGCTTGTTATATATCAGAACCACTCTCTCAACTCATCAATCAGAGCATATCGACTGGAAAATGGCCTTCAATACTGAAAAAAGCTATTATAAAACCCCTTTTCAAACAAGGAGACAAAAATCAAATGGTGAATCACAGGCCGATCTCAGTTATAATGAATGTTACAAAGATATTTGAAAAAATAATCAAACTCAAACTAGATAAATATCTAAGCGATAAAAAAATTATTTCGTCGAGGCAATATGGATTTCAACCAAATGAAGGTACTGAAGATGCAATTTCGTTTCTAGTTTCTAATATATATAAAGCTCTAGAAGATAGTAAACCGACAATGTGTGTTTTCTTAGATCTAGCAAAAGCATTCGACACGGTAAGCCATCCGAAGTTATTGGAAGCCTTAGAGGATATCGGTCTGAGAGGAAACGTGCTAGATCTAATGAGAAGCTATATATCTAATAGACAACAATATGTAAGAATCAAAAATTGTCTGAGCGATGCAGTAGAGGTAGAATATGGAGTACCTCAAGGGACCGTACTGGGACCTATGTTATTCAGTATATATATATATATATATATATATATATATATATATATATATATATATATATATATATATATATATATATATATATATATATATATATATATATATGAATAGCCTATACAAAACAAATAGTAGTGGCAAGATAATAAGTTTTGCTGATGATACAGCCATTCTTTATCAAGCTAATAGTTGGAAAGAACTGAAAAATGTGGCGGAAACTGACCTGAAAATCATAAAAAATTAGATGGACCATCATTTGCTAACAATAAACTTCGATAAAACAAAATTCATTACATTTACATGCAGGAATAGAAACTTGCCAGATTACAACACTCTGAAAATCAATGATCATTACAAAATTGAAGCAACAGATAATATCAAATATTTGGGCATAACCATAGACAAACACTTGAAATGGGATAAACATATAGAAAATACTAGCAAAAATCTCAGATATTTAATATACAAATTCAAACTTTTGAGAGACATTTTAGACAAAAATAAACTCAAGATGGTCTATCATGCACTGGTTGGCTCTCGACTGAATTATAGCATAATAGGGTGGGTGGGGCAATGAATACACATCTAAAAAAAATCAATATAATCCAAAAAAAAAAAAATTGAAAATAATAATGAGAAAACCTTATACATATTCATCTGATGATCTCTACATGGAAGCACAGGTATTCGATACAAAACAATTATTTTACCGCTCCATCGTGATACAGCAATTCAAAAATGAAGCAGAACTTAAGACATTGACACACACATATAATACGAGGAAACAAAATACACGTTACCAAACTCCATTTGCATCTAAAACAATTGGCCAACGTAGCTTTACATATCTTGCACCAAGAATGTATCAAATCCTACCAGAATATCTGACAGAAACGCATAATATTTATCGATTCAAGAAAAAATTAAACAAATTTATTGCCGAATACCCAAAAAATGAACTCATCAAAATGATGGATATGCTGAAATAAATATTAACAAAGTGTCTACCCAATCAACAATCAACACTCAAAACTAGTCTGTTTCATTCAATTTATTAATTTATTCATTCAAAAAAATATTGTACAAATATGTCCTTTTACATTAACTTTGATTTTATTTATATAATTTTATCTAACTTTATCTATACTTTGATTTTAACACATTGTATTTATACCTAATTTTATCTATATTTCATATATTAAATTCTTATCTTTAAACAAAAATTGAACCGAATAAATCATAGATCTCACGCACAGGCTATATGCCTTAGTGAGAATCTCAGTTTATTGAATGTTTACAATTAATATGTACCGTTTATAATTTGATTATTACTCAATAAACTATATATTATTATTATTATTATTATTATTATAACGATATGTCCGGCTCTGACTATACGGGACAAAAATATGAAAGAAAAACTTCCAATATAACTTTACCTATTTCTATAGATCCTTTTTCCTGAGAGGCATTTCTGCGGGGAACGTCTAGATCGCCATCTGCGTCCATCATAACGCCACATTGGGAATGGATAAAATTGAATCTCGACACGACATCTGAAAAAAATATATAAGAATGAAAACGTTGCAGTCTCACGACTCGTTTTGAAAACTCCGGACACTTTTCACGTCGGATTGAATCCGGGGAATCCGGTAGGGATTGCGGGATTCATGGTTTCATTCGAAATGTTTTTTCGGTCCCAACTTCTCCAGGGGCGCACTAGCCCTTGAAGGGGATGGATATTTTTTCATTGGTCCCGTCCCCCGATCAGATTGAATTCAGTGGCTCCTTAGATTCCACAGACGAGAAAACAGGGCTTTTTTCGAATAGTCGAATGGGAAATGGCGACGACATCGACGTGGTATACGTCATTAAAATCTGAGTTGTATCTTTTTACCCGACAAAAAAAAGGGAGTGTATATTTTTTTTATATATGACCACGAATAACTTTTCACAGAGTAGTCCGATTTTGATGATTATTTTTTTTTAATGGATGGGGTATACTTCGAAATTGGTCCCATTTGGATTTGAAAAAAAAAACCACTCCTAAGGGTAGGAAAATGGAGGATACTGAGTTATCCGATTCAGATGATTCTTTTTATATTGCATGAGGTAGAGCGCGACCAGAAATCTAAGAAGGTCATAAATCAATAGTAGCCGACGACTCTCATTATTACCTATTGTTCGAAATATACAATGCTCGTCTAAAGACAGTTCCCCCTACTAATTTTTGAACCACCTGGTATATCTCAACGAAATTTGGAGGGCTCAAATAGGAGATGAAACCCTACGTTTTCATGAAAAAATCACAGCTAAAAGTTTCAAAATGTCGGCTGAGCGCCATCTCCAATATTTTTTTTAATAGAACACCCCGTATATCATTCCATTTTCGAAATCTGCTCATAATTCTCAACAGTTTTCTCTGATACTCTTTACTCCTAAATTCAATTGTTTTCGAAATATTAACGTTTGAAAAGTGACATTCCGGTTTAAAATAAAGTATGGATTTTGGTCACTTCCGGTAAAACATTTTGCTAACTAAACGTTGTTATTAATTTGTAGTTAATCTCTTAATGAATTGACAAAAGCGGTAAAGAGAGTTTTTGGATCGTACCGCTTGGAAAATTCGAAGCCTACGAATGTTTCTTAAATTCACAATAAAACAAATTTAGCTAAAAATTCTAATTTATTTTTTGAATAACACTTTTATTCAACCCCAACAATTATTCCACGGTTCAATGTGGCCCTCCTAAATCTTGACAATAAGGACCATTATAAATGCTTCCCTCCTTGACGAAAGTCTGTTCATCTATTTCTTCACATGTATCTATTATTCTGGTTAACTCTTCTATTGTTTGGCATTCAGTGGCGTAGATTTTGACTTCAGATATAAAGAAACAAATAAGGTGAAGTCAGAATCTTGGTGGCCATTCTGTCCTATCCATCGCCGGAGTTTGTATGAAACTCTCTGCCAGCTATCGAAATGGGGAGGTGCCCCATCCCGAAATTTGTTCGATTTTCAAATTTCCTGTTGTTTAATACAATTTTTTATTCAAGGTTCAATTTCGTTTCTAAAAGGTTTTGTAAAACTCCAGTAAGATTTCTGATAAAATGGTAACCGGAAACTGGGTATGTTCCTCTCAAATATGCGGTTTATCCTACGGTAACGTACATTCTGTTTATTGACTTTTCCTTAAAAAAACGTGTTCGTCCAACATACGTTTTAGGAAGCCCGTTCTCCTTAATTGTTCTTGTTAACTACTCAAATTTCAACCCTCCGGTCTGGACATTCTCCTGAGGAATTTTCATTTCAAGGATAAACTTATAGGACTCTTTGGGCACTTTTTGAACTTATACAGGATTCAGAACTGCAGACGTCGTGAGTCGGATTGATTAACATTTCAGCCGATTTCACCTTTTTCTCCGAAAGGGGTCTTCCTGATCTTGGAATCTTTCCGTACCAGTTCGGAGCTTATTTAAAAGTTTGGCAAATAACCCGAAATAGGATTCTCGGAAATCATCATTAAACATACGGTGCTAGATGATAACTTTCCAGCTTCTCCAAATATCAAAACTGCTCCAAATTAATCGTCACCAAGCCATGATCACCTTTTATAAAAAGATTTGCGTCAACGGACTATTCGACAGTTAGCAGTTCAGTTTGACATAAACAAGATTTACCGCGACAACGATTTTTTCCAATGCAAACTTGATTGAAAGCAACATCAGTGTTTCTGGTTGGGTTTGAAATGACCAAAATGTCACTTTGTGATGTGTTTTAGAGAAAACTGTTGAGGATTATGAGCAGATTTCAAAAATGGAATAATATACGGGGTGTTCTATTTGAAAAAAGAATGATGTGATTTTTTCATGAAAAAGTAGGTTTTTATCTCCTATTTAAGCCCTCCCAATTGCGATATACCAGGTGGTTCAGAAATTAGTAGGGGGGGAACGGACTTTAGACGAGCACTGTCTAAAGATGAAGTGAGAACGAATGGGATTTGTACCATTTGTGTAATTCCTCTATGTTTAGGAAAACGGCGTTGTTTAAGAATAAACATGTAAATTTTTCTAAACCTATTTGTAAGTTTTTTTTTCCAGAAATAATAATGAAGATGTTGCACACCGGAACACATGGTATCCCATGCCTCAACAAAATGAAATTGAAGACCATTGTTTGTTTTTTATTTTTTTATGGAAAATTTGATGTATGATCTACCGTTCGTATGAGTTTTTTTCTTTTTCTGATCAATAATTTTTCTGTGCATATAGGGTTTTTTTTTTTCTTCGGGATTTTCGTGCCTAAAAGAGTTGAAAAGTGTTTATGTTGATATATGGAATTCGTTCGTAGCTTGCTTCAAATCAGCATTAAAAATCGAGAATTTGAAATTAGTTTGACAAGTCAAAAGTTCAAAATTCATATTTCCGTTTCATGGATCATATTCACTTCATAATGATTAATATTTGATTCAAGATATAAGTCCAGAACATATTTTCAAAACTTATCCTCTGCGAAGCTTTACCAGACGGGTCTATTTTGGCTTTATATTTCAGTAAAACCTGTACTGTGTTATGATCCATCATTGGAAAAAAACAAAACTTACCACATGATATTATTTAATAGGAACGTTACAGCCAGATAAGCAAATCAGTTCAATAACAAACGAATAACATAGTCATAAATCCAGCACACGTCCAACTTTGATAAACACAGGGCAGTTAAAAAAAATATTCGTTGAAAAAAAACAATTAAAACCATTGCGATAACTCGAGCACCACCATCCAGTATCTAATTGTATAAAAACCTCGTAATTCTAAAAGGTTGACGGCCGGGACATCATAAAACCCTTTTTTTTTCATTATATCGGCGGAAATCAGAACCATCATAAATAAATGGCATTCATTGAAAATTAACTATTAACATCATAGATAACGACCCGCGATTTATTCCGGTGCGGGAAAAAAAAAAACCATTATTTTTTGACCATAATTCATAGCGAAAAAAGCCAATTAAATAAACAAACAAACTTTTTATCTCATTATATAGACCACACCTACTGAATACCCCCGATCTTATAAAAGCGCGAGTTATCATATCAAAACATTCAATTCGGTGTTTAGCAGTAGACGAGTATCATAGTCGTTACTCCGGTAATATGTACCTCTCAACAGTGAGGTTCAGAAGTCCATCGAATCACAGTATCGTACGATAATGATGAAAGTTTCAAATCGAGTATTGAAGCTCCAATGAAAGTACTAGTGAACAGTAGTTTTTTTTTCAAAAATTGCCTATTTTTTTGTCAACGCTTCCAGAACAGAGAAAATACAACGGGAGTCCGCAATTCGATAGTTCACGATCTCTTGGAAAAACCATAGCCTACCGCGCTATACTAATATACCGGGCGAATAAAATAAAATAACCAATTGACGCGGAATAAATCGAAATAATAATAAAATCAAAACTAATTGTCGTTAAAAAACCTACTCCAGTGAATAAGTGTGAAACAGGATGAGATATGTAAGTTTTTCTATATTTATGTTTATGGCAAACCCAACCCTTTGTATTGTGCATGTGTCTGTAAAAGTATCTCCATAGTTTCAAGTCAACAAAGATCTCAAAAGAGAATTATTTCTAGCTTTTTGTGGCAATTGATTTCAAGATTGCTTTTAGTAAAATCTATTTCGATTTTGTAGCCAACTGTAAAATTACCTGCAAATAAGCTACACTCGTTTTCGTTGTATGAATATTGTTTCATTTCATTTGTCCATAGAACGATTGAAATAATTGTGTCAATTTTTAGTAAATATATATGTACATTCTTCACATTTTATGAGTGCATTTATTTTCTTTTATGAATAACTTTTCGAATCCTTCTAAACGGTAGTATTTCCTGAATAAACAATCCAACGCTCCAGTATTTGAGAGAAATGAGATTTGTTCTGAGCCGCTCCAGAACAGTTTCAGTTTCGACCATCTTCAGATAGTCGATGCTCTCAATACTGTTATTTCCAATCTAACGAATAATGTCTGGTATTACAGGTGTGGTGTGTTTAAGTCATAACACCCCGTAGTCCGGGCGTATCAACTGGAATGATCATTTTAAAGTACAGCCTTCGATGTAGAAATGAAAAAGTGTATATAAATATGAGTTTATTGTATATCTGAAATATTTATTACTATGGTAATTGATTTGTTATTTGAAGAAACGATTTGTTAAAAAACTTACAATTTCTTTCCTGGGCTGATTTCGTTGTGTCGACGTAGTCGTGCTCCCCAAATATTTCAGAGGAAACCTGATAATCTGCATTATCCATAAATTTGTCCTGGAACAAAAAATGAGAATAAACATTGAAACGAAGTCATAGTAAATTCCATACAGCGCTAAGGCTAATACTTTATTTTCTATAAAACTGTATCCCTATCGTAAATCCACATCAGTATAATAGTTTATACCGTACGAAGAGGTGCAAGAGGTACTTCGTAGTAGAAAAGTATATTATCTGAAAGGCCATAATTTGATTTGAAACTCATCAAACGATCACGTTTATTCCGATAAAATGCAAGATATCATTCAGCTGCTCGTTATAATGATAAATTAACATTATAATCACGAGAAGAAGTCAATCAATCAATCAATCAAAATATACTTTATTGTCCGAAGAATCATAATCTCATTGACAAAGCATGTGTAAGATCATAACTACCATCATTATAATTATTACAGAGGAGACAGTGTGGAGTCAGCTTTAAAATAACAAAAAGGTCAATAAATAAACAGTACACACACACTTAATATGATAATGTAAAAGATTAAAATGTTAAAATGGTTCAATCACTAACTGTTAATCTGTGAAAAACACAAATGGTCAAAAAAATACAAAACAAAAACAAATTAGACAGGTTAAAATTAAATAAAAAGTTGGATATCTTATATCTATCAAATGTAAGATCACAATTTGAAACGCCTAATAAGAACCAATAAGACACGTCAAAATTGAATATAAAGTAGAAAGTTAAAATTATATAAAAAGTTGAGTTCCCTATATCTATAAAATAGTACGATCGTTGAAAAATTCCTCTAAACTATAAAAGCAATGCCTTGACTTCTTTTCTAAAAATAACACCAGATACCACTCCTTTTATATTTTCTGGCAAGTGATTGAATATCTTGCAAGAGGATTATGCGATGCCTTGCTAATGTTCCCAATAGTACCTCATGCAGGGATCTATTCAAACAATTTAAAATTCTTCCTCTCTATGGCCTACATATATTGGAACTTTTAACATATATACACAAGCAACGCAAAACTCTGGTTAAGAATAACTCACTACATGATCATCATACAAGATCAAAAAATAATTTCCATCTACCCAATGTTCGTTTAACAGTATCTCAGAAATCTGCAGATATACTGGGACTAAGATTATATAACGTTCTTCCTGAAGAACTAAAATTGATAGAAAGAGTGCCACATTCAAAAAAGAGATAAAAAGACTTCTCCTCGCTCCCTATAACATTAATGAATTTTTTGATAGTTTTAGATAAAATGTTTTGTCTGTCTATATTTTATATCTTATCTTATACACTTTATTTTTATATTTTTATATCTTATCTTATACACTTTATGTAAACCTTGTTTATATCTGACTTGTCCGATAGCCTCACAGCTCTATGGATTAAATAAAAATTGAATTGAATTGAATTGAATTATATATTAATGAATCTTTCACAAGAGAAGATAAAGGAATTGGTAGTTTTAAATGCTGATTTTGTCGGGTAGAATAAGTGTTTACTCTATTAAAATTAGATTTGTGTTTGTGTATGAGGCATACTGTTTCTATTTATATATATATATATATATATATATATATATATATATATATATATATATATATATATATATATATGGATATGACAGTCAGTATTTTGCGATTTTTAAAGTGAAGTCTGCATGAGTCTCGAAGTCTTAGTTTGCATAGGCTTCTCAGAGCACGTTTTGTTGAACAAAGACACTTTGTAGAGGAACATTACATGCTCCCCAAAATGGAATGCCATACCTTGGTTGCGAGTCTATTAAAGCATAATAAACTGCTTTTGGCTGAATATCCCAACTCATTTGATGCCATCTTGACGGATAGGAAGGATAACTTTTATTGGGTTGTTTTATAGCATTGAATTTTAGTCCCCAATCAATGAATAGCCCCAAAATTTGGAATTTGTTTTTTTTTCAATCATTTAGTATTTAGGGATATGTCTCCTATTGTGCTTCTGAATGAAACTATATTTGTTTTGGATGTGTTTAAATGTCAGTACTTTTTTTTTCACCCATTTGTATGTCATAGCTAATGATCCGATGTAGATCAGTTTCATCGTTGCTGTGCCATAAAATAGTAGTATCATCTGCGAAGAGAGTAAATTTTTCCGCTATGTCAAGGGCTGTTAAATCGTTTATATATAGCAAAAACCGAATGGGGCCAAGGATCGAGCCTTGAGGCACCCCACAATGTATATTTGATATATTAGAGGTTGATTTTGTTTTTACTATGTGCATTCGATCTGATAAATATGATTCAAACCATCTATGAGCACTACATCTGATTCCGTAGCAGTGCAGTTTTTGGAACAGTATTTCGTGATTCACACAGTCAAATGCCTTAGACAAATCACAAAATACTGCCGCAGCCACCTCACCACTATTGATTTCGTTGTAGAGTTCATATAGAAGAGAAAACATTGCATCATTAGTGCTTTTATTATTTTGGAATCCAAACTGTTGGATACTCAAAATATTGTGGCTGCATAAGAAGTTGTTCAATTTATTTTTGACAAGTTTTTCAATAATTTTTGACAGTGTTGGAATGAGAGAAATGGGTCTAAAATTTGAGGGAGAGTTCTTATCACCACCTTTATGCATACATATCCTAATTCAAAAGGGCAATGAAATCGAATTTAGATCAATATAAGCAGAGAACCATTCCTTATAAAAATAAAATTAATTCAAGGTGAGACGCTGATAAGAGACGAAACCCTGCCGTGTTTTTGTTTTAATTTACCAAAATACCGACTAGCTGAATATATCCTGTTTACGGTAATGAAAAATAACTAATAAAAATACTGTTTTGAGACAAGCTTTTATTTGAGCCGTGTACTAATACGTAGAAAATAAGTTTAAGTCATCGCTGACAATGATTTAATTATTTTTTGTTGAATTATTTGGTTTCAAGAATCTTTTCGCGCGAAGTGTTCATAAGAGTAGGTACCAATTAATTTCATTGGACAATGATTGGTTGGTACACAGTTAGAAAAAAGTTATTAAGTTCAACAATATCAAATTACTACGGCTGTAGTTAAATTCATCCATTGTCAATTTTCACTGATGTTTTGTCAGTATGTCTACCACATTGTTGTCGAAATCTCCAAACAGAAAGTTGCTGCTGTAACAACTTTATTTTGCAAATATTTTCGTGACTTAAAGAAAATAGCAAATGCCCTTGCAAATTCAGAATATTGATGTGCATTTATTAGCAACATCAAATAGGTATTCATAGCTATGAACAGTTTGCGGAATCGACAATTTAGTTTGTTAAACAACTGATATAGTCAAAATGCAAATTGTTGGATTACCAAAACTGTTGGTGGTATTGTCCAATAAATTTGTGGAATTTATCCTATTTCGTTGGGAAAAGGGAATTGATCACCTTCGGGCATTCTCGAGCATATGCGAGTATCGAATTAGCGCCAAAAATTCACTTCCAGAGCACATCGTCTCAGTCAGTCCTCTGTAAGACGTATAGTTAATGTGGTATTGGTAGTGTGATTTTGTTTGTTCAAGTTAAACAGGTGTCCAGGTAATGTGGAGTTTGACTTTTGTTGGCGATATAATAATGGAAGTAAGTATTTTTTTGTTTCACATTGTTTTGCATAATAATGATATAAATTACCATAGACGCGATATGAGGATTATGATTTCGCATGTGCGGGAATGTTTATGGAGGGCATACAATAACCGCCATTGACACCATCAACTCAGTTTTTCGTAAGATTGAGATATTGCGGCAAATTGGAGTGGGCTAATATTAACCCTAACAACATTTCAAAAATAGGTTAGATATTTATTCTATCTTCAAATATTTGTATCATGAAAAATATAAATGTTATCAATCTCCCTCCTTCTGGCTAAGTTTTGTTCATTCTATTTCATTTGATTTTATTTCAAATGAGAAAGACTATGAGTTTGAGAGAGATTGCATTTTTCACGTACATGTTTTTAAAAGTTTTATGTTGGTTTTAGTAATTCAAGTCAAAACACAAAATAAGCGAAAGGTAATGTTCTGAGGTGGCTGAATCATCACCAGTTTATGTGATATTGTTTGTTATGTATTGTCTATTGTTGCCAAATGTGTACAGTGATTCTCAAAAGTCCCCTCCCCCCCTCTTATTTTTGGAACGATTATACATAAACAAGTGAAATTAGTAAACTGAATATTAAGGGTTGTAAACTTCCCTACTAGTGATGATAGATGACGAAATCGTCAAAGAAGACGTCACAAGGCCATTGTGACCAATAATTTTAAATGGAACCCTACGGCAAGCGACACCTCTTTTAAAAGGTATCGAAAAAACCTATTCAATGATACTAATTTTGTTTGTGTTTATGACAGTTTTTAAAAAACGCAAAGCTGTGATGAATTAAATCAGTTAATACTAAAATTCCAAATTCAAGCTCCGCCTCTGGATAGTTGTCAAATAAGCTGACGTTTTTGGTAGTCTCCCTAATTCGACATTTTTGTACATTTAATAATTTGTGTATTGTTGATCGAACGTTTAACTGTTTTAGCAGCTTTTGGTACTTTTCATATTTTTGTACATTTTAATAATTTGTTAAACTGTTGTGAGCCGAACGTTTAAGTGCGAAATGGTACGTGCTTTGGGTGATAAAGTAGCAGCGATCCTAATTCTTGGTGAAACTGAACAAAATATGCATGCAACAAAACGCATTTTTAATGAGAGGTTTCCCGATCGCCCCGTTTCGAGGACTTATTTGAGGGGGCATCTTCGTGAGTTTGAAACAACGGGTAGTATTAATGAAGCGAAACGATCTGGCAGACCACAAATTTCTGATGAGAAAAAAATGTATATACTGGCAGAAGTAATAGTCAACCCTACTCCTTCAACAACTCACGTTGCATCTACCTGTGAAGTCAGTCGAAGTACAGTACACAGGGTGTTGAAAAAAAAACAAATTTCATCCTTACAAGTTAAAAATGGTTCATCAACTCTCAGACGACGACCCAGACCGAAGACTAGAATTTTGTGAAAATATGGAAACTAAAATTAACCAACAGCCAGACTATGTCAAAACAATTCGTTTTAGTGACGAAAGTACTTTCTATCTAAATGGAAATGTAAATACACAGAATGTGAGGTATTGGAGTGACGCAAATCCTCACCTGTTTCGTGAATCACATACCCAATTTCCCCAGGAAGTGAATGTTTGGGCAGGTATCCTGGGAAACCACATCGTTGGGCCTCTTTTCTAAAATACTAATTTAACTGGTGAGGTTTATCTGGAGCTGTTGCAAAACGCAATAAAACCGTTAATCCTTGAAATTTTGGAAGATAATCCAGATGAATTCGGCAATTTGGAAATAACATTCCAACAGGATGGTGCTCCTCCACACTATTACGGTGCAGTAAGACCGTATTTGGATGAGGAGTATCGTGGTAGATGAGGAGTATCCGTGGTATCGGAATGGCCAGCTCGATCACCGGACGTCACACCTTTGGATTTTTTTCTGTAGGGGTACCTTAAATCGAAGGTTTACGCCACTGAACCTTACAATATTGACGTTTTAAAACAACGTATTGTTGCAGAATGTGAGGCTGTTTCCGCAGACACATTTGCAAAAGTACGAGAAGAGTTTAAAAATAAGATATTTCACTGTCAGGAAGTAAATGGAGGTCACTTCGAGCAATTTCTTTAGGTAGATACTGATTCTTGAAACTGTAATCAATATCATACTGATTGGAATTTAAATTTTAATGTTTACTAATGAGCCATTAAAACTGCCATAAACACAAACAAAATTGGTATCATTGAATAGGTTTTTTTGATACCTTTTAAAAGAGGTGTCGCTTGCCGTAGGGTTCCATTTAAAATTATTAGTCACAATGGCCTTGTGACGTCATCTTTGACGATTTCGTCATCTATCATCACTAGTAGGGAAGTTTACAACCTTTGATATTCAGTTTCCAAATTTCACTTGTTTATGTATAATCGTTCCAAAAATAAGAGGGGGAGGGGACTTTTGAGAAGCACTGTATATTATACTTCAAGAAATGGCTTAACTTGTTTTTATGATTGGGAATTGAATAACTGAATCAGTTCTCGATATTTATTAAAATATAAACATTTAGATGCAGAGCAAATCTGAAAGAAGAGAAAAATGTTGATAATGAAAAATTGTCAAACAGCTTGTTATTCAAAATTCCAATTTGGCAGTGTCATCTTAATTTGGATTCCCTTTTCAAAACGTTAACAAATGCTTTGATTGTTTTGAAAAAGGGTGTTTTTTTTAAATAGTGTTTTTTCCCTAAAAAGTGCTGAAAACAAGTAAATGAAAGCATGTGTTATCTTTTGATTAAAAGGACGAATTTTATATATTTTCAAAAACAGAAATTCGAGCTGTCATAGACTGAAAAACGAAAGTTCCACAAAACATTTGTTTGAAATTCGTGTGCCCCGTGTTAACGAAGATTTACCATTTATTGTAATAAAAAATAAAAAAGGAAATACAGAGGCCGCATTATACATTTTCTGTACTTATTCCAGTTAGGACTAAACTCCCTGATGTTCAAGAAGAATTCCATATCCTCGATGTAGCGGGGGCCAAAATCAATCCCGATTTCTTACATTTTTGGATATGTGGAATATCTGGAGGAATATTAACCTGTCATTGGAACCAATATATGGCAAAAGCTCAATAATGAACTTTATCAAGAAGAGTCGCAAATTTTATTGGATACCAAATTACTGAACTTGAAGTTTACTAAAAGTGTAAAAGCTTTCGGGAGTACTTTCAGGCTCAACAGTTTTGTGACTAGTGGAATGAGTCAATACATGTTCCCTATATTTTGTAAAATATTTGAAATTTGTGCTCATGCCACCAATAACCCAATATTTTTGTGTGAGTGTTGGTTTACAAAATGCTCTGATGACAAATCTCAATCTTAAATAGTAGAAGAATCAGAAAGATTCAATTACAAGTTGATAAGTCTTAAAATTTTTAAGCATCTCGTTGCATATGATTTGAGTTTGCCATACAAACAGAACTTTCATTGTATTGTGCCGAAATATAAAATTATTTTGGAATAGTGTCTTGCCCTGTGAATTCAGGCAAACATTTTGTTTTGGTGTTATTACATTTGATTACACGGTACCTGTATTCAATTTTATTTTCTGGTCATTCAACTCTTCTGCCGCGTGAGGGTGAAGAGCAGTAAGTGCAAGAAAAATGATTTTGAGTTTGCCAAATTATATTTTTTTTTACCCGACTGCGGCAAAGCCAAAAGGACAGTTATGTGTTTGACCTGTGTACATACATACAGGTCAAACACATAACTGTCTTTTTGGGCATCGCCGCAGTCGGGTAAAAAAAAATATAAATTGGCAAACTCAAAATCTTTATTCTTGCACTTACTGCTCTTTACCTTCACGCGGCAGTGTTTATATCAATCTACCAAAGGATTATGAAGCTGGCATTCACTCATTGTGTTACTTTGTTTATTTGTACATTTCTTCACATGATGATGTTAATTTTATTTCATCGACATTCAACTGTTATTTATTATAATAAAGTATTTATTTTTTTATAATAGTATCATTAAAATATTATAATGTTATATATTCCTGATTATTTATTGATTTTCACAAAAAAAATAGCGATAGTGAATACCAATTGACGTCATTTGAAAAAAATATTATTTATGTTTTGACAATTTTGACAAATAAAACTTTTTTTTCTGTGTAGTATGAAAAACTAAAAGAAAAGAATCGACAAAATTTATTTCAACAACAACATAAAGAGAATGAGATTCCAACGGCATGAGGTTTACAAATTACTTCTTATCAGTTTATAAATGATGAAAACTAGTAAAGGAATCGACAATATTACAATGTTAATTTCACTAAAATATTATGTTAATTCATTGAAAAAAGTAAATGAATTACTTCACTGTAAAAACATTTCTGGGTCAGCTTGACAAAAAAAAGGTGAAAAATAGCAACTGAATGTTGTTGTTGCAGTACTGATTTTGTAAAATAATCTACAGTCTAATTGTGGCAATTACTTTGCTGAATTTGTTAAATAGCAAAAATTTGTGTGAAAGCCACAAATGTGTAAATGTGAATATCGTCAATATCGAAATTTGCCAATTTCACCAATAATACCAGTGGACCTCCTGGGTTTCTTATTTTTTGTTATTTCAACAACTATTTTCCAACAGTGTAAGTAACAACTTGGTATGTGGGTCATCGCATCTCAGAATCCGCAGCTCTCTAACTATCAAATAAATATACGAATTTAGGAATAGGTAAATGATGGTGGGAACACTAGCGTGTTCCCAGATTTGAAATTATGGCGAATTCGTCAGGATCAGAACTACAAATTCGGGTCACTCTGGAGATTGAGTGAAATCGGAATTATCTCCTATAGTTTTAGATTCTCAGAATTTATACTATATTGTTTATGGAGAGTTCTCACTTTTGGAGTGAACTCAAAAAATTAAATACTGTATGGGTTTCCGGGAAAATAAAAAAAAATGCTTTTTTAAAAGTTCGTTTGTGATTTCTTTCAAAATTACAGCGTTCAACCTGTCTTTGGAATATATCTGTGGAAAATATTGTGTGGTGCAGAAATATTAATTCTAACTCATTTGTCGTAATAAAGTTGAATTCGAATTTTTAATCAACAGTGTACTCATTAATAGAGCGATTGAATTAAAATTTTCACTTCAGTACAAGCAGATAGTTTCATTGGAACACCCAAATTCCAGTGTTTTACAATATTTCCCTTACAGGAAATATTCATAAAAAAAGATACTGTGGAAAAATAAATTCTGTACAAATTTTATCAGAAATTTTTTTTGAAATAAATAGTATATATATATATATATATATATATATATATATATATATATATATATATATATATATATATATATTTCTTCAATACATTATATAACAGAAAATATAACAGAAAAGAACACTAATAAATAAATAGGCGCAAAGCTACAACAAATGTTAAAAATGACCTCCCTCAGACGTGATACAAGATTCAACTCTTCGCCTCATTGATTGTCGTATTCGCGGAAATATTCCTGGTGTTGAAAAGGGAAATATTCTCGATTGAATATTGATAGAAAGATTTTTCTGTGAATTGAAAAATCCACGATTAAAATGGAGTTATGTTTTGTGAATGTCTAACAGAAAACAACTACTTCCCCGGCTAAAGCCACGCTGGACATTGAACTACATCTGATAGATATTCTGAAAAGGCCCTAACTCAAAAGAAAAAATCTGAAATTGAAAATTTGCATTTTCATTCAGATGGTTATTTGATTTTCTATTCCAGTCTTAATTAAGAACTCATAAAGATGAATGAGGCAAAGAAGAATGTTTTCCAGAAGAGTACTCACCAGAAATCATTCGTAACATTGACGCAGGAGAGACATCGCATTCACTAGGTCTTCAATACATTTTTGTCGACGAAAATCTATTTCACGCTTCTACGATCATCAGGAAGACCGGAAGAAATGGAAAACACATTTCTAAGAAGCAATCTCACTTTGCAAAGATGGAAAAAGTTAGAATCATTTCTTTTGGAGAGACACTTTGAAATTAGTGTTTTCTGACATGAAAACCTGTCAAGGGGTATGATAGATTGAAAATATAAACAGGATGTTCATAAAATCAGATCTGGAATCATCTGCGACTGAAAGATAAACTTTAGTCACTATCTTCCATCGTCAAGATAACCTCTTGTGGAGTATTCATGTTGAAAAAAGAAACATTCTCAATTGAATATTGATAGAAAGATTTTTCTGTGAATTGAAAAATCCACGATTAAAATGAAGTTATTTTTTGTGAATTTCTAACAGAAAACAACTACTTTCCTGGCTAAAGCCACGCTGGACATTGAAGTACATCTGATAGATATTCTGAGAAGGCCCTACCTCAAAAGAAAAAATCTGAAATTGAAAATTTGCATTTTCATTCAGATAGTTATTTGATTTTCTATTCCAGTCTAAAGATGAATGAGGTAAAGAAGAATGTTTTGCAAAAGAGAGTACTCACCAGAAAGCATTTGTAACATTGACGCAGGAGAGACCTTTTATGAACATCCTGTTTATATTTTCAACAAATCAATTCCTGGTGTATTTCTTATTGTCCCACAGCCGGCTATAATTCGATTCATCAGGTCTTCAATGTTTTCGACTGAAGTGGATAAACTAATGACTTAAGGGAACCCCAAATTCAAAAATCTAGAGGATTCAAATCCGAAGATCGAGCAGGCCAATGTGCCGTACCTCCCCTACCTATCCGACGATTTGGATATACTGTATCTAAGTGATCACGTACAAAAATGCTAAAATGGACTGGTGCACCATCATTCATGAACCAGAAGTGTTGCCTCAGCTGTAGAGGAATTTTTTCAAGAGGAAAGGGTAACTCTTCCTGTAGGAAATTGAGGTAAGAGTCACCTGTTAGTCGTTGTAGAAGGAAATATGAACTGATTAAATGATCATCAAGTACCCCAAGCCATACATTCACTGAAAACTGATGCTGAAAATGAGCTTCAAAGATTCCATGTGGATTTTCCTCAGCCCAGAGGTGATTGTTATGGAATTTCGTATACACTGTCGTCCAAAATTAGCATCGTCAGTGAACAAAACGCTATTTGAAAAATTATGAATTTGAGCGATTTGATGAAGAATCCAATGGCAAAAAACTAGGCGCGGAAAGAAGTCTCTAGGTAGTAGAGCTTGCACACGTTAAATATGAAACGGATACAATTGCTGTTCTTTGAGAATTTTAAATAGTGAAGTTGCTTACATTCAGTATGTTGGCAATTTTTCGAGTACTTGTTTCAGGTGACTCCGCAATCAACTCGAGAACTGCTTCTACCAGTTGTACAGTTCGTACTTCTCGAGGGCGCCCGCAGTCAGCCGTTTGTTTCTTAAATGTACCATTTTCGCGCAAACGTTGGTGAAGACGAGCAAACGTTGGTGAAGACGAGCAAACATTGTGTGATGGGGTACCCTACGTCCTGGATACAACTCAGCATACAATCGTCGAGCTTGCCGACCATTTCCATTACTTCGACCATAGACAAAATGCATGTCTGACAATTACGCATTTGTATAATTTTACATTCTTTTTGATAAAAGAAAAATTAATTAGTTATTATCATTAATGTTATACCAAACTGAAAGCTTGAGAATGAAGAAACGCTAATTTGACATTTTGTTGAAATATTCGTATTTAACAGAATGTTGACAGTAGCCTACTAGCATCGCTACTAGATAATGTATTAAAGTAATGACAAATACGCGTTAAGATGTTTTATTTTTCTGCATAAAAATGGCGCCCCAGAAGAAAGAAAGGCAAGAGAGATTTTTTGTCACAAATTGAACAAGGAATTAAAAAAAAAATTTTTAATTTGAAATATCTCAGTAACGTACCATTTTTTTCAATAAAAAAAAAATTAGATCATTACTCGAATGCGCGCCAATGATGAACATAAAATTCTTAATTGCATGTCAAAAAATGCGCAATAACTACCTCTCAAAACTCACCAAATTTCATCTGCATATCTCTATCGGTTTCAGAGCAATAAATAAATAGTTAGTGTTTAAGAAAAACTTTAACACCCCGTATCTCGGAAAATGAAGCATTTGCGGACAAAAGTTATGAAGCAATATGTCATTATTTTTTCATGCAGATCCACCCCCTGGAGTTTGTCACACTTATTCACTAACACCCTGTATAAATATAATAAGGTTTTTACTCATTTAAAAAAGAATAAATGAATGATTCACTCATAAACACACACGTAAATAGTTCCCTTATCAAAACAGAGAATCACCTACTTTTTTGGTGCAGGAAAATGCACACTCTAGTTTTCTATTATTGTTGATTTTTCAGCGTTCTGTTCACTAGCCAAAAACAGTGCAATTCATATTTTCTCACGAAAACGTATCCACCAATCACAAAACACTTCAAATTGGAGAAACGAAAACAACATAACCTGTTCCAATACAGTATTTTGTTGAATAAACGCTATAGATACTACAAATTACGTAATGTCATCTATAACTGTTTCAGTTGTGTAAGAAAGAAACGGTAAATCTGGTCCCAGAGTTTTAAGGAATCTTTATTTAGATACTCGTCGGCTTTCTATAATGAACATTTTATGCGATCCAAGTAATATGGATGAGCTGGACTTGATTTTTTGTTTGATTCGACTCCAAATCAAGCCTTGCATCCGGCCCATCAGGACAACTTTAGCTTGTTATTTTGAAGAATTTGAAATAAATAGAATACTTTTAAATTCATTTATATAATTATTCGTGTTCAAACACATAAATGATTTGGGAGGGTTTATGGCTTTCTATTTCTCAAAATGCAAAAAACACTGTATGTTGTAATCACTGACAGTTAGTTAATTCATTCAGTTACAAAATAATATTTCAATCACAACAATACACAAACTAACAGGACCGTCAAATTTTGACGTTTATCAATGATTGTTAAAAAATGAGACGATTCGGAGATTTATAAAATTACACTTTGTCAATAAGGATTACTTCTTGGACAATAAAGCATAATTTGATTTGATTTGATATCATTAAATGCAATAGACGAAAGTATACAAAATACCGTGAAAACAAAAAGTACGTATGGAAACAATTTCTTACGTTTTGTAGTGAAAGAAACTATGTACTAAATGAATCAATTTTCACTGAAATGAAAGCATCCATTTTGAAAGATTGGGGTTTCAATATGCGAAAAGGTAATGGAGAAAATTATAAAGAAAATGTGGTTAAAACGATGTGGAACGTAACGGCAAAACAAATACAAGAAAAATATATGAAGGAGTTTAATAGAGTAATTGATCCATTCTCTAGTACCATATTTTTAGCCGCACGAAACGCAAGAAATTTAAAAAGAAGGGAACTTCAAATGTGACCGGACAAGTGAAAGGTTAGTGCGTTAGCATTTAAAGGTACCGAGTACATAGCAATGATAGAAGCGTGGGATGAAAATACACCGGAAAGATTACAAATACAATTTTTCTTAATTGCTTATGTAGAACTTGCGTGGAGAGGAAATGAAGGAGCGTCATGCTTGACTCATTATTTCCAGAAGAAAGCTGGAAATGATGATACTGGTGGAATACAATATAATCTTATTTTTACCAAAACCACACAGGGATGAGCAAAACCGTGTGCTAATAATAAATGGCTTGTACCCAACCATAATGAAGTAAGTCGTTGTCCAGTGAGACTTCTAGATAAACTAATGATAAAAAGTTGCGAAAACATCAATATTAAAACAGATAGGTTATTTCTGACAGTAAATCCTAACTAGAGAAAACAAAAAACCCTTGACTGGTACAAAAATATGCCAATTGGAGTGCATGAAATTAGTAAATGGATCAAAAAGTCTGCCGAATTGGCAAATTTAAATATGACAAACAAAACATTTTCAAATCATTCTCACCGAGCCACTGCTGTTTCACAATTGGCAAAAGCAGGTGTATCGGAACAAGAACTTATTAAAATAACAGGACATGGTAATAGCAAATCTATCAAACCCTACCTACAGTTAGATGAACAACATCACCAAAACATAATAAATAAGATGAGATCCAATTCTAAAAACGCTACAGGTTCAAGTAATAACACCTTCAGTATTTCCAGCACTTCAATGAGCAGTAGCCACGTTTCTAGCGTAGAAAATAACTCAGTTAAAAAAAACGTAGTATATAATCATTGTAATTTTCATTGTACCAATTTGTATTTAAATTAATAAATTGTTTATATTTACTTAATTTACTCAAAAAATAATCGTATCAAATACAATACGTACTTCAAAATAAATACGGTTATACTTCCTGCATAATTACAAATCGTGTCAGTTTGACAGAATAAATAGTCCTTCCGCTTTGCGGTCGGATTATTTAAACTATCAAACTGACACTCTTTGTAATCATGCAACAAGTTAATGATGTATAACCTGATTATTTTGAAGCACTCATAGTATTACTACTGATTATATACCTCAAAATGAATTAAGCTAATCAAATGCATTTATCTAACCAATCAAATCCCATTATCAGCGAATATAGGTACACCATGTTGCTGGTACATCCGCGAATATTTCATTCTCACATGGCTCCACCTATGAAAAGTCATGAATTTAGTCACATGATATGCAATATGATCGACTATTCAGGTACATAAAGAAATATGAGCGGATATTTTTTTCGATTGTATAAGAGTGATATGGTGAAGGTCAAAATTTGACGTAACATTCACTCAAAATTGAAAATGTCTCGTTTTGGTTTATGTTCCACTACGGAAATTAGTGAACATTGCTTACATGTTCACTAATTTCCTTAGTGGAACATCCATCCCAGAAAATACCAAAAAAAGTAAAGAGTCTGTCTTGAGACATGGTTGTTTATTACTAAAAGTGAGTTTATACAGCACCTGAAATAAAATAAGAAATAAAATAAAGTAAAATAAGAAGTGAAACTTTTCCAAGTGTTTATAGAGATGAGTAAATCAATGTAAGAAATAAGAAGTAATTAATTGTAACAAGTAGTCGAACATTTCAGGAGACATTCTTGTATACTTGAAGAATTGCTCCCTGTCATTATTTTTGGCAAATAACAAAAGGTTGTCAAAAACATTCAGCCTTTTTCGATTTCTATTCAAGGGTCTTATTTTAAATCGACGGTGTCTTGAATTATTTAGCAAAAAAGAGCCCCTGTTGTCAACATCAACAATATAATCAACTGTTCATCATTATTACACAAAAATTAAATTTCTTCAAAATGGCAATACAACACTATTTTTGGGTTAGGAAAACAAAGAGTTCTCAGCCATTTTAGGTCATCTGTCTACCATCCTCTGTTGACAATTTGGGAAAATTATATACGTGCGCATGTGCAAGTAACTATTCCATTTAAAATAAAATAAAAGATAATAGATGATCATCTTTTATTTTACTTCTTAATTCTTATTTTATTTCATTTCTGTATAAACTTTGAAAAGGGAAACATTCTCAATTGAATATTGATAGAAAGATTTTTCTGTGAATTGAAAAATCCACGGTTAAAACGAAGTTATTTTTTGTGAATGTCTAACAGAAAACAACTACTTCCCCGGCTAAAGCCACGCTGGACTCAAAAAAAATTATCTGAAATTGAAAATTTTGCATTTTCAGTCAGATAGTTATTTGATTTTCTATTCCAGTCTTAATTAAGAACTCATATAGATGAATGAGGCAAAGAAGATTGTTTTCCAAAAGAGAGTACTCACCAGAAATCATTCGTAACATTGACGCAGGAGAGACATCGCATTCACTAGGTCTTCAATACATTTTTGTCGACGAAAATCTATTTCACGCTTCCACGATCATCAGGAAGACCGGAAGAAATGGGAAACATATTTTCAAGAAGCAATCTCACTTTGCAAAGATGGAAAAAGTTAGAATCATTTCTTTTGGAGAGACACTTTGAAATTAGTGTTTTCTGACATTAAAACCTGTCATGGGGTATGATAGATTGATTTGTTGAAAATATAAACAGGATGTTCATAATATCAGATGTGGAATCATCTGCGACTGAAAGATAAACTTTAGTCACTATCTTCCATCGTCAAGATAACCTCTTGTGGGGTATTCATGTTGAAAAGGGAAACATTCTCAATTGAATATTGATAGAAAGATTTTTCTGTGAATTGAAAAATCCACATCTGATTTTATGAACATCCTGTTTATATTTTCAACAAATCAATGTATAAACTTGTTATGGATGTTGTGTATTTTTAACTTTTTAAATTACTTTATTTTATTTCTTATTTTATTTTACTTACTTTTATTGGTGGTTGTTAAAAGTAAGTTGAATAGAGCACTGTCAACTGACGTCACAACATGGCGGTCATCAGCTGATCGGAAGCAACAAAGCATTTGAGTGTGTGTGGAGATCATTGTTTTTTGTGTTGGTTAAAGATTTGTTGTGATTTTTTTAAACTTTGTAGACATTTAGTTTGAACATAGTATCTGTTAATATAGTGTAATAGTGAGTTTTACAGCAAGTAAATTAAAATAAGACATAAAATAAAGTTAGTTAAAAAGTTAAAACTACACAACATCCATAACGAGTTTATACAGAAACAAAATAAAATAAGAAGTAATATAAAATAAGAAGTGAAATAAAAGATGGTTAACTTTTATCTTTTATTTTATGTTACTTCGACTAGTTGTTAGGCACATGTACATTCTGAATGACTTAGACAAATTGACGATAGTTGATGATAGATGACATGATATAATAGCTATTTAGTTCTAGTACGTATATGTTTTTGTTTTCATAACTTAAAAATGGTGTGTTCAGGGCTATTTTTGAAAAAATCGTTTTTGGCCAATAATGTCTTTAGATGACGAAGATTTTATAATATTGTCGGTGTTGTCAACAGTGGCTTATTTTTTATTCAATAAACAATAACAGGGACCAATTTTTCAAGTGACCATCAGTGAAATTGAGGTAACCTCAACATAAAATCCCTAATTTCGATTGACAGCTTCTTACTTCTTACATTAATTTACTCAGCTCTATAAACACTCTGAAAATTAGTATTTCTTATTTTACTTCATTTTATTTCTTATTTTATTATACGTGCTGTATAAACTCACTTTAAGATTCCTTTTTCCATTGAAAAATCCAATAATTTTGCTAATTATTTTCTTATTATGCCTCTGGAAGGAAATCGGATAAATATCACGTGCTCGTCCTGATTGGATCGGTTACTACAACCCATAACAGCACAAAATGTCATGGTAAACCTTATCAGATCTAAAAAAAAAATATGTTGGTGTGTTATTATTATTGTGTTAAACAAATTGTAAGTGAATCCAATATTTGTTCTTTGATGATCGGATTGACATGGTTTCTATCCAGTAGGTTACCTACTAGTATGATTGTTTCATCTCCTGGTATAATCGGAAAAAGATTTTGAACATCGAAAGAAATGAGTTTGGAATTTTTAGGAAGTTTCACGTTCTTAATTTTATCAATTAATTCATATGAATTCTTCAAGTTGATTTCAGGGACAAATTTACAATTAATCTTGATGAGATCTATTAGTTTTTCAGAGATTTTCTCTGATGGTAGTGTGATGAAAGATACTACTGGCCGGATAGGGTAATTTTCTTTATGAAGTTTTATAAGTGAATAGAGTTTTGGAATTTGAGGGTTTATAATATACCCCTATTGAAAAGGGAAACATTCTCAATTGAATATTGAATAGAAAGATTTTTCTATGAATTGAAAAATCCACGACAAAAATGAAGTTATTTTTTGTGAACGTCTAACAGAAAACGACTACTTCCCCGGCTAAAGCATCGCTGGACATTGAACTTTATCTGATAGATTTCCTGAGAGAACCCTAACTCAAAAGAAAAAATCTGAAATTAAAAATTTGCAGTTTCATTCATATAGTTATTTGATTTTCCCTTGCAGTCTTAATTAAGAATTGAGAATGTTTCCCTTTTTAACATGAATACCCCACAAGAGTTTATCTTGACTATGGAAGATAGTGACTAAAGTTTATCTTTCAGTCGCAGATGATTCCACATCTGATTTTATGAACATATTTCCAACAAATCAATATACCCCTATTGATATTTTGATACTTTCCATATTGTAATACCACTAATACTTCTAATGTTTCAAAGACTTCCGATATCTATATAATTATATTTTATAATTCTAATTTTATCAATGTTTACAATAATTTTACAATAATGGTGAGTCATTTCCTTGTAATTTTTATTCTACACCACATTTTTTTGTAAATGAATTTGTATATATACATAGTTTTCTTTTTTTTCTGTTTTCGATCACATCAAATCTTTAATTAAGATTTATAATAGTATATTGTTTTACGAAAGTAACATTTTTTGAAGCGAGAAAACAGTTTACCAGCCGAGGCTGGTAATGTTCAAGAGCTTCAAAAATATTTTCCGACGAGTGAAACACTATACCTTTTCTACAACCCTGTTTATATCATAATAATATACTAAAAAAGAACGATGAACAAATATTTTATTTTAAATTAAAAATAACAGAATTTCTCAAATTATTTGACAACCATCCAAAATACGCAAGCAGCACAGTTTCCGAAAATGAATTTACGTGATTATCAACTCTACAATCCATGAATTTTGCATATATTTCTTCATATCTCTTTTTAGATTTTACTGGTAATAAATCCAAAGAGGTTTCCTCAGCTTGATTTGCTACTTCTGGTGGTGTATTTGGAAAATCTAAATCACTTTCCGAATCAGAAATCATGATAACTTAAAACTAACAAGTCTAAACAATTAACGAGGAACATCAAACTAATGAAACCAGGCAACTAGATAAAAATTGTTTTTAAATCTCATGGTATTTTTACGATTCTATTTTGCTTTTTAATTAAACAAAAGTAACAATCTAATTATAGAAATGATTCCTGTCTGTGTTTATTAATAATTTAAAGTCATCAAAACATTATATACGAGGGCGGGAAATGATTGAAAATATAAATTAAACTTTCGTCACTAGAAACGAAAGTTAACGTTATGAGAATTTCTCTCACTTGCGACGGAAATCACATTTTCGCTGAAGGTATTATATTACAAAATGACGTATTTTCGTAAAGGGTTGTAGAAAAAATATTTTTATACTATGCACAAGTTGAGAACTTCAGTTTTTGTGGTTATTTTCGTTTATTCATACTCATACTCCAAAGGAATAGATGTGTAGAAACTGTATTTTGATAAAATTATCTGAATAAACATACATAAACAATAATAAACATTATTATCATTATAGTGCATCTTATTTTTTCATAGCGTCAAGAACATATTGAATTGATTTTAGTATTTCTTTAACCTCTTTTTGGTAAAAACATGTAGGATGTTTTTTCAAGATAACAAAAAACCCCGAATTCAAGAACTCTGAAGTTTTTTTTAAATAATCAGCTTTATTAATCGCAATCACCGTTTTTCATTTATCTGCCCGTGTAAAAATATCTTTATTTTGAATAGATTTAGTTTTAATTGTTTTGGCTCTTGAAATTTCTCTATTATGTTCAATGTTAGATTTTGATTGTTCTGATTTCAATATGTTAGCTGTGTTTATTGATATTCGAATTAGTTGTACCCTTTAGTGCAATTTCTGTTCCAACACCAAGAAGATCTAGATTTTGTGTGTTAATAATTAGTTTGAGGTTGTAATTAAATCCCTGTTCTATGGGAGTTTTCTCGTTCGGAGTGCAATTTGTGATTGATAGATTGACAAATCTATTGAAAAAATTTTGCTCAACAATTTCATTGTTTCCTCGAATGTTTTTGTATTTTTGTGTATTATATAACGAATCGAATTTTCTTTGTTGTTTCAAATACTTTTCATGTTTGATGATAGTAACTCGTTCTCTGGTATTATAATATAAAGCACTGAATTAATTTTTATGGAGACTATAAACTAATCCAGTGTGAATGTATTTTAGATAAATGTTGTAAACATATCTTTTATTATACTGAATCTTTCAACTTTCATCCATTTTATAAGTCCAAATTTCTTACCTTGTTGAGCTGCTAGACTGGTGTTAGTTTTTAACTGGAACGATTTTGGAAAAACTTCCTTTTTTAATACTCTTACTCAGAAAACCAGATGTTCTGAGTTATAATCGTACAACGAATAAAAACTTTCTAACAAAAAATTAAACCGACGAAATACAGAACTGAAAAGTAAAAAATAAAATAAACCTTCTTAGTCTCAGTAACTAAGCTCCTAAACTAATGTAAGTAACTAATTTTGAGTCGGCGCCAAACAAACAAGCAAATGAATTAGGTAAGGCGTAAAATGATAGCATCGAGTTGCGAGGTGACATTCTGATAATTTTTTTGAAGTAATTTAATAATCTTCGTTGATTGTTCGTTTGGCGCCGACTCAAAATTAGTTACTTACATTAGTTTAGGAGCTTAGTTATTGAGACTAAGAAGGTTTATTTTATTTTTTACTTTTCAGTTCCGTATTTCGTCGGTTTAATTTTTTGTTAAAAAGTTTTTATTTTTGAATTTTTTGTGGCTGAAATCTACTAATTACTACCTACTTGTTTTTTGATTACTTCCAAAATACTTACTTACCCACCTTACTTCAACTATTACCAGTTGAATAATATGATTATCTACTTTCACTAACAACATGTTTGTTGTTCTGGTTAGTTTATTTCATTACTTTGTATAAACTACGCTGTAATTATTGCAATCTATGGTACCATCCCGAATGTGTCCAGGTAAATGAATTTGAGCTTCAATTCATCTTAACAAAGAAAATAGCATGGTCTTGCCCCCAATGCAAGTCGCAAGAGGTTAGAAACTCTTCTTCCTCCTCTCTTTCGTCCGTCGCATCAAAATCGCAGAAAACCAAAGAAATACGGCTAGTCGTGGTTCTATGTCACAAGATCAAGTAACCCCACAAAAACAAACACCAACGGACCCACGACGAGAGCGATGACAATAACATTTCACTGAAGCTGATGATACAAGAACTCATAAGATCAAATAATGAATTAAGAGAAGACATGAAAGAAATAAAACATTCTAAGCTTTCTAAATGAGAAGTAGAGAGGAAGTATCCAGAAATAATTGTATGACAGAAATTATGGAAAGTTACAAAAATAAATATGAAAAGATGGAGAAGGAAATGTCTTACATTAAAAGTTTGTAGCGGACATCAAAAACGAAAAGATCAAAAATAATATAATTATAATGGGTGCACTAGAAAGCTCTGTTAACTACACAGTGGCCCAATCAAAAGTGCTGAAAGTACGTAGACGAGTCATTTACAAGCGAAAACATAACATAACATAACCTTCTTAAATCATTTCTTGAAAAAAGATCACAAAAAGTAAAAGTAGGGGACTCTTTAAGTGAAGCTTGTCAGGTAGAGTTTGGTGTGCCACAGGGTACAGCCCCATGCCCAATTCTATTTTCTATTTACATAAATAGTATAACAAACCTCCTCCCCGACGGCAATGTGATCTGGTGCCCTGATGACACTGTACTACTATTCCAATATAGATCATGGACTGATGTTTTCGAAAAGGCAGAAAATGCTTTAATCACAATTAAACAGTGGCTTGATAATAACTTATTGACACTTAACGTAAATAAGTCCAATTACATATGCTTCTCCTTCACAAAAAATAAGCTTCCTGAGAGTAAAGGGCTGATAATACACAAACCTGTTTGCAAATCCCTCCATAATTGTAACTGTACACAAAGAATTACCTCAAGCTCTAAAATAAAATACCTTGGAGTTTTTTCGACTCTGCATTAAAATGGAATCACCACGTCGAATATGTTACTGCTAAAATCAGAAAACTCTATTAAAGCTGTCACAAGATGCATATTAAAAGGTAAAATACAGATGAGCAAACTGAAACACCCTATAATAACGAGGTCCTTATCTTGCAGCAACGTTATGATTCCACACACATCATACACAACAATCCAAAGAACTCTCCTCTTTACTGCTCCCAAAATATATAATTGGTTACCTATGAGTTTTAGAATTAATAATTACCACAAAATAAAGAAGCAATTAACAACCTGGTTGCTTGGTGTAGATACCACAATTTTATTATGACACTATAGATACTTTCGTATTTCACTAGTGATTTCTCAGATAATTCCATGTCTGACACAGTATCATATCGATACACTCATCTCTCTTTTATCAAATATTATTATCACCTGAAAATGCATTTTTAATTATTGTTCTAAAGTTTGAATGTTCAAGAGCTTAATTTCCCCAATTATGTGTTACTAGCAAATGATCTTTTTAAGTCTAATCATAAATTTATAATTATATTTGTAAGTAAATCACACGCACAAGCCCTTGGCATATCATTCCATCCTCTCATAGAATATAATGATTGTGGCGGATGTAGGAGAACAAAACTAATGACATTAGCGTTCTGTCATTGTCAACTACATATGTGTGCCAATGTTCACAAGTGAAAAATCAATTATTCCCTATTTTTCTACCTGTAAGGGTGGATAATTCCATTCGAAATCCAAATATGATCAACTATGAGGTATACCCTATCTAATAAAAAAACTTGAGAGGTGTCAAAGGACACCCGGATGGAACGAAGTTCCTTTCGAATAATTAGTGAAGGAATTGTAATAATTTTTCATTTTTTTTAGTTATAATATTTTTTTTATTATTAACAAATATAATGTAATATAAACTTAATCAGTAGGCTCAATTTTAGTACATACGCATTGATATTGTAATATTAAAATATAATTTGCTTTTAAATTTATCAAAGTTATGACGCGTACACTTGCTAAACACACAAGAATGGAGAGATTATAACGCGTATGACTTGATTAGCACAATAGTAAAGAGAGGTTATAATGCGTACTTGCTAAAAATATGTAAGCATTTATTATTGTCTGTATAAAATCTCTACTTACCTAACTCCATCAGCAATATCCGGAACTTGTGCAGAAACACTGTCAGGATTCATTATTGTTATTATTTTTTATTATTTATTATGTACAAAAAACCTGTATACACTCAACAAAAATCATCGTCGCGACACCACACTGAAATAGAAAGACGAAACGAAAATAACTGGCTTGCTTTCTATGAGAGAGAGAGAGAGAGAGAGACAGACAGAGAAACACGCGCACGCCGCACGGCTTACCACTATAGCAAAAAGTGTCGTTACAACTTTTGGTCTTAATTTATTCCGTCTAGCCCCCTTTCGCAACGCGCGATAAGGAACTTCGTTCCAAAAAAGGATCATCCAAATCGAAGAACCCAGTACAAAGTTATGACTGATAGAATCGGTTAACGGACCAGAATTCAGAGGGTGAGTGATCAATATCCTTCATTTTGCTACCCTTAGGGGTGGATTTCATCTTTTAAATTCGAATGAGACCAACTTCGAAGTACACCCTATTACTGAAAAAAGAATTATCGGAATCGGACGTCTCAGTAAAAAGTTATGCGTGATCATACATAAAAAAAAAAACGCGTCGACTAGAGAACCTCCTCCTTTTTGGTTTCGTCGGTTAAAATACCATACCATTTGGGCAAAAAATTACCATACCATTTGGGCAAAAAACAGTATTGGCTTTCTTCAACTGGCAGAACACTTCAATAGAACTAACTAATCAGGAATATCAAACAATACATGTTTCCTACATTTTCGTTTATTTCATTCGGGTTAAACTTTTTATAGAAACAGTTGATAATAATAATAATAATAATAATAATAATAATAATAATAATAATAAATATACTTTAATGTCAGTAAGAGTAAATATTGTGGACAAAGCTTGAATATAGTAGTATGACGATTACAAGATTTATAAAAAATCATAAAAAATATCTAAAAATAAGAGTTGAATATATAAAGTATTAGGAACGACACCGCAGATCGCAGTTGAAGTAGTGTGTATTATTAAAAAATATAAAAAATATATATACGTACACACGCGCCCATATATATATATATACAAAACATACATATATAGACATGTATATACATATAAACACGTAGATGTATACACACATAATCAATTATACATACAGACACAAACACATCTACAACTTAGTGACTTCAACTTAAAAACTTACATGGATTCAAATATGAACCCTGTCAATCAAATTTATCATTGTAAAACTCCTGCAAGTTGTAATAGGGTCTATCTGCCAGGAACTTTTTAATAATGTTTCTAAAGTTTATAATGTTCATATTCATATTCGCCTCCCTTATGTGTGAGGGGAGGTGATTAACCCCGTTGTAGTAAATCGAATCTCTGATCATGTTTGATGAGGGGAATTGGCAATTTCAACATGTGAGAGCGGGTGTTGTAATGACTACCTGAAGCCTCGAACATGACATTCTTGTATATGAGACAAACTGATTCTAGAATGAATAACGCAAATACTGTTGGTAATTTTTCTTCAACAAATATGTTTCTGTAAGAATCACGGGGTTTTAGTTTACGCAAGTACCTTAAAGCACGTTTCTGCAGTACCAAGACTTATTGAAGTGCCGATGAGTTGCTAACTCCCCAAAAAGGTATTCCATAACGTAAATGGGACTCTATTAGGGTGTAATATACAGTTTTGGCGATTTTAGATCCCAAATTCGACGAAGTTACTCTCAGTGCATAGCATCCAGCAGAAATCTTGCTTTTGAGATGCTTGATATGTCCGTCGAATTTGAGCTTATTATCAATATGGATACCTAGGAATTTAGTTAGAGGCTTGTTCTAGATCAATATGTTATTACTGAATGTAAGGTCGTCAAGAGAGCATCTGAATGAAATGATATTTTTTTTTGTTGTATTGAAGGATAACAAATTTGCATCGCACCATTCCTTAATTTTTTTCATATCAGTAAATATTAAGTCGGGTAAGGTGTTAGAATTCTTGCTGTTCCATAATATCGTGGTATCATCCGCAAATAGGGTGAATTTTCCAGATATGTTCGAGTTGGTCAGGTCGTTTATGTACAACAAGAACAGAATGGGACCGAGAATTGATCTTTGAGGCACTCTTTCAGAAAGTTCTGTTGTTCTCACCATTTGATTCCTACCTGAAAGGTATGATTCAAACCATTTGTACGTGGTTCCTCTGCATTCATACTTGTGGAGTTTTCTCAGTAATATTTTATGGTCGACACAGTCAAACGCCTTTGACAGATCGCAAAAGACTGCAGCAGCTACATTACCGGCATTCAGCTTTGAGCAAGTGTCATATAGAAATGAAAAAATAGCATCATGCGTGGTTTTATTATTTTGAAAACCAAACTGATTCTCACTTAAAATGAAGTGGCGTTTTAAGAAAGCGGTTAAACGTATTTTCACCAGTTTTTCGATGAGTTTGGCCAAAGTTGGTATGAGGGCGATCGGGCGAAGATTTGAGGGATCATTTGAGTCTCCACCTTTGTATAGTGGGATGACAACTGAAGTTTTCAGGAAGTCAGGAAAAAGTCCTTCATGAAATGAGTTATTGATTATAGATACAAGTGTATTGAGAGCATTGAGAGGAAGATTTTGGATGATTTTAATCGAGATTCCATCATACCACTTGCGTTTTTGTTTTTTATAAACCTCAAAATTTCGACTAATTCGTCGATGTTTGTATCATATAGAATTAGGTTCTCGTCAATATTGATACCTTCTAGTTTCATCATGGGATCGTATGGAATAGTTATTTTCTCATTCAGTTTTTGTGCAACAGAGCAATAACAGTTATTGATTTAATCAGGATTGAGAGTTGTCACAACATTTTTCTTCTTGGTTTTTCCCGTAATATCAGTAATAATAGACCAAGTTTCTTTCATTTTATTGCTTGATTTATGAATTTTTTTGGAATAGTGGATTTCCTTTGCTTTCTTGATGATAGATCTATATATTCTGCGGTAGGTGTTAAAGTAGACATGGAAGCTTTGATTATCGGTGAACTTCCGTATGGTATGCAATGACCGTAAGTTTTTTGAAGAAATTTTCAATCCTAATGTAACCCAAGGTTTTTTTTGTTTTATTTTAATTTTTTGTATGGGAAATGATTTGTCGAATATATTCACTAGCGCAGTGTGAAAAGTGAGAAAGGGGTCATTTTGCAACAAAACACCCTCCCACTCTAACTTAAGGCAGTTGTGATAAAACCTATTAAAATTTGCTCTACTGTAAAGTCTACCGCGTTTACATTTCCGTTTTGTGTTCAAAGAGTCAAGGAGCACAGAACAGGTTACTGCCTCATGATCAGATAATCCTGACGGTATCACTAAACATGATACGTTCTGCACATCATAATTGCTACAGACATAATCAATACAATTATTGGAGAATTGAGAAAGACGGGTATCTGAATCAACGTGCATACTCAAGTCAAAGGTTAAAAGTAAGTTCTTAAGTGAGTCAGTATCTGTTGATTCATCATTGTTGAAATTTATGTTGAAATCGCCAGTCAATATTAAATATGAGTTAACAGATAATTCAGATAACAGAGAGTTGAGATTTTTGAAAAAAATATTCACATCAGCAGAAGGTGAACGGTAGACACATAAAATATATAAATTAAGTTTTTTGTAGTGGCATACAGAAAACTCAAATGTTTTGTCTTTGGATAGACCTTGAAACTTGTCAACTTGGATGAAAGTCAAATCAGTTGAGTAACATGCGGTGATAATGGAAATATTATCAATTTGATAGCCTCTCACTACTCTGTTGTTTTACCATCTCAGCCAATCACATTAGTCGGAAATGTACCACACGACACGTGAATTACTTTCCCATTGCTATAACTATATTTTTATTTGTTTTTGGGAACATGATTGTTACACGATATTAATGGTAGAATTGCAGTATGATAGGTACGATATAACACGAAACACGTAGGCGTTGAATTTATAACCTCCCTTCTGTTATAGTCTCATAAAAAATTTGTATGGACACTTCAGTGAAGTTTTACTGCACTATTTACGCTTCGACCTACCTGTGCAGAAAACTCCATCTTCAACTTCGAGCATTCAAGCTGAAACTACCCACATAAAACGGATTATAAAATTAACTGCCCAAAGAAATATCGTTCGGGTGATAAATCGACGAAGAAATTTCCTAGCAAGGAAAGTACAAAAGTTAATAACAAAAACCATCCCCCTCGCCACCTGTTGAGTCCTTTCTGCGAGCAGAGGCTCACCAATTAAAAAATATACCTGTGCGTCAGTCACATCCTTTGCATGGGCCCTTTGGGGGAATATATCCATTATAATGAAGCATATGTTTCAGATAATTTCATAGTCGGCAACAGCTGGAGAGCCACCGTCTGATAGACGCGTGCCTCGTGTGGCTCTCGTATGTCGTTTTGCTTCGCCTTCTTTCGCAGCAGCTTGCCTCACAGCGTTCAGATGAGAAATGGGGTTGTTTTCGCATTTTCAGATTTCTAATTCTATGCGTTCTAAAACCTATGTGAATTTTGGCGAGGACGAGACCGTTTTCTAGAGCTTGTTTATAATGATAATAATTCATTGCACTTAAATAAAATATTACAAACATAACAAAACACAAGAGTAGTATACAGTGTGGTCCATAAGTATGGAATAAATTCATTTTTAGCGCTATTATGTATTTGTTTAAAAAAACCTGAAACAGATCGACTTTTATTGTCAATTTGACAATTTACAGTATGAAAATATTAACCCCTTCTTGCACCCCCTCTGAATTATGAGCCACCCCTCAAAAATTTTAAAAGAGAAGGGGGGTCGTGTTGCACCTTGTTCGAAAGGGATTTTCATTCCCTGTTCAGCAATATTGAGTTTTTTGACTTTGGTGCAATCATAACTGAGACAAATTATTTTGAAAATTTAAAATTTTGATTCTTTACGTAGAATGAAGGAAATAATGTCACATAATGTTTAGGAAGTATTTCTCAATTTATTTTACAATGAAATTAAATGTTCAAAATGACAACCATTCACTTCTTGACAATAAGAAAGTCGATCTTGGAATTCTCGTACAACATTTTGTAGGACCTCAGGGGTTATGTTGTTAATTTCTTCCGTTATCCTAACTTTTAAATCTGCAATATTGTCTGGTTTATTGAAATATACTTTCTATTTTAAATAACCCCATAAGAAGTAATCGAGAGGAGTCAAATCGGGGGATCTAGGCGGCCACGTATTCCAATTGGGAAAAACTTCGTTCAAATAATCTCTAACAATACGTTTGTAATGCAATGGAGCTCCGTCTTGTTGGTACCAAATTGATCTATCTATTGCATAAAACCGATTTATATATATATATATATATATATAGTGTGACCCATTTAAAATGGAACCACCCCTGTAAAATACGCATTTTTCAGTCATTCTCAAAAATTTTTTTTTGAAAATTAAGCATCAAAAACTGCATTCTGACACAAATTTTCATAACTTTATTTTCATTTCCAAGGCAATCTATGGTTTTTTTTTCTTCGTCAAAAACGGCAAAAGTTTATTAGTCAATTTTTGTTTTGAAATTTGACTACACCACTGGATTCGTAGTCGTTATAAATGAATACCATAAAAATTTCATAAAAAAATATAGGTTAACAACGGAGATACAACAACTTTAATTTTTGGAAACAAAGTATTTTATTATAATTTTTATTTATATTATAGATATATTTAAAATCTGGCAACACTGTCGATACGAAGTGGAACACCAGTGAATTTGTACAGCGAAAATCCGAAGTCAATAGCTCATTCCGTCCTACAGTTATAACTCCTGAAAGTATGGTAATGTGAGCGATTTCTGGTGGAAGCGGTTTTGTAATAAAAATCTGACTACGCCACTGGATTTGTAAATTATATTCCCTTAAAATCATTTATTTAAGTTTAGGTTATTAGTGTATACGAAAATAACAGAAAATTAAAAATTCATTTTTAAGTTATGCAGTTTTCAAAAGCCGATAAAAACGAAATGAACCGAATCAAGTTTTAAAGTATCAAAATTATTCATTCAATAATAAAACAGAAAGCAGGACAAAAAATGTTCTTTTTAAATTCTGCAAAACTCAACTAAAACAAGCTTTTAGAGAAGGTACCAATAATTTGAGGAAAGCTGAACTAATACATTGGGCATAGGTATTGTACTAAATCAATAGTAGGCTGTGATTTAGTACACCACAAATCGCTCACATTACCATACTTTCAGGAGTTATAACTGTAGAACGGAATGAGCTAATGACTTTTGCTGTACAAATTAACTGGTGTTCTACTTTGTATCGGCAGTGTTGCCAGATGTCAAATATGTCTATAATCTATATAAAAATTATAATCAAATACTTTGTTTCCAAAATTAAAGTTGTTGTAACTTCGTTGTTAACCAATATTTTTTCATGAAATTTCGATGGTTTTCGTTTATAACAACTACGAATCCAGTGGTGTAGTCAAATTTCAAAACAAAAATTGCCTAATAAACTTTTGCCGTTTTTGACGAAGAAAAAAACCATAGATTGCCTTGGAAATGAAACTAAATTTATGAAAATTTGTGTCAAAATACAGTTTTTGATGCTCAATATTAAAAAAAAATATTTTTGAGATTGACTGAAAAATGCGTATTCTACAGGGGTGGTTCCATTTCAAATGGGTCACACTGTATATGTATATATATATATATATAATATATATATATATATATATATATATATATATATATATACACATATATATATATATATACACATATATATATATATATATATATATACTGTATATATTTATAATGACATGGAAGGGAATTGACAAACACGTCATACTAAGCGGACGTCATACAAAGCATTTTTGTGAAAAAAAACAGCCTTCTTTTTTTTAGGTAAATACTTATTTTAATAGAGAATCATAGCATATCAGATCAAAATAAAAATTGCACATGTATGTATTGTATGTATATTTTTCATTTACTTAAGAAATCTGTAAATTTTGTCTGCTTTTGTTTTTTCATTTTATTGTAATAACAGTCTCTAATACTATTGTGTATAGAAGACATTGCCATGGTCAAATGATCATTTTCAATATTGCTATGAACAAATCGTGATAATAATTCTGCAGCCTTTAATCAGCATTAAATATCTCATCATCAGAAAATTGTCTTCGTAGATTCGGCCATACAGACGTCAACCAGTTTGTTGTTAAACAGACGAACATTCACCGACAATTTTTCCCGCCACAATGTTATGTCGAACCTTGAAACGACTAATCCAGCTTGCAGAACAATTAAAGTTGAGAATACCAAAACGCGTGGCAAAAATATTGCCTCTTCCTGTAGCATAGGGCCGCTGACGGGTATTCCTTTGTTTCTCGTGATTTTAAACCACTGAATTAACGCTTCATCAACATTTTCTTGTCGCGATTTTCGAAGCCTCTTCGGTTTCAAAACATTTGAATTGAACGATTGCTTAATCCGGCTCTTGTTTTTGAAAATCATTGAGATTGTCGAATGACCCACGCCAAATTCCTTTGCGAGAGATGAGTTTGATTCTCCATTTTCTAATCTGCATATTATTGCGCCTTTCTCCTCAATTGTAAATGCTTTACGACGTTGAGATGACATTTTTTTTTACATAGGATATCACTAAAAACAATGCGTGACGTTCAACTATCAATTACTCACTGAGCAGTGTTGCCAATGGAAATTGCACAAAATACTCGAAAGCATGGAACAAAATACTCGAATTTTACTTGCAAAATAATGAAAATTCTCACTAAATCCTCGCATTTTTTATAATATACCGAATTGATAAACTACTTCAATTATAGTTTATAGTATCAACCAACCATTAATTTTGTTTTGCGGTTTGGACCATAGAATTGTAATTATAATATACAGTATATTTTGTAATTACAATCCTATGGTTTGGACAGAGGTTACCCCTAATAAATCTGTGTTTTTTTTATCTATTGTATTTTTTAACAAAAATAAGTCAACCTACCATTGCGTCATCAATCGTGGAAACTGTGATGTTAGGTGATGGTACTAATTATAATGAATAAATGAATTAAATTTAAAAAAATGTATACTTTATATCTTTTATCGAATAACAGAAAATACATAATAAATGAGTTAGAAAAATCATCACATGAGAATATAATCTGAATATCAAAGCAATATTGGGGAAACTTCTGCCTCTCCAAGTGTAATAATTTCATTGTATAGAGAATCACAAACTGTCTTGAAGTGTTTATATTTTTAAGTTATATTAATAGGGAATTTTGTGACTATATCCTGAGTGTTGGTGCCTGTATCAATCTGATTCGTTTTTTCGTGCATTATCGACTGTCATCTGTCATTATGCCATTTGAACCTTAACGTAGAAGAACACCACTTTTTTCTCTTGTTGCTTGGCATCCGTTGTTATCAATTGTTATTGTGTTGTGTATTTTCTTATTCAATCTTTTTTTCACAAAATATTGTTGTTTGTGCTATAGTCCATCCAGCTCTGAAAGATTAAAAACCAGTAGCGTCTGTGGTCTTGGTGTGTGCCGATCGAAATATCGAAATCGAAAAATTATAAAAAAAGATTTAAAGACAAGCTTTTATTTATTCAAATTCACTAAAAAGGAAAACATATTTTCTTTTAGTGAACGATAAACGCTATGTGAAGTGGAATGAATAGAAAAATCGAATTTAAACGGTTTTCTTCACATAAAAGATTCAATATAAATTGAACCAGAAAATGGTAGATCTCAGGTGAAAAACAACTACTTTCCTGGCAAATACCACGCAGAACATTGAATGATATTCACCTGAAAATCCATGCATACCTCCATATCACATCAATGGACATTGAATGCAAATGTTTCTTTCTGATAAGTTCGATTATGTTTAATTTATGTCGTGTTCACCTAACAATCCGCATACCGGTTTCAGGCTTGTTGGCCCTCATCAGTACGGAGTAGTCGAACCAGCCAAAGGTCCAAAGAGCTCTGGCTGAAGCGAGACACAACGTAAACAAACCATCATCGAGCCTATAACACCTATAGGTACGCCGGAAAAGATAAACTTTAACTGGCGGTACCTAGTGACAGAAAGAAACACTCCGAAAATCTCCCACCTCGATAGGTTTCTAAGGTGAATATCATTCAATGTTCTGCGTGGTATTTGCCAGGAAAGTAGTTGTTTTTCACCTGAGATCTACCATTTTCTGGTTCAATTTATATTGAATCTTTTATGTGAAGAAAACCGTTTAAATTCGATTTTACTATTTATTCCACTTCACATGGCGTTTATCGTTCACTACATGCTAGACGGGCTTGCCACTCCTACTGAGAAGGAATCTTTTATTTAGAAACCTATCGAGGTGGGAGATTTTCGGAGTGTTTCTTTCTGTCACTAGGTACCGCCAGTTAAAGTTTATCTTTTCCGGCGTACCCATAGGTGTTATAGGCTCGATGATGGTTTGTTTACGTTGTGTCTCGCTTCAGCCAGAGCTCTTTGGACCTTTGGCTGGTTCGACTACTCCGTACTGATGAGGGCCAACAAGCCTGAAACCGGTATGCGGATTGTTAGGTGAACACGACATAAATTAAACATAATCGAGCTTATCAGAAAGAAACATTTGCATTCAATGTCCATTGATGTGATATGGAGGTATGCATGGATTTTCAGGTGAATATCATTCAATGTTCTGCGTGGTATTTGCCAGGAAAGTAGTTGTTTTTTACCTGAGATCTACCATTTTCTGGTTCAATTTATATTGAATCTTTTATGTGAAGAAAACCGTTTAAATTCGATTTTTCTATATTTTCTTTTATTGTTTGATGTAGGTTATTCTGTGAGTAACAGATTCAAAATCTTGCCGCGCAAGATTACCTATTTTGTATCTGCGGCAAGCTTTTGAATCTGTTACTCACAGAATAACCTACATCAAACAATGAAAAAAATTATTTTTCTTTCTTAATGTATTTGTATGAATAAAAGCTTGTCTTTAATTTTTTTTCATTATTCATTATTTATGAAGTATTTTTAAAATCTTAAAATATCTAAATAAAATTAGTTATCTCCGCCACTGCTGCTTACAGGATTTCGCCGCAAGACTTTTTTATGCTTCTGCCATTGATATTGGGAAAACTATGCCAACTGTTCACATTTTTGACAGAAATTCTCTATGAATGACACATTTGGTATAAGAAATATATGAGCGCTTCATGACCAATAGTAATTGAATTGATATATCAAACTGGCGGTTTTCCTTACAACCAAAGTCAAACAATTGCCATTGGAGAGGCAGAACATTTGAATGTTTTTTTTAAGTTGGCAACTTGTGCGGCACTCCCCTATTGTCCAATCACCAAAGCAACAAAAACAAAGCAAGTAGATAACATTGTGTCAGCAGCAGAGAACATCTAGAGTAGAGATTCGACCTCTGACCATGGTTTGGTGAGCATGTGGCGCTCCCGGGTTGGAGGTCAAGTAAATGTAATTTGTAAATGTCCGCCGTTTATAACGTGCAGTGAAAAATACATGTTAATTTGTGAAGTTTAACAAACATTTTGTGTAGAAATCAGTCCCTTTCTTCTCTACGCCAGTAACCAGGCTGGATGACAACGGACTTGTCGGAAGAAGGGGCGCTCGGGCACTCGTGGTATCACTTCGAGTGAGACTTCCAGGGTGCCATACGAAGGGGGGCAAGTGAGGTATTACCGCACGAGACCCTCGGATCTGTGTAGATGGTTATATAACCGAGCACAAAAAAATGAACTAGAAGAAGAAGAAGAAGAGAACATCTATATACCACGGGATCCACGAAAACGAAGCACGGAACAATTTTTCATCAGCGTCCCACTCTGCCAAACAACACAATACCAACAGCATTGTCAATTGCAGGAATTACTTTCAAAATCCTCACAAAAACTAGTAAATCCTTGCAAAATTCTCACAAAATGCCATTATTTGCACTTTTACTACAAGTTCATGAAAATACTTGAAAATACAGTAATTACTCGCAAATTGGCATCACTGTCACTGAGATTCCAAACAAAAACAAGCCACTGCCGTGCCGAACGTCGTCGGGAATCAACGAACATTGCCGAAGGTGTAATAAAATAATCATGTCGGTCACTATAAACGGACAAAATTTATTAAAAATGGGTCATTATAAGCGACATGTCACTGTAAGCGAAGTCATTATATCCGACTTTGTTACAAAGAATTTTATATGAAAACCAAACTTCGTTGTGTAATTACGTCATAATAGGTGGTTGGCCAATATAGGCGGAGTCATAATAAACGGATTCTACTGTATATATTGTTATGTTATGTTATGCCAGTTGTAAATTTTAAAAGACTAAAAAACCACAAAAAGAATAAATAATAAATAATTATTAATTTCAAGAGTTTGTTTATGAATAACTTTTGAAACACTATGTATATTGTGAGCCTAGGTATGATATGGATAGATAGTAATGTCAAATACTATAAACAAACAATTTCATACACTGTCAAAATTATAATAACCCATATTTGATCAAAAGACAACAAAAAGTCCAAATGTACAAAATTGTCATGAATAAAAAGTAATCAACACATTTCTAAATTTGAAACATACAGTATATGTAATTGTAGCTAACCAATAGTAGCCAATGAGAGAACAGCAAACGTCTTTATGAAAGTAGCCAATCAGGGAATAGATGGTCAGGTGTAAAATTGAAATTGTGAGGAAATAGCAATGAGATGGTATCAGAGGCAATTATTATTCAAATATGTAAATACTGATAAGTATGGAAAAATAATTGTAAACATAAATTATGCAATATAAACATAAACAGTGAAAAGTGACAAATTAGTGCGCGAATTTGAAAATTCAAATATAAAACCAGAGAAAAAAAAGAAGTATCTACGCAACGAAAAAACAAAGCTTTAGGAGATCGAAATTTTTTTTCCAAGGAGAAGCCACGCAAAAATCTCACTGAAAGAATAATGGAATAATTCCATCATTTGGTAAAGAAAACCAATACTACCTTAATGATAAAACCTATCCACGGATCCTGATGCTGATTTCCACATATATATAGTTCCTGATACTGGTATTGCAGTCCTGACAGCGATTGGAGAGAGGAGACGTCCAGTTTTATGGTATAGTTGAACATCAACAGTTCCAACCAGGTATAAAACTTTCATAGTGTATTTCCGGTCCAGAACTATTTCACAATAACCAATTGCACATTCAAAGAACGTTATATCACCTTATTATGAACGATAATAAAAAAAATTACATTCACGAAAAGTGAGGTTCTGTTTATCTATCCATGATCTGATTTATTATTATTATTCGTGAATATTTGTTTGATTCACTCTAGCATAAGTTATTTCTCGTAGGCCAGGTAATTTTTAAGTCTTCCTGAATAAAGGAGATAATTGTCTTTTGATATTTATTGTTTATTTTCTCACAATGATCAACTAACATGACAAAGATCATTCAATGAACTGAAGTTAGTCACATATGGCAGGGTCTCTATTGCTTTGAACCGACCACCTTTTGAGATAAGAGCGTACCAACTGTTGTTTAGCTGTGGCGAGAAAAATAATAATTGTTGGTAGCGTGACAAGAGAACAGTGACGTTCGCTGGCAATTATTATTACAGGGGCAGAAATATCTATTTGTATCATTATCAATTTGGCTCTCATAGAATTACCACAAAATAATTAGCTATTTCAATTTACAAAAACAATTTCTATTTATCAAATCATCAAAACATAACAATTTGGCACCCAAAAACGTGGTGAGAAATATATTAATCAAAATAACAAATAATATAATTTGTTAAATTATCACAACATATCATTTGGCACCCAAAAACATGGTGCAAAAATAATATTTGGAAGAAAAAATAATATTATAAATAATTCATTATTCAATTTCTATCATAACATAACAATTGTCGCCCAACGTGGTGCAAAAATAATATTTGAAAGCAAGATAATAATAATATATTTTTAATTTACCAAAAAAAAAGGTGCAAAAAATATTAAAAAAATAAAAATAATATAATTTGTTAAATTATCACACAACATAAAATATATATATATATATATATATATATATATATATATATATATATATATAATAGGGTGAGTCAGATTAAGACCGACAAACTCCGACTACAGATTCCTCACCTCATTTCGAGGTGAAAAGTTGCTATCAAGGTATGTCCTGAAATGCATCCCCTCATACAGGGTGTCGAAAGCACGAAAAAAATTAACATTTATTTTGTTTTCTCCAAAATTCCTGAAGGAAAAAAATTGAAACTTGGTACACTAATCAAGATTTATCAACGTGCTAATTTGAAGTTATAATTTTTTATTTTCGTAAACCAGTGGCGTAGTTACGATGGTATGTGGTCATATATTCCTTCATATTTTCTTGGGACAAGTGAATGGACAAATGAGCGTTTGACATCCGTTAGGCTCATCGATAGTCAACCTAAGAGTCATAACATTCCATGTGCCTAAAAGTGGAGGTTTCTGAGATAATTGAGAAAAACTGAAGGTATGCCCTTAGTAGAGACATAATTTCCTATGTGCAATAATCGCATAATTCCTCACAACATACCTATCGGAATATGTGTCAACCCCCTGAACATTTTTGAAGTAAAACTTCTTTACGCACGCTTGACTCGGGGAGTAAGCTGGTGAATGCGTGACGAGAGCGTTACGAAAAGTGTGATCGGGCGAGGCGAACGGTCTCTACAAAGGTGAGTGCGTATCTCATACTAGTTGCTGGCGTCGTAGCGTCATATGCAGCGTTCCTTTTTCCTTGTCTATTTTCTCCCTCTACTTATACGCGGCATTCTACTCTCGACATTGGGGCGCGTTTGATTCTGTCCTTTCCTTGTCTCTCTTTCTCTCTCTCTCTCTTTCCCCTTGTTACTCTTGCGTATTTCAGCCTCGCGTTTCTACAATTTACTTCAGCGAATTTTTAAAAGAGGATAATATAAAATTTAACTAATACGTAAATAATAAAATACTTATTAATTGTAGAGGTTCGCCATTACAAATAATTGGAGACATCGTGAGTGAACATGACAATAATCAAATGGAAGTTGATGATGAAAATCCCACTATACATCATGTACAAAAACCGAGACAAATTATTGGAGTTAGATTAATTATTTTTTATTTTATTTTTATAACCATTCATGACTCTAATAATAATTCACTAAATTTACCAATTTTACCAAATTTGTATATAATACATATATACATATATAAACATATATAAATATATTGTTATGTTATGAAAAACCAGTTATATATTTTAAAAAGAAAAAAAAACACAAAAAGAATAATTACTAAATAGCTATTAGTTTCAAGAGATTGTTTTTTTTTCATAATTTTTGAAATTATATTTCCTTTATTAAGCCCCTGTATAATATGAATAGATAAAAATATCCAAATACTATAACACAATCAATTTCATACCCTGTCATAATGATTACAACCCATAATTGTTCAAAAGACAACAAAAGGTCTAGATTTACAAAATAATCCTGAATAAAATGTGATCCACAAAATTATAAGCTCGAAACATACAGTATATGAAATTGTAGCTAACTAAAAGTAGCCAATGGTAGAACAGCAAACTTCTTGATGACAATAGCCAATCAGGGAACAGTATGGTCAAATGTGAGATGTGAAATTGTAAGAAAATAAGAACGAGAAATTGTATATAGTTTATAAGAAAGTAAAAATAGTAGTATTTATAAGTTTTGACAAAAAACCGCAAACAGTGAAAATGTGACAATATAGTGCGCGAATTCAAAAATTCAAATCGAAAGGAAGGAGGAAAAATGGTATCCAAGGGGACGAAAAAACAAAGCCACGAGGAGATCGAAAATAATTTGAAAACGAATGCCACGTTTTTATTTGGAAGAAAAGAAAATTCATTAATTTCAACATAATAAGCAGAAAACCAACATTACCTTATTTGTACACCATATACAAGTATTCCAAAGCTGATATTTGGATTGGTATGGTTCCTTCTTTTTGGTATTGGAGTTCCTGAGAGCAATTGGAGTGAAAGGGGATCCAATTTCTGGGTATATCTTGAACAGCGACAGTTCCAGACAGGTATAAACTTTCATAGTGCACATCACGAACTGAACAATTTCACTAATAACACATATTCCATCAGAAGAACTTTATTTCACTTTATTTTGAACTATTAAGGAAATTTTCACTTTCAAGGTAAAGTGAGGTTGTGTCTATTTATCCATGACCTGTTTCTCATGATTATCCATGAATATTTGTAGATTCACCTTAGCATAAGTTATCTATCGTAGGCCAGGTAAATTCAAGTTTTCCTGAATAAAGGAAATAATTGCTTTTTGATATTTTGTTATTTGTTTTCTACAATGATCAACAATCATATTTATGACCATTGAATAGATTGAAATTTGACATTAAGTGGCTAGTGGCTCAATTGCCTGAATCGGCTATCTGAGACAAGAGGCGTACCAACTGAGTTTAGCTGTGGTAAGGAAGGTGATAACAATTGGCAGCAACGTGACGAGAGAACAGTGACGTTAGCTAGCAATCATTATTACATCATATAAAAATATTATACAGGGCGAAAATACTAATCTATATCATAACAATTTGGCTCACAACAAAAAACGGAAATTATTAGCAATCTTCATTTTATAACAACAATTATATATTTATACAATTCATCATTACATTACAATATGTATATATATATATATATATATTTATATTATATATATATATATATTTATATATATATATATATATATATATATATATATATATATATATATATATATATATATATATATATATATATATATAGCTAAAGAAGTTTTACTTCAGTCGTGTGGTCTAAAGCACACTCGTTTTTTTTTTTAATGTTGGTGGAATCGGAAACATAGTACGGGTGAGTCAGAATGAGACCAATAACTCCATGTTTTCATTCATCATATTATTTGATCGAATCGATGTCGTGGATTCACTGATATGTTACCATACTTCCTTGCATATTATTGTTTTGACAGATCAACTGACAAACAAACCCAACCTCAAATTCATAATACTCCACTTAGATAAGAGTTAATAATTTTTGCGAAAAACTGAAGATAAGTACTCTCAATTTGTTGAAGTGTATGTTGGAGTATTATTATCAAAGCCATTTCTGATTGAATTATCTAGGACAATATCATCCAATCAACGTGTTTTTGATGAAGAAAAACAATTATTGTGTATTAATATCTACTTAAATGATAGAAACGGTTTAGTGGGTACACTACATAAAAACAAACAAAGCATTAAAGCAAATGTTCAAATGGACCACCATTTTGTTCAATACACAATTGGCATCTCCGTATCATCGACTTTCGCTCGCTTTGGAATATTCCTGGTGTATACTGTATTAACGTACTTGCTGCTGAAATGCTTGCCGTTAAATCTTCCACAGATTATACAGGTGTTTCATACACTAGGAATCTAAGGTATCCCCACAAGAGTCTAGTGAAGTTAAATCCGGAGAACGTACGGGCCAATGTATGGGACCACGTCTACCTATCCACCGATCATGGAATGTTTGATCAAGAAATTGACGAACGATTCGTTGGAAATGGGCCGGTGCTCCATCATATTGATACCACATTCTTTGACGAACCAATAGAGGTACGTCTTCAAGTAGCCCAGGTAAAACCTGTTCAAGAAACACTCGGTAGTTCTGCCCATTCAAGCGATACGATTTTCGATTATTCCTACCCAAATATTCACTGAAAACTTTTGTTGGTAACCTTTTCGAAACATTCCATGTGTATTTTGTTCAACCCATAAATGGCTGTTCCTACTATTGAAATATCCATCTCTTGTGGAATATGCCTCATCCGTGAATAGAACATATCCAGGAAAGTCGTTTGCTCCTTCATAAAATCCTCAAAAACCATTCATAAAAAAATCTACGGGGGCCATAATCAGCAGCATATAGGGCCATCACCTTCTGTAGGCGAAATGGATACAATAGTTGTTCGCGTGCTACCCGACTTACTGTTGATTGTGACATTTGTAACCTATACGAAATAGCTCGAGTGCTAGTAGAAGGATCTGCTGCTAATCGTTCAAGAATTTGTTCTTCCGTATCATTATCTCTTCTTGTTCTATTCGCACCACAATGGTGTTTACTGAATTTAAAGGACCCCGTTTCCTTCAATCGTCGATGCACAGCTATAGAAGTAGTGAAATGTGGATGATGTCTGTTTGGTTATTTATGTTGATATAATTCAGTAGCGGCTCTGTTTCACCATTAACGAAATGCATATCTGTGTATTCTTCAAATGAATAATCCATTTTGAAACGATGTTCACTGACTGAAATTATGACAGATGACTTGACAATAATATGAATGTTTTGGGTTACTGTCAATTATTTCCACTATATCAGTGTGTTTCTACCGGGAACAATGGAAAAAGGCTTCGTTCCTTTTTAGTTCCAAGTTTTACGCGTTGATCAGTGGTGTACTGAACATCCTACCACAAACTAGCATGGAAGGCTCGACTTTGCAACTAGTTATCACGAATCGAAAGAAATCATTTAAGTAGATAATACACAATAATTGTTTTTCTTCATCAAAAACATGTTCATTGGATAATATTTTCCTAGATAATTCAATCAGAAATGGCTTGGATAATGATACTCCAACATAAACTTTAACAAATTAAGAGTACTTATCTTCAGTTTTTCGCAAAAATTATTTCAGACCTTCATTCTTATCTAAGTGGAGTATTATGAATTTGAGGTTGGGTTTGTTTGTCAGTTGATCTGTCAAAACAATCATATGCAAGAAAGTATGGTAACATATCAGTGAATCCACGACATCGATTCGATCAAATAATATAATGAATGAAAAAAATGGAGTTATCGGTCTCATTCTGACTCACCCGGACTATGTTTCCGATTTTCCCAACATTAAAAAATGTTCAGGAGGTTGACACATATTCGGTTATGTTGTAAGAAATCAACATTATGCGATTATTGCACATAGGAAATTATGTCTCTACTAAGGACATATCTTCAGTTTTTCTCAATTATCTCATAAACCTCCACTTTTAGGCACATGGAATTTATGACTTTTAGGTTGAGTATCTGATGTCAACGCTCATTTGTCCATTCACTTGTCCCAAGAAAATATGAAGGAACATATGACCACATACCATCGTAACTACGCCACTGGTTTACGAAAATAAAAAATTATAACTTCAAATTAGCACGTTGATAAACCTTGATTAGTGTACCAAGTTTCAAATTTTTCCTTCAATTTTGGAAAACAAATAATTTTTTTTTCGTACTTTCGACACCCTGTATCTCAGAGGAGATGCATTTTAGGACATACCTTGATAGCAACTTTTCACCTCGAAATGAGGTGAGGAATCTGTAGTCGGAGTTTGTCGGTCTTATTCTGACTCACCCTGTATATACAAATTTTAAATCTCAGAGGAGTGCATTTTAGGACATACCTCATTACAAAATTGGTTTCAAAACGCGATAATGCAAGAAGTTTTTCCACTTGAACAGGGTGGTCATTAATAAAATGTCCACGTCCAGGGATGTTCTTATTACTCAATGTGATCACGAACAAGTGGAATATTGAAAGGCAATACTCAGTCCGAGAATAATAACCTTCCACAATCTGAAAACATAAACCACAGAAGAAAAATAAAAAATATATTCAATAGACATTTTTAAACTATTCACAAATGGCTGCGACTTCGTAAAATCAGTGAACGACCCCATTTCTGTGCAAAGTGATGAGATTCTATGGTAATTGCCAACGTTTTATTTTATTTTGTATGCTCCCGCATCGCTCTTGAGAATTGAAGACACGCGTATGCATATACATCATCGAATATTACAACTTTTCTCGGTAATATTGCTTTGACTAAATCCGAAAATTGCTGTTGTCAACCCCTCCTTAAATAGCAAGAAGAGACGGCCCTCAGCAGGCCGGCTTCAATCCTTTTGAAATGATCAGAATCACTTCTTTTTAATTCATATACCTATGAACTAAAAACGTAATTTTTAATGGCAGTTGTACAAAATTAGTATATTATGCAACGATCATGTAATGATAGCTATTAATACATGAGCACGAGGTACATTACGACATAAGCCGAAGGCGAGTGTCGTAAACCGTGTGCGAGAGTGTATTAATAGCCATTACATGATCGTTGCGTACACAATTGTTTATACGACCAATGAATAATAAAATTAAAACAAGAATTTCTGGTGGTGTACAAGATAATTCTTCACTGCTCGACATACTTTTTGTAGAGTCGCACCAGATATCTAAGAAGGTCGTAAATCACCAACCACTTGATTTATCAGCAGGCGGTGGATTCTACGCAGAGTTGTACCTGCCCTAGCCATTAAATTTTGTTTTATAGGTGGGTTTAGATAATCATTAAGAAAAATCGCTTGAATATAATTGAGAATTGTTTATTTATATATAATATATGATAATAAAATATATATATAATTATATTATATTATATAATAAAATATGATATACCTAATTAATGTAAAATGTCAAACTTTATACTTTATAAAAAGTTCAGTTTCTCGATAAAAGGTATTTATAAACAAAATTACTCACGAAGATCAGTTTCACTTTCACTGTCGTCATCCAAATTGATAATAAACTTTTCTTTGGGAATTTTTTCTATATACATATATGACTTCTCCACCTTTTTAATATGAGAAACACACTTGGCCCAGCTGCTATCAGGAATGTTTGCAGTTTCTGTTTGAATAAGAGCTACCACAGTTGAACTTAAGGTTGGAGAAGTATTATTTCTTTGAACTGCTGACTTAAGTTGATGCCATATATATTCAATTGGGTTAAACATACAGTGTTAAGGGGGAAGTTTGAGCACCGTATGTTTTAGCCAATGAATCACACAAATATTTCTTTTTTATCGAATAACTGCGTAAAACTTCTACTAACTGTTTTTTTTTGTACTTTTCCTCATAGTACATATCATTATTTAACATATATTCTTGTATAGTGGCTTTGGTGTCATTTGAACATGGTGCTTTATCTAGTCTTCGACTGTGGTAGCTAGTATTATCCATGACGATAATACTGTTGGGTGGAATATTTGGTATGAGTTTATTTTGGGAACAGTCTTCAAATAATTCGGCTGTAGTATCATGATAATCGACTAAAGAGTCCTTAATATTATTTGCCTATAAAGACAACGCATTTGGTATAAAACCATTTTTGATTCCTGCGTGAATTATCGTAATGCGTTTTCCTTTATTAGACGGCGCATTAGTTTGGCACAAGTCCGATGAGTCTACCCAACTTTTGTTTGGAATATCGTGTGTATCGAACCAAGTTCCATCCAAATACACTACTGTTCTACCATATTCTCTAAATTCGTTTGTTGCCAATAAATATTCAAATCTCCATTTCTTAAGGCGCACAGATTCCATTAAGGTTTTTCTGCTACTAGTGAGTTTTTTAAATTTTAATCCGTTTTGTAACTTCAATAATCGATATGGAATGGAAAAGGTTTCTTTTTCAATGTAAACAGAGTGTGTAATATGTATTGAAATAACTGGTATATTGCTCAATACGATTTGTCAAAACAATTTTAATATACAATCATTTTGGCTTAAATCTAAAACTCGGTGTGGCGACCTTCAAATAGGGGTAATCTATATATATATATATATATATATATATATATATATATATATATATATATATACATACATATGTAATCCCATTAATATAACAGTGTCGAAATGATATTGAAATTCACGGCATCTAACTTACCAATTGAACTGTAAATTCACGGCAATTAAAAGAACAAATGAAATAATATTTATAGCAAAAAAAATATTTTCTTCCTGTCCCGGTTAACTGACTGACTAGAAGTGTCGAAATGATATTAAATTCAACGTTTTAAAGTTTGTGGAAATTTTTTTTCCTTTCCCCCAATTTCCCCCCTTTCAATCCCCAAAAAAAAAATTAATATCGTTCCCCCGTTATTACCAAGCCACGAAAACAAAATTTCGACGGGGTTTTTTTTTTTCTTGTTCCTTAAAAAAACCTTTTTTTTTCCCCACGATTTTTTTTTAAAAGATTTTATAGTCTCTTTGCAAACTGGATCCCAGTTTATTCTTTTCCTTATTAAAAATCTAATTAGGGGAAATTTAAAGGATGATTGTTCTTCAAATTATATCTACATCACAGCCATCTATTTCCCTTGAACCGCCAGAGTCTTTTGTTTCTTTCTTTCTAAAAAAGGGTTATTCTATTTTAAACACTGTTGACCCTTTGGGGCATTCCGTTCCAAAAGGGAAGTATAAACATTTTTTAATTTTTTTCCCCATGAGGGTGTAACATTTGTCGACTAGTGGTACTACGACCCCCAGTTGAAGTACTGTTTCAGGATGAACCAAGGGACGCCACATATTTATAAAAAACAATGGACATTTTAAAAAAAAAGACACAACTGACAAACGGAAATTAGGTAGGTAATGACTAAATGTTGTTTAACTTCCCCCCTTTTTTTTTTCTAAAATTGGGCTATATTTTTCCAAATCTGGGGTAATTTTTTTGTAACCAAAAAAGCCTTTCGCATAGTCTCGTTAATAGCCCATTAGTACTGAAAGTCTTGGCTGGAAATAAATTTTTTTTTTTTTAAACATTTAAACATATCCTTACCCAAAGGGGTTTTAAATCAACCTTAGAGATTTTTTTTTTTTTCAAATAAATTCAAATAAAAAATGCAAAAAAAGCCAAAAAAATGGGAGCCCACTTTATTAAAAAAACCAAACATTTCTGAATTTTCAAACCCGGGCCTGGGAATTTTTCAAGGACACGCACTTTTATTGTTATCTATATTTCGAACAATAGGTAATAAAGGACGCCGTTAAAATTGATTTACGACCTTTTGATTTCTGGGACCATACTTTTTACGGTTGGGATTGAAGCCGTTAAAAAATTAAATGTCAAACAAGATGTAGAGACATACTTTTTTTCCCCAGAGTTTCTACAGGCTAAAAAAATTGTTTTATAAGAAAAGTACGTGTTTTTTTGGCCAAAAAAACAGTTACAAGTTTGGTAGCAGATATTTAATTAGCGTATTATAATACGCGAATGAAAACGTAATTTTAAGGGGGTTTAAAAAACCTATATTTTTTTTTGGGGTCTCGCCAAAAAAAAAATGTTGAAAAAAAATGCAAGGGGGAACCCCTTTCCCAATTCCCCTTTTTGGGTTTTTTAAAAAAGGTAAGAGATAGTCTAATTGAGGGGCTAAAAAAAGGGATGAAAATCTGTCGGCACTCCCCTTCCCCAAGACAACATTTTCCAGTTTTCGCAAAAGCACGAATTCCCTTTGAATACGATGCCCCCCCAATAAAATTTCCAGATGGAAATATGGGGGGTGAGCGGGGGGGTAGAATTTTATGAAATCAAAAAAAAGGGTTGCAACCACGCAGCATACAGCCGTTCCCTTACCCTTAAGGAAGAACAGGTCTTTGGGGGGTTTTTTGGTTTGGGGCCGGTTGTTGGGGGAAAAATGGGAAACAAAAACCCCTGTTTTGCAGATATTTATTAAAGTTTCCCAAATTAAACCAAGTAATATTGAATTGAACATTGTCGATTATCCATCTACCACGATACTCCTCATCCAAATACCGTCTCACTGCACCGTAATAGTTAAGACAAAGGAAGCCGCTTATGATACAGGGTGGGTCGAAAAATGCGACAATTTAACATATTTCGCCTATCTTTATCATTGGTCCCATTAGTGGAACTGGGTATTTTTCATTGAAAATATCTTTATTGGAAGTCTTTTCTTATGACAAGAATATTTTCTTTAAAAGTTTCACCTTTCTTCCAAAACACTGATTGTTTAAAAAATGTTTCTTTTTTATATAAGATCATATTAATTTCATCAAGAAATAAGATTGGATAATATTTTCTATAAAATATCAATTTTCAATATTTATATTTCAAAAACCAGACATGGGAAATTAATAGAACTCACACGAGTGTATGGTAATTCACTTTAAAGTATAACTGAAATATATGAATCAAATTGAGGTCCATTCAAGAATAATTAACAAACATATTAGGTGCAAAATCTATTTCAACGTATATTTGAAAACACCCCCTGTATAAAATATGATTGTAGCTTTTTGTAGCTAATCTTATTGGGTAATTACTATAAGTCTTTCTCAAGTAGTTTTGGATTCGAATCGGATTTATTGTCATTTTAAATTATTTTCTACTTTTTAGTTCAGTTTTCTATTAAAGCGTGTTCTTTAGTTTTTAAACTATTATTTATTTTCAACTTTTTAGTTTTGTTTTCTATTAAAGCGTGTTTTTTAGTTTTTCAAACTATTATTATTATTATTTATTTTTTTTAACCATCATTCTCCAATTTTGAATAGAATCGGACCATAATCACAAAACTCGTCCGCCATTTTGGAGCCGGCATCTTGAATCCTTCAATTTAAACAAAATAATCATAATCTCCGACCCCAAAAACCCCCAGATTCCAATTTTGAATAGAATCGGACCATAATCACAAAACTCGTCCGCCATTTTGGAGCCGCCATCTTGAATTTTTCAATTTAAACAAAAGAATCATAATATTGTACCCCAAAAAATTCCTACAAACCAATTTTGAATAGAATCGGACCATAATCACAAAACTCGTCTAACATTTTGGAGCCGCCATCTTGAATTTTTCAGTTTTGACAAAAAAATCATAATCTCTGACCACGAAAACCCTCAGATACCAATTTTGAAGCGTATCGGACCATAATCACAAAACTCGTCCGCCATATTGGAGCCGCCATTTTGTATTGTTTTTTTCAAACAAATTTCTTAATGCATTGTCACCGGAATTATGTACACCTGCCAAATTTCAAATCATTCGTACGTCTGGAAGTGGGCCAAAATCGCGCCCAAAGGAGTCGATTACAAACAAACAAACATCAGTGTTTTGGAAGAGAGTTAAAACTTTCAAAGAAAATATTCTTGTCATAAGAAAAGACTCCCAATAAAGATATTTTTAATGAAAAATGTTCAGTCCCACTAATGGGACCACCAATGATAAAGATTGACGAAATATGTTAAATTGGCGCTATTTTTGACCCACCCTGTATCATAGGCGGCTTTTTTTTCTTTAACGACCGACTGAGTGACATGTCATTCGACTTCCTTCAAACCAGCAATGCTATTATTTAGTTACTATTCATCTAAAAAGTAATACTTTTGGATAAGTGAAACTTACTATGTTTTAGTAAAACAGCCATTTTAATGATTTAAAAAAATTCATATCTCCGAAACTGGGCATAGAAACTAATTCAAACTTGCACGTGTAACTTCTAGTGACTTGTACCACAATATCCCAAAAAAACTTCAAAATTGGCTGAGAGCCATTTTTCCATGTATTTGGTGCGAGGTGCAACAAATTAGACCCCACAAACCCTATTTCGGCAAAAGCTCTCGAAAAATGCCATGCAATGGTGCAATAAAATAAAGGGTGTTGCATTTGAAAAAGTCGAGTTGTTGCCATTCGTAATGTATCATAGAGCTGATGGGTTTTTCAAATACTTTTTATATATTCTAACAAACACCATTGAACAATGTACTGAAAATAAGAAATGCTCTAGGAAAAACACAAAGATTGCACCGTGGTTAACGCCTTCGCTATTGAAATCCATTAACAAAAAAAAACGATTTGTTCGCGGAAGTACATAAAAACCCGCCCAACCAACAGCTGAAAAATAATTACAAAAAGTATAAAAATAAACTTACTAATCTTATAAATATAAGTAAACGCGACTACTACAGACAACAAATTCAAAAAAACTCGGACAACAAAAAAAATCTCTGGAATATAGTGCAGGATAGCAGTGGTAAAAAACAATGGATAAACAAATGAAAACCATACAAAATGAAAAAGGCGAAACATTAGTTGAAAAAATTGAAATTGCAAACGAATTCAATGAAAATTCATTGAAACGGGTAAAAAACTCGCTGAACAAGTAAAGAAAAATCCAAATTCCAAATCAAACGAGAGAAGGCTGCCAAATTCCATTGTAATTCACCCCACGAACGCAGATGAATTGAAAAGGCTTATTAAAGAGCTCAAAAACAAAAAATCTGTAGGTGAAGATCAAATTCGAGCTGAAACACTCAAGCAGATGGTAGATAATATTGTCATTCCTCTTACCTCTATTTTAAACAAATGTTTAGACAAGGGCATATGGCCCACTGCTTTCAAAAACTCAGTTGTCATTCCAATACACAAAAAAGGGGATAAATCTATAGTTACCAATTATAGACCCATTTCACTGATCGCAAATCTATCCAAAGTATTCGAAAAATTACTGAAACAAAGACTTTTATCTTTCATAAATAAATTTAGACTTTTCTCTCCCAAACAATATGGCTTCAGAGAAAAGATTTCCACAGAAGATGCAATCTTATATATAACAGAAAATATTCAACAGGCTCTTGAAATAGGAAACCCCTGCTTATGTTTATTCATTGACCTAAAGAAGGCATTCGATACTGTCAGCCATCAGCTACCTTGGAAACACTTGAAAAAATAGGAATAAGGGGAAATTGTTATAAGCTTATGAAAAGCTTTTTAAATAAAAGGACCCAGATAGTGAAAATAGGTGATGCCTCAAGTAGCTCAAAAACTGTAGAGTATGGAATACCCCAAAGTACAGTTCTAGGTCCAGTATTATTCAACCTATACGTAAATGACTTGTTTTCCATTGAGAGTAAAGGCGACATCATAGGATATGCTGATGATACTGCTATTTTTTATCAGGCTCAAACATGGCAAGAACTAAAAAACAACGCAGAACAAGATTTTGAATTTATTAAAGATTGATTTGATGACAGATTATTAACGGTGAATTTTGAAAAAACTAATTTCTTACCTTTCAGCTGTAATAAATCTGGCGTTCCTTCATTCAAACATCTCGAAATAAATATAGATGGAAAAATGCTGAAGTTAGACTCTGTATCTGTAACCAAATATTTAGGAATATATCTAGACACACACCTAAAATGGGACTACCATATCAAATATGTTAATAGAAAACTCCAAACCATCTTATATAAATTCAAATACTTGAACAATTACCTACCCATCCCAGAAATGAGAGTAATATACTTCTCACTCGTAGAAAGCCATATCCGCTATGGTATTACAGCTTGGGGTGGTACGCTCAAAACACATCTGAGCCGATTGGAAGTATTACAAAGACGATTTTTGAAACTAATTCTACAGAAAAATTCCAGATACAATTCCGATAGCCTCTATAAAGAACTAAAAGTTATGGACATAAGGCAATTATTCTACCTTTGTGTCAATGTAAAATACCACTCCCAGAAAAATAAAAATAAAATTGAGATTCCTAATCATGAGTAAACAACGAAATCGAAATAAGCACATTCTCCCACATGTTACAAAATCTATAACACAAAGAGCTCATTCTTATATTTCAATAAAAATTTATAATACGTTGCCTGAAGAAATAAAAAAATGTTCCAATATAATGAATTTCAAAAGGAAAATAAAAATATATATATATATATATATATATATATATATATGAAAATGAGAGAAAACTGTTTTTCCAACTCTTCGAATGATAATCGAATATAATATACATATTTGTGTATCCAAGTTCCAACAAACAATCACAGTTAGAAGGAAATATAGATATGTATGTATGTGTATATCTTTATTTCTTTATTATATGTATGTGTATATCTTTATTCTTGATGTTTTCAAATTTTTTAATGTTATTTGTAAGTCAATTTTTTTTTTAACTTCTTTGACTTTTTTTTTGTATTACATATTCATTATTTTACATTCATCTAACTATTACTAATCATATTATTCTATTTCATATAAATCACTAACAAGCATATTTTGCTTCTGTGATATCTTGTTTATTTAAAATTTTATTAATACCATTGTAACTTTGTCCCTACATTTACATGTACATTTACGTACATAAACACTATTATTATTATTATTATTACTTGTAAGAGATGGAAGAACCAAATCATATAAAACCTTCATGTAGACCCTTGAAGACGCCACTGGTGTGCAGGAATCACCCTTCAAACCGACATTCCGTACATTAACCTGTTGCTTTAAAGGACATAAAAAATCGTTGAGAATAACTACGCATTTAATAGTATCAAAGTACAAGTCATAGTTCAAAGGGTTCATTGGGGATGTTTGAAGTAAACACCAACGGAAAAAAGGAAGTACGTCCGCCCGCCGGTGAAGGTTCAGGTATTTTAAAAGCCACTCGAGTGCGACATCCATATATTCATGTGGAAAATGTTTTCCTTGTAATGCGATATAATATCGACGAACGAAAACCATTTTACGTTTATAGAAGCCGGGCTGATGAAACGACAACGTCGGAGGACCAAGAGTGCCATATAGTAGAGTTCATGAAGCAGAAAAATAATTATAACTCCTGGACCTTCCCAAATACCTATGCTTTTGATGATTTATTTTTCGTTTCCAACTGAGCATTTCTAAACAGAAAAGCATAGAACGAGCAGCCGAACTTAAAAATCAAGACATACAAAGTTTAGTCTCTGTATAATTAATGACTACGGTTTACAGTTGAATCAATCTAAATCATCAGTTCTTTTCGGATTAAAGAAAATCGAACCAAAGCGGAAGAATAATATGAAGTTGAAAAGGGAAACATTCTCAATTGCATATTGAATTGAATTTATTTTCTGTAAATTGAAAAATCCACGATAAAAATGAAGTTATTTTTTGTGAATGATTTCTGGTGAGTACTCTCTTTTGGAAAACATTCTTCTTTGCCTCATTCATCTATATGAGTTATTAATTAAGACTGGAATAGAAAATCAAATAACTATCTGAATGAAAATGCAAATAACTATCTGAATGAAAATGCAAATTTTCAATTCCAGATTTATTCTTTTGAGTTAGGGTCCTTTCAGAATATCTATCAGATGTAGTTCAATGTTCAGCATGGCTTTAGCCGCGAAAGTATTTGTTTTCTGTTAAACATTCACAAAAAAAACTTAATTTTATTGTGGATTTTTCAATTCACAGAAAAATCTTTCTATTCAAAGTTCAATTGAGAATGTTTTCCTTTTCAACATGAATACCCCACAAGAGATTAAAGTTTATCTTTCAGTCGCAGATGATTCCACATCTGATTTTATGAACATCGTGTTCATATTTTGAAACAAATCATTATAATGTTCAAATGAATAATGAAGAGCTACAATTAGAATATAATGGTAGAATCCCAGGGTTGTATAGGGTTCAATGACTTGCGTTTTACGAGACATATTGATCATCTAACGCGAAAATCTCCAGGAAAACTGATTTCGTTTGGATGTACACATACAAGTAATCTGAATCCACTGACTAGAATCATATTATCAGAATCCTTAGACTTATCCCAACTCAACTTTGCTGATATATTCTAAGGCCCTTGTCTGACAACGAGAAATATTTCACCTTACTATATTACGTGTAAGTTGTTTATTTAATAGACGATAAATATTGAATAGTTTGCACATAACAATTTCACATGAGAATATTTCCTTGTTTCATAATTTTCAGAGCGTTATTTTTCAGTAGGCGGTTTTAGTTTTTGAACTTTGAATTTGAAAATACATAAGATTTTTATTATTTGAACAATATAAATTCTCAAGTGCCTTTGTAAGAATATTTCTGATTTTGAATAATTGTATATAACAAACATTAAAAACAAATCATCAAAGTCGGACTTTTTTGGAAGTGAAAACCTTCACTCACTCGACTAATTATCAGATAGGAAGATCAGTGACACTATCACTAAACACAAATCAGGTCAATTTTTCTCAGTAATTTGTTCAGAAAATCAACTCGCGTGAGCCACCAGAACATAACCTCGAACGATTTGTTGTTGTTTTCGACTAATTGAATACCGGAATTTTAACATGCTCCTGAAAAGGTAAAACAGCTACCAAAGCGTTCCAAGAGAGAACCTTCGTTATTGCTATGGTTTTCATTGTTAAATATAATAATATATATAATAATAATAATATAATATAATAATAATAATAATAATGTTTATTCAGTAAATTCAGTTACAGAAATATGATATGGTTTAGAATAAACATGGAAAAACCACAGAAGCTGTATTGCAAAAACAGCTTGTATGTGGCTTGAAATTGCATTATAATTTGTTAGATACTCATGATAAGGTCAATTATGTCAAAATCTGGAAATTATCTCAGGTTCAAGGAGTTAGGTCATAATGGGGATCATCGTCTGAATCGGGTTGTGTTACATAATAGAATTAATATACATATGACGGTACATAATTATAAAAAACACATGTTATAATACTAAGTCTAATTCATGGGACATGCGAAATAATTTGTTCAGACATTCCATTCCTTCAAATCAATTCATCCTGTTATTTACTATGTCATGAATTATTGATCTTGGTGTATTTTGTAACCATTTTGTGATCATTTTTTTGAAAGTTAAGTAATTGGTTTCTATTTTTATATTATTCGGTATGATATTGAAGATTTTGGGACCTAGAAAATCGAAGCTACGCTGTCGGACATTCTTATCGCATTTCGGTACAATATATTGGATCTGTTTCTTGTTTCATAGGAGTGTCCGATTGTGGAAATTTTTACTTTTTTTCTATAAATGTTTGTTATCATTTTTTGACAGTACAACTGTCTCAAATCAAGGAATCCACTTCCGTTGAACAGATCATTGCATGAATAACATCTGTCCTTATTGTATATTATCCTGATTAGCCATTTCTGTAATACATTGACTTCTTCTAGATGACAATCAAGGACTCCGCCCCATCCAATATTTCCGTATGATAACTGAGAAAAGTACAAAGTTCGCAGATGAGAAATATCTACGTATTCTTTCAAAAATTTTAAACGAGACAAAAGTCCTCTAAGTTTTCTTGCAATAAAATTCATTTGTAGGTCCCAACGTAAGTGTCGATCGATTATTATCCCTAAATACTTTATTGATGTTGTTTCAGGAATTTTGTATCTTTATCAATATTTAGTGATCCTAGATTTGGTAAATTATTGGTATATGATGTAAAGGTAAATACTTCGTTTTTTCTATATTCAATGTCAATTTGTTATATTGAAGCCATGATTTAATTAATTTAAAGTCTTGCTCTGCTTTTTTTTTAAGAATATTCCAGTTTTCTGCTTGATAAATTATCGCAGTTTCATCTGCAAAACTGTGCCCTGTTGCCTTGGTGTTCATGGACAACAAACTATTGATATAAAGTATGAATAACAAAGGTCCCAAGACGGTGCCTTGGGGAACACCATATGTGATATCCCTCATCTCGCTACATTTACCGTCAATAACTACTTGTTGTTGTCTATCTGAAAGGTAACTCTTCAATAGGTCGTATATATTTCCTCTAATGCCATAAAGTTTCAGTTTTTTTAATAAAATGTGGTGACATACAGTATCGAAGGCTTTAGAGAGGTCAATGAATATACATAATGCAGGGGTTTTTGAATCGAGGGCCTTATACAGATTCGAAGTTAATGAGTAGATTGCATCTTCTGTAGACTTTCCCTCTCTAAAGCCGTATTGACCATCTGAAAGGATGTTGTTTTTTGCCAAGAATTTAACCATTCTGATCTTAATAATTTTTTCTAATAATTTTGATAAATTACTTGTGAGAGAGATTGGCCTATAATTTCCGAGATCATATTTGTTTCCACTCTTATATAAAGGTCGAATTAGTCCCATTTTGAATGATTTAGGAAAACATCCAGTTCTGAAACTTTCATTAAATAGGATTGATAGAGGTTCAGCAATTATATGTGCTATTTCTTTAAGTGTCTCGGTTCTGATATTGTCTCTTCCAGGAGATTTTTTATTTTTTAACGAACGTATCGTGTTTTGAATCTCTGCAGGATTCGTTGGGAATAAAAACATTGTTTTATCATGATTAGGTATGTTTTCGGTAAAATTAACTGGTGCCTCAATGTTTTCAGCGTATGTTTTTCCTAGGTCACTAAAATAATTATTAAATGCATTTGATATGTCGATTTTGTCTTTTAAAATATCATTTGAATTGGTTACTATTTGTTCTATTTCTGTATTTGGTTTTCTTTTATCACATATTTCGTTTACACATTTCCATAAATTTTTAGATACATCTTTATTTTTGTTGATTTGTTTCCTATAATAGTCTTTCTTTGTTTTTTGTAATAAACGACTCAATTTGTTTTTTTCAGCTTTATATCTCTGTTGAGATTTGGTCATCGGGGTTAATTGCAATTGCCTTATAATTATTTTGTTGTTTATTGAAACAATTAATGTAGGTGTAATCCAAGGCTTCCTCAATTTTGATTTCCCTTGAATTTTTACTGTTTTAGTATTTTTTGTAATATAGTATGTGAGTTTTTCTATAAATATATCTGTCATTTGATTTACATCTCCCGTTACATGTATCTGATTCCAATTTTCGTTGGATAAATCAATTTTTAATTTTTTGAAGTCTATGAATTTTTTGAAGTTTGGATTATTAACTGGTAATGGATCATTTTTGTGGAAGTTGATTCTCAGTGCTATTGGATAATGGTCGGTGATCAAATGGTGAAAAATGTACGAACTAATGTCTTCAGGATTTTCATTTCGAGTTTTCATAAGAAAGTGATCTAGGCATTTTCCACTTCTGGTCTTGTGATTTCATTGATGTAAGAAATATAATCGTGTGAGGTCAAGATATTTTTATAATCCTCTACGTAATATATATCTTCAAGAAGATTGATATTCATATCGCCGGTGATGATATGGATATCTGTCTTAGGAATATTTTGGAGGTACCCAAGCAAATTATTATTGAATTGATCTGTACAGGTATTTGGAGATCGGTATAACGCAGTCAATTTTATGTTTTTCTCTATTCTAGAAATATTAACTTCGATTGCTTTTATTGGCCCTATATTAATGGTCTCGTAGTTATAATTTAAGTTTTCTTTAATAAAGACTATGACTCCATCGTTTTTATTGAGATTTCCTTGGTTGTATATTAAGTCATATCCTGTTATGTTGAATAAATTCGGATTATAGACTGTGAATGTTTCGGTTAAAACTATGACGTCCAAATCATAATTTAGTTGATTTAAAAGTAAGAGAAGGTCATCATAATTCTTTTGGTGCTCCTTATATTTGTTTTTGTCATTTTTAAACTTTAATATATGGATCCATATTAACATTTATTTTACGCAGAGTTCAATAATTAAAGCTACATTAATGGGAAGACCGATTTGTTTTGAAAATGTTAGTAATTAAATTAATGAAATGAAATAGGACAACTGAAAGGAATTAATTTGAGTGATAATGAAATTTCACATAAGTGCTTACAATAGCTTATTCTGGGATCGAAGTCTCAGCTTTTCCATCTGTTCTTTCTTTTCTGGTGGATTTTGGTTTAGTATTTCTCTGACAGTACCGTTTTGGTGTTACAATGTTGTCGTCCTTGTTTTTATTTTTTTGTTTTGCGAATCACCTATCTCTAGCTGGTGTGCTACTGTTTCTGTTTGTGTTACTGTTTCTTCCTTTTTCTCTTGATCGAGTACCTCTGGCAGTTTTGTCTGGGTGTAGGGGAGCGGATAGTGGTTTCTTTTCTTCTCTCTTTCTTTGCCTCTAGTTGTTCAATTGTGTAAGGGTGTTGTTGACGACGAGTCTATTTCCTCTAATGTAGCAATGGTTCGATTGATTTTCCCTTGCTTTAAATAGATATTTCCTCAAAATATTACTTCTTCCCTCTGTTGTAGGGTCTGATCGTGCTTTATAATCACAGATGTTCCTTTCAATTTCGACAGTTCTTCAGTACCATTTGTTTCTTGAGATTTGATAAAACTCAACTTTTATTGGACTATTTGGGGAGATCCTAATTTATAAAGGTCATCAATGTCCGATGCGGAGATGTGAATATCCAATAGATTTTCAATTCTGCATACGGCGTCTACCGATATATTCTCCGTTGGTGCCTGCAATCCAAACAATAGAATATTGTTTTTCGGCTCTGTCTGTCGAGATATTCAACTTTTGTTCAACTCCTGGTTTTGGTACTCTAGTTCTCTGACTTTACCTTTCAAGTCTTCAATTTTTAGAAGAACACGAGCTTCACTAGCTTCTATGATATTCCTCAAATCCACTTTCGACTTGACTATTTCATCCATCAATTCCTTATTACTTATTTGTTGATCATCTGTCATCTTCAATTTATTAGAAATCAAATTTAGGATAAGCCAGAGAAAATGTGTGAGGCTACCTTTAGTTCAATGTGATTTTATATAGCGTTTTTGTAGGTTCGGCTATCAGTAAAAGAACTGATTGTTATTTGTATTTACGGAAGGGAAAAAAGGTGTATGTACACTTTTTTTTTGGAACTGGTTGATTTTCTACTCACTGATTAAATAATCGAATGCAGCTGATCCGCTGAGAGAAAACTCAGTAAATTTTTCCTTCTCTATAGGCGATATATTCACATTTACTTCGGAGCACAGTTTTGCACGTCTTCTTTCACTGGACAATTTCGTATTTCAAATAAAACAGTTGATTGAGTTTAGGGATATCGCCGAAGAAAACAACTGTCGTGGAATATAAAATCATTTTGGAAAATTGAATTACTACCAGATGGGCCAAGAACAAGGTGCGGCGTGAAGTATCAAAGTTGAGGTTAGTTCGAACGTAAATCTCAGGGAATAGCCGAGTGGAACGTTGAAAGTATATGTTTGAGAGTAAAAAGGGTTTGATTCGGAAGGGAACAGTTAATTGCCACAACCTAGAAAAATAACTTTCTGAATCCTCACCGTAACGTGATTATAGCACATCTGGTTTTTAGATTCGGAAGATATCGATAACCGTTAACCCAAAATTACAGGGCTGTGTGTTGTTCCTAAAACTGGAGTTATAGTATTAATTTTGGTAATCTCAGAATATTATTGTGGTAATACCGATTTACCAGTAGTGTAAATATTAATATTAATGTGAAAGATGAAATATTGCGTCCGAAATACATATATCGAAAGAGGGAATTTTGTGGCATTGAGGACAAATTATTAAATTAGAGAAAAAAAATTGTATCAATGTTTGGTGATGTAGGGATATTATTTGGTAATACCGATTTACCCACAGTATAAATAAATATTTATTGTGGTATTATACATACATAAGTAAGGCTGCCAGACCGAGAACCTTGTTCCGCAAAAAAAATATCTATAAAAGATTGTAAGACATTGCCATAACCAAGTTTGAATATACAGGGTGATTCAAAAGAACTTTGACAAACTTCAGGAGGTGATTCCTCATAATATTCTAATATGAATTGTCCAAATGAATATATGTCCGGAAACGCTTCGTTTCCAAGATACAGGGTGTTCAAGTTTTTTTTTTCAAATAACTTTCGAAATACTGACCTTAATTAAACGAAAATTGGTAATGAGAGGTTTTTTGAGATGTCAAATTCGAACCTGATGTTATTATTGCTCTTACTCATAGGGGGCGCCACCTACACGTCTTTTTCTTTTTTGAAGCTTCATAACTTTTTGAGCGTACTTCTAGCATATTTTTCAGTAAAAAAATCAATTTCTCTATCATATTTACGTAAAAAAGATACCCCTGTTACAAGTCGCTATAAGCAACCGTTTTCTAGATATTTGGACTTGAAAATTTCAAGTCGATTATTTGATCATCGATGCGTGTTGAAGTTATTAACAATTATTTTGCATTTTAAATAATTTGACGTTTGTAAGTAGTTTTGTTTTTTTGTAGGAGGCGCCACCTATTCTATTTATTTTTACTCGTTTGAAATAGTTATTTTTGTATCAAGGGTGCAAAATCTGTATTTGTTTTAATAAATTTTGCAAGAAATATCAACATTTTATTTCAAGAAATTTTGGATGTGTAAAATAAAATAAATGAAACTAAATTGTATTCTAATAAATTGTTCAAAGCGAAGATACAGGCATTCAGTCTTCTAGTCATTGCATCTCGTACCCGTTCAAAAATTATTGATGTGTTTCTTATTGTTTGAAGGTTGTAGACGATGTGGTAACTTGATTACTATCGTTTCGGACGTCCATCGTCTTAATTTATTCAAAAGGTTTTCACGACGTTTCGAATGCTTGTATCTGCAATCGTCTTCAGGTGAATACTGACAAGTTTAGGTGCTACTTACCAATTCATATGACTGTCGGTGCAATGATGCGTGTAATTCCGCCATGTGCAGTGGTGCGTAATTTCGCGCGGTGTGGTGGTGCGTGAAGTTTCGCGCCTCTGCAGCCCGCCAGAAAGAGCAATCAGTGGTTTCCATACGTTCTTGATCTCAACGCTTGGTTGACTAAAGGCGTTATTGGCTTCGATGTAGGCGGCCTCTTTGAACTTTCGTTTGAACCAATGCTCCTCTCTATGTAGAACACTTGCGTCGTCCCATAGAACTCGATGGTGCTCAGTCCAGGCGTGGTCAGCGATTCCCGATTTTGATGTTTCTCCACGTTGAGTCCATTTCTTGTGCTCATCCAATCTTACCGATAACGGCCTGTTTGTCTCTCCAATGTAGGAATCCCCGCATTCACATGGAACTTCATAAATGCAATTCTTACTGATTTCATTTTTGTTGTCAGGTTTGGTCTTGGTCAGGAAACTCCGTAAAGTACTGCCGGATTGGAAGCAGCTCTTGATGTTAAACTTGTTTCCGATCCTTCTGATCTTCTCGGAGACACCTCTGATGTACGGAAGGCAGATCACTGTGATTTGTTGTTGCTCTTCAGATGTCTTCGTTCTCCGGAGTTGTTTCAATACTTCTTCTAGGGGTTTCTTGGGATATCCATTCCGGTGGAGGTCCTCTCTGATGTAGTTTAATTCGGCATCGAGTGACTCCACGTCGTTGCATATGTGCGTCGCTCTCTCTACCAATGTTCTCACGATCCCTCTCTTCGTGTTTCTTATTGTTCCACAGGCGTCTACTATTCTTAGATCTTCCTCGTTCGCTACTGGAGTTTCATGAACTAGTGACTCAAAATGTCCCCAAAAATAAAAATCTAGCGGGTTTAGATCAGGGGATCTTGGTGCCCTGGCTACAACGCTAAAATGGGCCGGAGCCCCATCATGCATAAACCACATGCGGATTCGAATTTCTGATGGTACATTCTGAAGTAGTACTGGCAATTAATTTTATAAAAAGTCTCTGTAAGTTGCGTCATTCAGTCGGAACGGAAGAAAGAAAGGACCTATCAAGTAATTATCAATTATTGCCGCTCATACATTTAAAGAAAATTGATACTGATAATGTCTTTCACTAACTGCGTGCGGATTTTCCAGAGCCCAAACATGGTTGTTATGAAAGTTTCTAATAGCATTTCGGGAGAAGTTTGCCTCGTCCGTGAAGAGTACATATCTTAAAAATTGAGGATTTCCAGCCAATTTTCTCAAAAACCACTGACACATAGTAATGCGTTGGGGAAAGTCTCGTGGCAAAAAAGCTTGTACCCTTTGAATATGGTATGGATAAAATTGTTGATCGTGGATATTTCCAAACTGTGGACTGAGTAGAATTGAGAGCTTCAGCAATTATTCTTGTACTTGTTTCTGGATTCTCCTCGAGAGTGTTGGAAACAGCTTCTTTCAATTCTGGGGTTCGGACTGCTCGTGGTCTTCCAATAATATCAGCTGCCCTCTCAAAGCTACCTGTGTCTGCCAAACGACGGTGGAGACTGGTGAATGTTGGAGCTGAAAGCAGTACTCCATTAGGAAATCGCTCCTGGTAAATACGTCTTGCTTCGCGCGCATTGCCATCCGCAAGGCCATAAACGAAATGCATATCGGCTAAATGAGCATTATTGTTTAAATAATCCATTTTTTCAAAGTTAGTCACATAATATGTGATTACCAAAACTACTTACTTAAACGTCAAATTCATTTCCTAAGCATTCTTGTGAAAAATGGTAATAACTTCAACACGCATCGATTATCAAATAATCGACCAAATATATAGAAAACGGTTGCTTATAGCGACTTGTAACAAGTGCAGCTTTTTTACGTAAATATGATAGAGGAATTGATTTTTTCACTGAAAAATATGCTAGAAGTACGCTCAAAAAAGTTAAGAATCTTCAGAAAAGAAAAGACGTGTAGGTAGCGCCCCCTACGAGTAAGAGCAATAATAATATCAGGTTCGAATTCGACACCTCAAAAAACCTCTCGATACCAATTTTTCGTTCAATTAAGGTCAGTATTTCGAAAGTTATTTAAAAAAAACGAAAATAAAAATAATACTTTAACACCCTGTATCTTGGAAACGAAGCGTTTCCGGACATATATTTATTTGGACAATTCATATTAGAATATTATGAGGAATCACCTCCTGAAGTTTGTCAAAGTACTTCTGACTCACCCTGTATACCAGTTAATTTAATATTTTTTACACGTAATAGTTTTGCTTCGGGCACCTTCGAGAAGAACTGTTCATTGAGAGGAGAAACATACTGTCTTAATAGTGAATGCACTCTCTAACTATAATTGAAATCATAGAAATAAAAAAAAAGAAATAGTTATGAGAAAATACACGGAGGTTATTGGATTTGGTGGTTGAGAGTAGATGGAGAAGTAGATGAAGAAGTAGGGTTCATTTAGAGGAGAAACATGCTGTCTTAATAGTAAATGCACTCTCTAACTATAATTGAAATCATAGAAACAAAAAAAAAGAAATATTTATGAGAAAATACACGGAGGTTATTAGATTTGGTGGTTGAGAGTAGATGAAGAAGTAGGATTGATAATATCACCAATCGGATTATAAGATATAATACAGGACAAGTATGAAGATGGAAAAATAATAATTGTAGAACTTGTTTGACAACTGTTGGAAAAATTATCTTGAGGGGGATGCACAGTGACTGCGTGCTGTGAAAAAAACTCATTGCTGCGTTGCCATTTCTCTCTGTTCCAGGCTTTTAGGAATTGAAACGGCTGTGATAAATCAATTTCCTGGATAGAACAACGTTCTGTCGATCACGGTTTCAAGTGCACATTGTGGTATATCAATACATAACTTTTCTGTCGTGTTCGTGAGCTCATCGCTTTTTCCCGTTTCGATGACACTGCGACGGGATTTGATGGATGATGCTCGGGCCAACTTTATTTCCGATCTGCCAATATTTTTTCTCATTTACTTTGCCACCCGTTCATCCAATCTCTATCAGTAGGCCAGTAGAGATAGACATGATTTTCCCAAAATTTTATAATAATTACAAAAGTTTCAAAACTTCAGTAGAATGATAATTAGTCTGCTTTTGCAACCCTTTTTTCTGAACTAAAAATGTTGAAAATCAGGATTTATTGATTTTTCACTTTATAAGGGCGGAAAAATTTGAAAAAGTCCTGCAAACTTTGATGTTTAGAAAAATAGCAATTAAAAACCTCTGATTAATATGCAACCATTCAAACAAAACGAAACGGTTTGTTTTATCGAAAAAAAATTGTTATTTATCCCAATTTTTTGAGGAAAATTCCAAAAGTTCTGCAATCTCGAAAAAATAACCAAAATAATGTTCTTGAGAAGAGTTTTACTTTGCAACCTCTTGCGTCAAACGAAAAATATATTTTTTCATTAAATTGTTTTTTTTTATTAAAGTAGGTATCGGAATTATTACAAAAGTTTCAAATAATGGTTGCAAGTGAAGATGTCCTGGCGTATGATGTTTTCATTAATTTGCAACCTCGTCTGCAACACGTAAATAAGGGTAAAATCAAAAGAAAAATATTTTCGTATTCGTACTCTACCAAAAAAAGCAAAAGTTCTGCAAATCGGGCAGACAACTCATTTTATCAATTGGTGGCAGTTTAATAATTTGCGAACTATGTTACAATGCGGACCATTAGAAATTAAAAAAATATTTATTTTTACATCTCTGTTATCCGAATAATAATAAAGATTTTCATATACCTAACTAGCGGACCCAACTTTCTATGTTCCCTAAAATGTTTTTCCAGAAAACTCTCGTCCGCGTAGAATTTCTTTTTTTCTATGTTATCCTTTATGTGGTTCCATCTAGATTATGCTTTAGACTCCTTCCGCTTCCTGTTGTCCCGTTTTCTCTTTTTCCGTTATCCCATTTTCCTGTTACCCCTTTTTTCTTTATCCCGTTATCCCCTTATCCTGTCATCCCGTTATCCCGTTTTTTCGTTATCCCGTATATTCCATTATCCCCTTTTCCTGCTATCCCATTTTTTCTTTATCCTGTTATCCCATTTTCCCCTCATCCCCTTATCCTGTCATCCCATTATCCCGTTTTCCCGTTTTTTCGTTATCCCGTTTTCCTGATATCCCGTTTTTTATTTATCCCGTTATCCCGTTTTCCCCTTATCCCCTCATCCTGTCATCCCGTTATCCCGTGTTCCTGTTATCCCGTTTTTTCTATAAAATAGAAAAAAATGAAAAATAGGGGTTGATTGTAGAAGGGTGAAAATTAAGAGTGATATGAATTTTTGTATTCTAAGTCATGACAAAATAAAAATAAAAATATTGCCAAAAAAATAGGGGTTGATCGTAGAAGGGTGAAAATTCGGGGTTGTATGTATTTTTGAATGGTATATCATAAAAAAATAAAAACAAAAAAAATCTAAAAAATAAAAAAAAATTAAGCGGTTGACCCCCGTTAACATTTATAGACCAGTGCTGAAGCCTTTGAAAATGGTAAAAAGTGAAAAAAAATAATAGTAGGATGAAACCCATTGGAAAGGGAAGAGAATATAACAAAAATGAAAGAAAAAATAATTTACGGGCGATCTGAGGTCGGGCAGTGGAAGGGGGTGAGTTTTTAAGGGTAAAAAACGGTTTATCTCGATTTCCGGCAAAACTACAAGTCCTATGGAAAAAAGTTAAATGGCAAAGTTGTAGGTAATGAAAAGATTCACCCTTTTCTCACATAACCTCAAAATTTATGTGAAAAATTCAAATAACCAAGTTTTTGGTTTTTTATTTTTATCTTCTACAAAAAAAAAAATTTTCACGAAATCTGGTGAAAACCTCCTTTTTTATGTTCCGAACACACTGTAATTTTTTTGATTTATAATATTTATTTTTTCACCTTATTTTGACTTAATATCGAAAAAGCACCCTAATTTTCAATCGAAAATTGTCCCGTCAAAATATCAGTTTTTTTAAGAAAGTCGGTGGGCTTTTTGTTCGTTAAAATCTCTACTTTCTGATCGTATGAAAAAAAAGTACATTACTATGGCAGAAAATGCAAAGAAACGAAAAAAACTCGAATCCAAATTTAATAAGACATCTACAATATTTTGAGAAAGTTGTAGAATCTTCTTTAAATTATATGCGAGATGCCTATTAATTGCTATTTTAAGATAACTTATATACCTGAGTCACCTACGGAAAATTTTAGCCCATCAAAAGGTATTTTATAGAGAAATGGGGAAGGGCTAGGAGGGTCTGGGCCTTACTACCAGTTATTTTTCTGCATTTTCTGGGAACATTTACCATAGTAATGTATTTTTTTTTACACCATCAGAAAGTAGAGATTTCAACAAACAAAAAGCCCACCGACTTTTTTTAAAAACCTGATATTTTGACGGGAGAATTTCTGATTGAAAATTAGGGTGCTTTTTCGATATTAAGTCAAAAAAAAGTGGAACAATAAATATTTTAAATAAAAAAAATTACAGTGTGTTTGGGACTTGAAAAAATAAGTTTTCACTAAATTTCGTGAAATATTTTTTTTTGTGAAAGATAATAAAAAACCAAAGACTTCGCCCGTAAATTATTTTTCCTTTCATTTTTGTTATATTCTCTTCCTTTTCCAATGAGTTTCATTCTACTATAATTTTTTTGGATAAAAAATTATCGACCCTGGTCTATTAGGGGGATGATTCGTGAATCTAAACCATCCAGGGAGCCACCCAAACGCATACAAAAAAATTGATTCAAATTGGTCCAGCCGTTTATAATACCGACTGCAGCGCCATCTGCCGGGCTGATTTGTGAATCTAAACCATCCTGGGCGCCTCCCAAACGCATACAAAAAAAATCATTAAAATCGGTCCAGTCGTTTAGGAGGAGTTCAGTGCCACACACGTACAGTAGAATTATATATACAGTATCGGAAAGTATTTATCTTGGGTACGGTGGTTTCATGAGAGCGTAAAGAAAAGCTTGCTTTATTTTGAGAGAGCATTACAATTTCTCCTCGACTCGCTCGAGGAAGGGATATTTACGTCACGACACAGAGATAGGAGAATCAGGGCGGTCCCGGCGGTCAGCTCAGGACGTCAGTATCATACCAGCAGCAGTCGGGAGAATGTGCAATGAAGAAGAATTATTGACGATAATTTCACTTCAGATAATTTGAACAAATTAAACTGAATCATTGATTCAAATTAATCTGTCGGACGATGGGTAGATCAAAATATCTTTGGTGACGTGGTGGCCACGAAAACAAAAGAAAATTCTCAAACATAAACACAAGCAAATGATATTTCTGTAAGACAATAAAAACAAAAAAGTTATTTCTAACAGAAAAACAATTATTTCTTGAATGGAGAGAAAAAAAATATTTACAAGAAAAGATAAACCAAATTAAATATTTTGTGTATGGAATTATTTTATTAAATGTTCGAACAAACCACCATTTTGGGCCAAACAATAGCCGAATCTATTGTACTTTCTCTGCGGTTGTGTAAATAGGCGGCCTGTTTCAAAAGGTAATAATTGTCACGATCTTGTGTTTTCGCAACCACGGCTCGGCAAGCTGTGCGCTGTGTCGCATTACCACGTGGTCAGTTAATGCGTCGGGTAGGGTAACAGGAGGGGCGCACAGCAGTGCGTCTCTCTTGTTTATGTGGTATTATCATATCATTGCGTTCCTTGTTGCTCGTGTAGATTTCTGTCTAGATTTCTGTCTAGATAAATGACATTCATTGTGTTACCAAGTTGAATATCGACCAAGAAGAAGCTCGTCAGCGGTAGGTGAAATCATTCAATGTTGAAGGCTAACATTTTCAATATGGATTCATAACATCATATTACAATTAGGAATTTGCATAAAAAATCCACGGGGTACGTTTGATGAATGATCGAAAATATTTCAACACGTTTTCATAATTTTCTTGATTTATTACAAAATGGAAGAAATATTGAGATTTAGAAAACACTCCTACAGTTGTATCAAAAGCGCAAACGATAGCGCGTCACAGGACATTTCTTCTTCGCCCTGCCCAGGTCGAGTTTGTAGGCATATATTTACTAAGAATGGGAGTTTAGATAGTAAACTGTTCGAACATTGACAACACAGCTTCTGTCCGTTCTCGATTCATTTTGGATTTGGGTATTCATTCGAGTCGATTGCTGGATGCAAACAGTGGCGCCGACAAAAGTTCACACACCCTAAACAGACGATTTATCAAGTTTTCAATGGCCATATAAATTATTTTCCATTACTCAATGCTAGAGTCGAAATGTATTGCGAAAAACTAAGTAATTTCGTTCTCTTCTTGAAATTGATTCTCAAGGGTAACTGGGCCGAAGATATTATCAATTCAATGTCAAAATTAAAATATGGCGGAAATAATTTGTGACTTATGTTCCGATTCTATCCAAAATTGTTATCTAGAGATTTTTGGGATCGCAATAAATTATGAATTACATGTCTAAATTCGATAATTCAAGATGGCGCATGAAGATTTGTGATCTATGTTTCCATTCGTATAGGAGTGTTTGATTTCGATAATTATGGATTTTTTGTGAAAATTCAAGGTGGCGGACGAGTTTTTTTTACTAATGACCCCATTTGCCTTTTTTCTGTGGGGTTACATGAATAATGTCTACAAAAATAGGCCGCAAAATATCGAAGAGTTGCAAGAAAGGATAAGGCATGATATTTCCACCATTCCTGCCAACATGATTTTAGGATCACTACAAAATTTTGTTCAGCGAATTCATTACTGTCAGGAGGTAAATGGTGAACACTTTGAGCATCTTATTGAATAGAATTCCAAAGAGAACATTTGTTGTTTACTAAAACTTGTTTTCTCTCTTTTTTCCTGGTTTAACTATTGTTTTTATAAAATTAAAAAAATCCAGGACATTCATTATAAAATACATTTCTTAGTTTCATGCATTTTCATCAACCCTGAACAATTATGCTTTTTTATTTTATTACAAAAATAATAATTAAAATTTAATCATATCCATAATACTGAATAAATTCAAAGAGAATATTTGTTGTTTACTAAAACTTGTTTTCTTCTTTTTTCCTGGCTCAACTATTGTTTTTATAAAATTAAAAAAATCCAGGACATTCATTATAAAATACATTTCTTCGTTTCATGCATTCTCATCAACCCTGAACAATTATGCTTTTTTATTTTATCTACAAAAATAATAATTAAAATTTAATCATATCCATAATACTGAATAGAATTCCAAAGAGAATATTTGTTGTTTACTAAAACTTGTTCTCTCTCTTTTTTCCTAGCTCAACTATTGTTTTTATAAAATTAAAAAATCCAGGACATTTATTATAAAATACATTTCTTCGTTTCATACATTTTCATCAACCCTGAACAATTATGCTTTTTTATTTTATCTACAAAAATAATAATTAAAATTCAATCATATCCATAATACTCTACCTTGTGTAATTTTCATAATAAATATCCATCATTTCGGACTTTTTCTTTAATAAATTTGAGAGTAGTAAGAAGTTATTTTCTCGAAAACGGTTAAATTTAGGACATGATATGCTATATCAATTTTATTTAGAATTTTGAGAAGAATTGAGATATGGAATAACATGCAGGGTGTTCCATTAAAGAAAAAGCAACTTTGTTTCGTCATGACTTTTTGACTGATCCTGTATACTTGATTTTCTTTTAAAAAACCCTTAAACTTTTGTTTTTTTTTTGGATAATACGTTATATATATATATATATATATATATATATATATATATATATATATATATATATATATATATATATATATATATATATATATATATATATATTATATATATATATATATATATATATATATATATATATATATATATATATATATATACTAGCTGACCTGACAGACGTTGTCCTGTCCAAATTTCTATGTTCCCTAAAATGTTTTTCCCGAAAATTCTCGTCCGCGTAGAATTTCTTTTTTTCCATGTTTTCCTTTATGTTGTTCCATCTAGACTATGCTTTTGACTCCTTCCGCTTCCTGTTGTCCCGTTATCCCGTTTTCCTGTTATCCCGTTTTCCTGTTATCCCGTTTTCCTGTTATCCCGTTTTTTCTTCATCCCGTTATCCCGTTATCCCCTTATCCCGTTATCCCCTTATCCTGTCATCCCATTATCCGTTTTTTGTTATCCCGTTATTCCAGTTATCCCATTTTCCTGTTATCCGTTTTTCTTCATCCCGTTTTCCGTTATCTCCTTATCCTGTCATCCCGTTATCCCGTTTTTTCGTTATCCCGTTATTCCCGTTACCCCGTTTTCCTGTTATCCCATTTTTTCATTATCCCGTTATCCCGTTTTCCCCTTATCCTTTCATCCCGTTTTCCCGTTTTTTCGTTATCCCGTTATTCCCGTTATCCCGTTTTCCTGTTATCCCGTTTTTTATTTATCCCGTTATTCCGTTTTCCCGTTATTTCCTTATCCTGTCACCCTGTTATCCCGTTTTTTCGTTATCCCGTTATCCCGTTGTCCTGTTATCCGTTTTTTCTTTATCTCGTTATCCCGTTCACAATTTATCGTACTACAATTATTATATTCGATTGCCATCTTGCAACCCTATTGCGGATCTGTGGATAAAATAAAATAAAAATCGCGATGGAAAAATAGGGGTTGATCGTAAAAGGGTGAAAATTTAGGGTTGTATGTATTTTTGAATGCTGTATCATAAAAAAATATAAAAAAAAAATTATCTAAAAAATAAAAAAAAATTAAAGGGTGGACCACCCTTACCATTTAGGGGGATGAAAAATAGATGTTGTCCGATTCGCAGACCTAACCGATATGCACACAAAATTTCATGAGAATCGGTCGAGCCATTTCGGAGGAGTTTAATTACAAACACCGTTTCACGAGAATTTTATATATTAGATATATATATATATATATATATATATATATATATATATATATATATATATATATATACAGAGTGGTCCAACGAAAAGTATGCACCTAGCTTTTCTCCTTTGTTTAGAATTGAAAGCAAAAATGCTCGGACACGTGGAGTTTGCTTTTGAGGGGGACACATTTTAGACATATTTTTCAACCTGTGCCTTTAACGCCCTAGCGAGGGGGCGTCACAACCCTAAAATTTTAAATGGAAAGTGGGGTCGAGTGATATATCATTTGAACGGGCACAAAATTATCTTTCTATTTATTGAAATTTATTCCAACAGTTAATGCGAAAACGGCTTTAAGAACATTTACCCGATAATTTAGATATTAATGAAACATACAAATAAGTTTTGGTTATTAGGAATCAGAATAACTACAATCATTTCTAAATTACTTCATTTTACCGAAAGCAACATTTCAATGTAATTTTTTTCATCACAAAAAATCCCCACTTATCGTTTGCGTTTTTTTGTCGAAAAAAACTGCAAATAAGTGTAGGAAAAGAATTTAGGCAAACTTTTATTTAAGTCCCTTCATTGATTCAGTCTGGTCGCTTTTGAAGTTATTTTAATTTCACTGTACAAAATGGTTTATTCCATTCCAGAACGAGTTGAAATTGTTAAACTTTATTTTCAAAATAATAGTTGTGCTAGACTAACTGCTCGCTTGTTTAAGGACAGTCATCCCGATAAAAATGTTAATGATTCGTATGTTGCCAAGTTAGTTAGAAAGTTTGTCGATACCGGATCTGTTTGTAATGTGAAACACCAGCCGCAGAACCCCATCAGAAATGAAGCTGTGGAAGTCGCTGTTTTGGGGCATGTTCAATTGGATCATACTCAAAGTACCCGTCAACTAGCTGAAGCCTCAGGAGTCTCCCGTTCATCCATAATACGGATTTTAAAAGCGTACAAATTTCATCCGTACAAAATTAAATTAGTACAGGAACTAAATGAGGATGATCCTGATCGAAGGCTGCAATTTTGTGAACAAATGAGCCAGCGTTTAATTGAAGATCCGCACTTATTGTTTAACATTTGTTTTACCGATGAGTGTACATTTTATTTGAATGGAGCTGTGAATAGGCATAATTGCCGTTACTGGATGACAGTAACCCACATTTATTCCGTGAGGTTCATACCCAATACCCTCAAAAATAAACGTCTGGTGTGGCATATTAGGAAGTCATATCATAGGACCACTTTTCATTCCTGGAAATTTAACTGGTGAAGTCTACCTAAACATGCTTGACGATGCAATTGATCCTTTCATAACACAGATAATAAAGACGACCAAAATCATGATGCCGATCGGCTTCATTTCCAGCAAGATGGAGCACCTCCGCACTATGCTGCTCCTGTAAGAGAATTTTAGATAACCGGTTCCCCGGACAGTGGATTGGAAGGAGAGGCCCAATTGAATGTCCTGCCAGGTCACCTGATTTATTGCCTTTGGACTTTTTCTATGGGGACACTTGAAAAATAAATGTTTTGCTACGAAGCCCGAGTCCATAGAAGATCTTCGCCAACGGATTACAGCACAATGCAGAAGCATAACACCTGATATGCTACAAAATGTTAGAAATAGATTTGAACAAAATCTGTATTATTGTATGGAAGCAAGTGGGTCACATTTTCAACACTTGTTGAAGTAACGTTTTAATAAATCAATTTAACAGCTTGTTTACTTTTTTACAAAGCACTGTTACAAGTAACAAACATTGAAACGTAAGTACTACTAATTGTAAATGTTTTGATTCTTAATAACCAAAACTTATTTGTATTTTTCATTAATACCAAAATTATCGGGTAACTGTTCTTAAAGCCGTTTTCGCATTAACTGTTCGAATAAATTTCAATAAATAGGGTATCATTAGAAAGATAATTTTGTGCCCGTTCAAATGATATATCACTCGACCCCACTTTCCATTTAAAATTTTAGGGTTGTGACACCCCCTCGCTAGGGCGTTAAAGGCACAGGTTGAAAAATATGTCTAAAATGTGTCCCCCTCAAAAGCAACCTCCACGTGTCCGAGCATTTTTGCTTTCAATTCTAAACAAAGGAGAAAAGCTAGGTGCATACTTTTCGTTGGACCACTCTGTATATATATATATATATATATATATATATATATATATATATATATATTTCTAAAGCTGAAACAGTTTTGTATACGATGCATATTTCTGTACACATACTGTATAAATTAATTAGTCCCTTAAGTTACAATATAACGAACACCAAATCCACTCTCGGGGCTACGACTAATATTCGCAGAAAGAACCTCATTGGAGAGTTCAAAAAAGCTAATTCTACTAAAAGTTGTAAGCAACAGCTCGAGACGTTTCGTTGTTCTGAATCACCCAGAGATGCACTTTGAAGAGATTGTCCTTTATTATTACCTCGCTGTAATGAAATGCGAGATGTTTTAGGCGAGAAGCTCTCTTCAATTTCCTTGCACTTCCATCTAATGGCAGACTTGAAATTTGTTTCACTGTATAATCAATTTCATGTGCAGCGTCAACTTGATGTAATTTCCTCTTTACATCAATATAAGAAGGTTGTTTAGTAGGTTACTATTTCATTAGGTAAAACTAAATTACTGCTATTTCATTAGATATTCATTAGGTAAACCATCTCAACCCAAGGGAGAATTTCTGGCATTATTCCTCGGCAATTAACAGGCAAATTATCGGAAAGTACAGCCACACAGTTGGCTGAGACATAAAAGTGAGTTTCCGACGTCGTTTCAGATGACTACTCTCGCAGCATCGTTCAAAACAGTTTCACTTACTTACTTTAGATATTGTTTTCACTACTCCTCCTTTTGATTTGGATGATCTGAAAATGAAGATTCGACTAGCCTGCAGTAATATTACGCATGTCTCTCATGTCTAATGGGCGTTAAATTTAAAGGCCTTTTTGGGATATGGAAACTTCCACGAAGGAAGGAGAAGAGGTAAGAGAGGGACTGATGTCTAACAAAATTTTAAAAATTAAATCCTTGAAATCTACTACAAAACTTTCCGATACAAACTATTACCAAGTCATTAACTGCCCATCTCTGCCGGACTATTACCTCTCTAACAACCTTCTGACCTGAACAAAATCAGAGAGTTCATTGTAGATATCATAAAATCAATCAATCAATCAATTTTTTTATTTGCTTATTATCAGTACAATAGATTTAGCATCGTCAAGGTAAGTAAATACAGTACAAAACAGACACATTAAAAAGGCAAAGTATTAAAACTTGCAGTTGAGAAATTCACTAACGTCATAAGGGCAGAGATCAACCAGCAGCCCTTTTATACTTTTTTTGAATTTATTCATATGTAAATTCCTAATATATGGTGGTAGATGGTTGAAGAGCCTTATCGCCACAGTAAGGAAGCTTTTATGAGTAATTGCCAGTCGATGCTGTGGCATAAGAAGATTGTGGCCATTTCTGGTCAGATATTCGTGGTTGTGATTAACTTTAGGGGTGTTATTTTGTGTTTTGATATAGACGAGACATTGAAATATGTATAGAGCCGCAATGGTGAGTATATTAAATTTTTTAAATAGAGGTCTACAGCTGTCAGTCCGTTTTGCCCTTCCCAGGATTCTAATAGCCGTTTTTTGTAGAATAAATACCCTTTCCCAATCAGTTGAAAGTCCCCAGAAAACCAATCCGTATGACAGCTTAGACTGAAATAGCCCCATGTAAGCAGCTCTCGAAACATAAAAAGGAACAAATTCATTGATTCTACGGAGCAGGTAAAGAGTGCTGGACAGCTTAGTAGAGAGATCTTTGATGTGGTCTTTCCAATTAAGTTTTTGATCCAGTATTACCCCCAAAAACTTAATGGATTTTTGACTGTCATTTAGCTCTTTTAGTGCGAAAGTAATTGTGTCAGTTTTTTTGACGTTTAAGCATAACTTATTGGCTGCAAAAAAAATTTCAATTTTTTCCAACGCGTTGTCAGTCAGTTGCTTTGGATATTCATGTTCAGGGTGACTCTCATAAAAAGTAGTATCATCGGCATACTGAATGGTATTGAGAGGGTTCATATGGTGTGGAAGATCATTAACATATATTAGGAATAGTAGGGGTCCCAAGATTGACCCTTGGGGCACACCTGCTGTTACACTCACTGCTGGAGATATCACACTACTTTGCTCCACAGCCTGCTTTCGTTCGGATAGGTAAGAATCAATCAAATCAGCTATTTTCCCCCTGATTCCATAGTACGGAAGTTTTTCGAGTAGAATCGAGTGCGACACACAGTCGAATGCCTTCGAGAGGTCACAGAATACGGCTGTGAGTGCTTCCCCCCTTTCGAAGGAATCCACTGTGGCTCGCACCAGTTCAGATATGGCATGCGATGTAGATAGATTTTTTCTGAATCCAAACTGGGACTTTGAGAGCAAGTCGTTCGAATCCACAAAATCTGTTGATTAAGTTCAGAAATCGATGAATCTTGGTCTGCGACAGTCTAGGCTGCTTCCAGCTATCTTATAATGACTTATACGGAAAAGGCGAGCCCCACTAACAAAGGTGGGGAGAGAAAACAATAATATAATCTCTTTTATTTTTCACTAACACCATGAGATAATCGGCGAAAGAGGACGATCTAAACCAAGCAGTTGGTCGGAAGAACAAGGCCCACACCCAAGATCGATAAGGCTGATGACTATTATTAGTATAATTATCACTTTTTAATAAACACATAAATTTCACAAGTAAGTATGGACTTTTCATTCTATGAAGATATCTTGATTTTGGCTAGTGAATTCCGAACCGTCACAGAGGGTCCCATGGCTCTTTAGAAAAAAATATATGATTTGACATTTGAATAATATTCGAATTCGTGTATGTTTAGTTGCCTATATCACAATTATACATCAATGGACCAAATCGACCATGTACAGGTTTTTAATGGTCGATTTCGGTGAATGTTCAATTGCATATATCACAATTATGCATTAAAAGATTAATTGATCATTAACGATCGATTTGGTGTAGATTAAACAGACTCGTTGATACGAGGTAACCGGAAAATATATTTAGTTCTATCCAAAAACATAATTATTTTATGAAAATTCACTACTGCTCTGTACACGACGATTCCAAATCGAAAATTAAAATGGTATTTCGTGTAAAATTTTTTATATTTAAGCAAGCGCTTCCGGCCTAGCCATCTTCAGTGCTTATCTGTCAGAGAATAAAAAATCATCTTGATTGAATAAAACTTGTGAGCATTCTTACATGTGTTGTATGTTCCTGGTTCTAAGAATCACATTTATAGTGTTCAGATTAATGCAAATTCCGTAACTTTGGTCTGGTTCAACTTTGTTTAAACTTTTGAAAATTGTTTTATTGATCTCGCGAATACGAAAATACCCGAAGCGTTTCCTCATTCTACTGGCTAAACCAGAACTAAACCAGATCTCGAATTTTATGAATGAAATTTGAATGCCAGGCAAATGTCAACTTTCAAGGATTCCAACACTATTTCATTCATGAATAAGGTCAAGTGATTTCTCTTGCCCTCATTAGCTTTTTTGGAACGAAGTCTCCTTCTACGCGGCTTGCGGTAAGTGAAGACTGGTAAAAATGTAACGTAAGACAAAAGCGTTTTGCCCCCTCCATGCGACTTTCTCTCTCTCTCTCTCTCTATCTCTCTCTCTCTTTCTATTATATACCTACGAGTATGTGTGACAACTTCACTTGGTGCTGTTAGAATTCAATGTCAACGCATTCAATTCCTATACCGAGTGAAACAGGATATCGGGCCACCCTTGTAACTTCTGCATTCGTGAACGGATTTATCTGAAATTCGGTACAGTCATATAAGCAACCATTTCGGATTTGATCACATTACAATTCAATATGGGGGACTTCCGGTTTTTCTGCAAATGCCAGCAACTTTGTTTTTTCAAATAGAACACCCTGTATATTTTTACATATTATAATAATAATAATAAATCGCCTTTATTCATATTTTAGGTAATATGAAATGGTGAAGTGTCAGCTGAGAGCTGTTTTTCAACTTTACCAATTTTTTTAACAAACAATTTGAAGAAAAAAAATAAAATAAACAAGAATAAATCGATCAAATATACAAATGCAAACAGAATATAATAGTGGTGGCAGAGATTAATATTTCATAGATATAACAAACAATAAATATACATCAATGCAATTAATACAATAAATATACCCACACACATATCACATAAATTTACATAATATTCAATTAAACACATATATACGCATATAAATAACTACTGAATAATAATACTAACTATTAAATACATGACTCGGTTAGGTTTACATGGCAAGGTTGTGAGACGTTGGGAGACTAAGATTCCAAAGAAAAAAAGAAAGTTTGAGTCTTCTTTTGAAATTAATTATTGAATAATCCCTAAAAGGAGTCGGAAGATCATTATAAAGCTTGGAAGCAGTGTAAATGAAGCTTCGTTTATAGAGTGAGGTGCGATGCTTGGGAATCTGTAAAGTCTGTTTTTTCCTAATGTTAACATTATTATGCTTTAGGAATCTGAGTTTACCATATATATATAGGGGCTTCTCCGTTTTTATAATTTTATGCGTAAGAGTGAGAGTGTGAAGTTTGAACATTTTATCTATTTTCAACCAACCCAATTCTGTAATTTTATTAGATATTCGATCGTATTTTCTGAGACCACTGCAAAAACGAGCACAAGAGTTTTGGATTAATTGTAACCTGTTCAGATTAGAGTTCATTATTGCAGACCCGTAAAGCTGATCACAATAAGACAACTTTGAAAATATTAAGCTTTCACATAGTTTAACCTTAATTTGTTGAGGAAGGACGTGCCTGTGAGGAAATAGTTGAGGAAGGACGTGCCTGTGAGGAAATAGTTGTTTCAGTGTGCCAAAAGAGGTACTACATAGCATTTGGATATGTTTGGAGAATTTGAGCTCAGAATCAAACCAAACACCCAAGTTTTTGCATTCCGCGTTTGAAGGTATAATGTCGCGATCAATTGATATGGCGAAGTTTTGCTCAACCAAGGCCCTTTTAATTCGATTGCCGAATAACGTCACCGATGATTTGGCGGCATTCAATTTCAAATTGTGAGCGGAGGATATCTTAAAAAGATTTTCCAAATCTTTGTTGATTCGTGTAGTGCAAATATCCTCATACTCAAAGTCGATATATATTTGGGTATCATCAGCGTAGTGGTAGATTTTGCAAGATGTTATGAATTCATGGAAATCTGATATATATAGAGAGAATAACAATGGCCCTAGTACCGAGCCTTGTGGCACACCGAAATTAACTGGTAAGGCATTCGACATCTTATTATCTAATTTAACTCGATGAGTCCGTTGTGAGAGATAATTCTTGATTAATTGTACAGCATTTTCGTCAAATCCAAAAAAATTAAGTTTTTTGCAAAGTAATTCATGATTCAAGGTGTCGAAGGCCTTACTGTAATCCAGCAAAATTTAGCAGCCCAATCGACCATTATCCAAAGATTTGAAAATTTCATCGCCCAAGTTGAGTAACGTTGTGGTTGTACTGTAGTGTTCTCTGAAGCCCGATTGAATATCAGGGATTATACCTCTGCTAAAAACGTATTCAGAGATCTGCTGTTTCATTATAATTTCTAGCACTTTCGACATAGTTGGCAGGATGCTTATCGGCCTCAGGTGCCCAAATTCAGTAGGATGAGAAATTTTGGGGATTGGTGTGATATTGGCGTGCTTCCAGGCTGAAGGAAAGTAATTGTTAGCTAGGGCAGTATTAACAATAAATGTAATATGGGATATCAAAAATTCGCTGACTAATTTCAAAGAGACTAGTGAAATACCATCTGAACCAATACAGTTACTTTTTATTTTGTTTGATGCTTCAAGCACTACAGAGGTGTTTACCGTTCTAAAAATGATTTTTTCATTTTCTTTGCTCGGTTCGTTGTACTTATTCAACATCAAATTAGATTGTAACCGAGCCACATCAGGTACGGAGTTAAAATGAAAGTTTATAGAGTCAGTATCAGATAAACTAGGGGGGATGGGAGGATTTACTTTTCTATTTGTGACATTCATCCGACTGAGAGTATCCCAAATTTCTCTGCTATTTTTTCTCCTCATAACATGTTCCATGTATGCGCGTTTTTCCCGCTTAATAGCACATGTTACGTAATTACGTAATTCTTTGTATGAGTTCCAATCTCTGTCTACCTTTGTTTTACGAAACTTCTGAAGGGCTTTATCATGTAGTTCAATCATTTGTCGAATATTATAAGTGTACCAAGGTGAGTAGGGTTTGCTCACTTTTATTTTTCGAAGTGGTGCATGTGCATCTAATAAGGTGATAAGTTCTCGATTGAAAAATTCTACTTGTTCGTCGACATTCTGAAGGGTGTATATTGTATCCCAGGTTCAAGTTCAACAGGTCAAAACAAGTCCAAACCTTATGTCAAATGTAATTTTTTTGGAACAATTGAAATTGAAATTGTTTTTTATTTTACCTCGTGGATAAATGAGATTCGGTCGAGGCTATTCAGAATGAGTCGCACATAACAGAGAAACATATTTTTTTCTGAAAAATCATTTTTTGTGTCATTTATTGATGAATCAATTCAGTCACATCACATTTTGATAAAAAATTCGTTTTTTTTCAAATGAAACCCCTATAGGCCACCTACCTGTCTCTCTAGAACAATCATTAAGGAAAAAATAACATATCATTTTTGTATTTCGGTGCAGTAACAAATTGTATACATTTAAAAATCTACAACTAGTTCATGAGTTTCCTTGCAATTCGAATAATTTTCAACTTAGTAAGCTGTAGAAAACAACATTTCTGAATCTTGTCAACTAATTATGTTTCGCTGTAATCTTTCATCTCAACTCTCGAAAATTAGTTAACTTCCGAGAATTAGTTTAGTAGAAATGTAAAATCAAAATCATAGGTTCACAAGAAGTGAACAGGTTGATATGTTATTAATTTACGGAGAATGTCTTAAAACAGTGTCGCCGCTTGTCAGTTATACGCTGAATGATACCCACACAGAAGACACCCACAAAGAACCTTTTTCAAAAATGTGGAGAGAAGATTCCGAAAAGAACCCAACAATGAAGAAGATGATTGTAAGTGAGGAGGCAGAAACGAATGTTTTGCTTATGTTGATTTTGATCCAACCGCTTCGACGCGGGAATTGGAATACCAATGCAATGTAAGTCGAGAAAACGCTAGAAGAATTTAAAAAAAACACCATTATCGTGCTCATAAGTATAACTTACACAATTAGTCGACAAGATTCAGAAATGTTGTTTTCCACAGTTTACTAAGTTGAACAATTATTCGAACTGCAAGGAAACTCATGAACTAGTTGTAGATTTTTGAATTTATACAATTTGTTACTGCACCGAAATACAAAAATGATGTCATTTTTTCCCTTGATGTATCTTCTAGAGAGACAGGTAGGTGGCCCATAGAGGTTCCATTTGAAAAAAATGAATTTTTGATCAAAATGTGATGTGACTGAATTGATTAACCAGTAAGTGACACAAAAAATAATTTTTCAGACAAAATTAAATTTTTCTGTTATTTGCAACTCATTGTGAATAGCTTCGACCAAATCTCATTTATCCACGAGGTAAAATAAAAAAACAATGTTAATTTCAATTGTTTTGAAAAAATTATCTATGATATAAGGTTTGGACTTGTTTTGACCTGTTGAACTTGAATATGTAAAAATATACAGGGTGTTCCGTTTGAAAAAACAAATTTACTGGCATTTCCAGAAAAACCGGAAGTCCGCCATATTGGATCGTAATGTGACTGAATCCGAAATGGTTGCTTATATGACTGTACCAAATTTCAGAAAAATCCGTTCACGAATGCAGAAGTTACATGGGTATCCCGATATCCTGTGTCACCCGGTATAGGGAAATGGGAAATGCAAAATTGATGGAATAAGGAATTTTGAACTCACATACACATACAGTGATTTGATATTTGAATCGAAATATACCATTTTTAGCAAGTTAGAAAACCTTAGTTTTACAATTTATTGTGTCATTTTGTAGTTGGTAGAGCTTCAATGTGCTCCGTGAATTTCGTGAAATTCAGTTGTCTAAAGTGCCGTATAAACCTCAAAATGAGTTATAAACTCCTTCGTTAACTTAAAAACAATAAAACACTGTGCTGAAAGTGATCTGAATGCCTAAAAAGAGTGAAAATAGTGTTTCTAATACAATATCTGGCCATTGGAAAACTACAGGCTATTGTGACCCTTAATAACCGCCGAGTATGGGAATTTCGACCGTATTGGTACGAGTGAAAAAGTCAGGTTATGATTTCAAAATGCACGAAAGTGAACACAATTTCGCTTATAAAAGTGAAAGGACGCCAATGGAAGAATCCAGCGATGGAGGTGCAGATCACAACAAAAGCGTGGATAAATTGAAAACTAAATGCCACAATGAATACCCATTGACAAAAAGTGTTCGGTACTAGAAGCCGAGGAACACCGAAAAAGATGCGATATAGTGTATCATTTTCCCCCAAGTGAAGCCGAAAAACTAAAAAAACTGAATGATAACATTTCTAAACACTGTGAAAGTGCAAAGAAGAGTAATATTAAACCTAATAAAGACACTGGAGAGGTAGGCAGCGGGTCCGAGTCCCAAAAGACCGCCCGAGCCCCAGTGGCGGAACTTAGTCTGTTGTTTTTCAAAAAAGAGGTTATCGATTGGACCTCCATATATTTGTATTTTTATTCGAATGTTTTAAATGCTATGACGTTTTAAGCTGGCGATTTATATACTGTCAGATTTAATTGTCATATTATGGCTTTCAACTCCTACCTAGTAAGAGTAGAATAGAAAATAATTTTATGATTTTTATATCTCCCATTATTATATAATTCGGAATTTCCACTGTTCAGACCTTTTCCCACAATTTCTCATCATTGCTACGTTCACGTTGGTGAAATTTACGTTTGTTTGCTTGTTTGCTGACTTTTCTGGTTTACAGTGAGTGGTCTCTTGATGCTTTGCAATATTACCAATAATTCCTGAAATGGTTTGACGATATTGTATCGTCAATGTACTGTTTTTAACCGACGAAACCAAAAAGGAGCAGGTTCTCTAGTCGACGCGTATATTTTTTTTATGTATGATCACGCATAACTACTGAGGCGTCCGATTATGATAATTCTTCAGTGGATAGGGTGTACTTCGAAGGTGGTCCCATTTGAATTTAAAAGATGAAATCCACCCCTAAGGGTAGCAAAATGAAGGATATTGATCACTCACCCTCTGAATTCTGGTCCGTTTACCGATTCTATCAGGCATAACTTTGTACTAGGTACTTCGATTTGGATGATTCTTTTTTTATTAGATAGGGTATACCTCAAAGTTGATCATATTTGGATTTCGGATGGAATTATCCACCCTTACGGGTAGAAAAATAGGGAATAATTGATTTTTCACTTGTGAACATTGGCACACATATGTAGTTGACAATGACAGATCGCTAATGTCATTATTTTTGTTCTCCCACATCCGTCACAATCATTATATTCTACGAGAGGATGGAATGATATACAAAGTGATGAAATAAACTAACCAGAACAACAAAAATAATTTATATTACAACAAATAGTAAAAGTAGATAATCATATTATTTAACTGGTAATAGTTGAAGTAAGGTGGGTAGGTAAGTATTTTGGAAGTAATCAAAGAACAAATAGGTAGTAATTAGTAGATTTCAGCCCCAAAAAATTGAAAAATAAAGACTTTTTAACAAAAAATTAAACCGACGTAATACGGAACTGAAAAGTAAAAAATAAAATAAACCTTCCTCGTCTCAATAACTAAGCTCCTAAAGTAATGTGAGTAACTAATTTTGAATCGGCGCCAAACGAACAATCAACGAAGATCATTAAATTACTTAAAAAAATTATCAGAATGTCACCGCGCAACTCGATGCCATCATTTTACGCCTTATCTAATTTATTAGCTCGTTTGTTTGGCGCCGACTCAAAATTAGTTACTTACATTAGTTTAGGAGCTTAGTTCTTGAGACTAAGAAGGTTTATTTTATTTTTTACTTTTCAGTTGCGTATTTCGTCGGTTTCATTTTTTGTTAAAAAGTTTTGATCACATGAATTTTTGATTTCTTCCACGCTATATTCCAAAACCATAACAATGTTTTAATAATTTTTATGGGTAAATTACAACAATCCCTAAGCGCCAACACTCAAACTATATTTGGGCACTGGAGAAGCTATTTAAGACAGGTTTCAAAAAATTAAGATAGAATTAGTTACCAATAGCAATCACAGGCTACCTCAAATGGCCTAGTACTATGTGTAAATATACAGGGCTTAACAACAAGTTGTTCTCAATTAAGACAATTATTAATGGATGTTAAACCAGTTGTTGTTGTTGCAGAATCTGAATATTTTATAAATGAGTATAACTGTTCAATAACCCTTTCCGATAGTAGGCACACTGGGGGAGTAATATGTTATATAAGTCATATTAAATATGAAGAGCTAACAAATATTAGTGTTTCAAAAGAGTATTGGTATATGTTGCTTAAGGTTACGGTGGGATATCAACACGTCATAATAGGTGGTGTGTACAGATCACCCAATGGCTGTAAATCTATTTTCCTAGATTGTTTTCGTGAACTTGTCGAAGATAAAATCTTGGGTACTAATGATGTTATAATAATGGGTGATTTTAATATTGACCCTTCATCTGTGAATTCAAACGGAATAAGGATCATGGATATAGTGCACTCATCTGGATTCCGACAAATTGTTAAACAACCAACTAGAGTCACTCGTGATTCCAGTACGTTATTAGATTTAATTATTACAAATAACAAATTTCAAGAAGTTAAACGTGAATTTCCAAAGTTCACAGATCACGATATTATAGGAATCGAAATTAATGTATGTCCAAAAAATAACACTAAAATTATCTACTCGAGATTTATCTCAAAGGAAAAAATGGAAGGCATTAGTATGGACTTGATTCAAAAAAATTGGGACTATACTTCTACTGATGTCGACGTCTTATATAAAAACTTTATGATCAATATTGAATCAAGTTTAAATAAAATAGCGCCAAAAGAATTAAAAAAGTTCTCTTATTCAAGTGGGTGGATTGACAATGAAGTCAGAACTTTACAGAAAGAGAGAGATATGTGTTACAAAACGTTTCACTATACAAATAATCCATTAGATTTCGAAAAATATAGAAGGAAAAGAAATCAAGTTGTATCCTTAATTAGAGCTAAAGAGAAACAATTTTATGAAAAAACTATTGATGAATGTAAAAATGATAGTAAAAAAATGTGGCATACACTGAAACAAATAGTAAATAGTAAAAACAGAAACTTCGACTTTAACTCGTTGGACCTAGGTACAGGAAGTGTTAAGGAAGAATTAAATAAGTATTATTTTAATAGTATACAGGAAATTTCTGAAAGCATACCTGATCCTACAAATTTTGTGGAAATTAAAATTGTTGTAAATTCTAGTATTAACACGTTTCCTGTTATTTCTCTCAATAAATTGCAGAAAATAGTAAACAATTTGAAAAATAAAGCAACGGTTGATGATGTGCTTACAGTGTCATTATTAAAAAATGTATTCTCAGTGGTGGGGTATCCTTTATTGTATATCATAAATACGTGTTTGCAAACTGGTGTTCTGCCAGCAATCCTGAAGTGCAGCACAATAATACCTGTACCAAAGACAAACAAACCTAGTAAGCCCGAAGAGCTAAAACCCATAAATTTACTGCCAGTAATTGAAAAAATAATAGAAATTCTAGTGTATGAGCAGCTAGTGGAATACCTAAACGTAAATAATTTGCTGTTTGTTTGCCAATCTGGGTTCCGGCATAATCATTCTACTGAGTCAGCTTGCCAATTAATGTGTAATAAGTGGAAAAAGGACATTGATGATGGAAAAATTGTCGTTAGTGTATTTGTAGATCTAAAAAGAGCGTTCGAAACAATAGATAGAACAAAACTGTTATCAAAGTGTGAGGCATACGGTATGGCACAGTACTCAAATGGCTAACGAATTATCTAACAAATAGGCAACATAAAACAAAAATTGATGGTAGTTGTTCTGACGAAATAGATAGTATCAACGGGGTTCCTCAGGGGAGTGTGCTTGGGCCATTATTGTTTATACTTTATATAAATGATTTACATCTATACCTAGAAAACTCATTTATTAATCTATTCGCAGATGACACATTGATTTCCATATCTGGGGAAAACTATAACAACTTGGTTGAATCCATGAATGATGAGTTAGATATTTTGAATAGTTTGCTCAGGGCCAATAAACTTAAGATAAATGCCCAAAAAACTAAGTGTATGATATTAGGTAGCAAAATCAATTGTACTAGGTTCAATCAAGGAAATTTTGTGTTAAAAATTGATGATTCTGTAATTATGTTTGTTAATGAGATAAAGTACCTCGGCATTCTATTCGACCCTCAACTCCAATTTTCTAGGCATATTGTTTTTTTATGTAAAAAAATAGGCAAAAGTCGGCCACTTTTATAGAATTTGTATAAACCTTTCCCATGGTGTAGAAAATTGTATATAACACTATCATATACCCACATTTTAATTACTGCATGTCCATATTCCTCTGCTGTTCATCTGCGCAAATACATCGTTTGCAGCTACTTCAGAATAAAGCAATGCGTATTTTATTACGTTGCAGCAGGTTAACAGCGATAAATGATATGTTAATGAAGCTGAAATTTTTTAATATTTCCCAACTGATTATAGAGTCTGCATTAGTACTAATTTTTAAAATTGTAAATAAGCAGGCTCCTTCTTACTTGCAAGAATATATTATCAAAAGGGTAGATATGATACATTATAATTTAAGGTTCAATGACCAGTTCCACATACAAGGCTTCAATACAAATGCTTTGGTAAAAACCCTCTTCATCGAAGGTTTGAGAATATATACTGATCTACCTCTGTTGGTTAAGACATCAGCAAATGTAAAAAAAATTAAAACAAGGTTAAGAAAAATGTATTTCAATATATAGGTTGTATTGTTTATGTGTAATGATATCAATTGTAACATTTATGTACTGTTATATAATAGCTATTGATGCTAAATAAAGTTATATTCTATTCTATTCTATGTTACAATAGCCCACTTGCTCGGCATTACAATAAGTAATATGAAAATTGCATATTCACCTCACTTCATAATCTATTAATTATATATTTCTTTCTCACTTTTCTTTTATCCCATTTTTTTATCTTAAGAAATGTGGAACCCTAGAATATACTGTAGTGTCATTTATATGAATTAAATTTCAAATGGGGACAATCTGGTGCTTATTAGAAACAAATATTCCCGCACATTAAATATCTTTCAAATGATTTGTCGCCGATTCAATGACTTCATTTAAGCCAATTAACTCTTGTGAAACTCAAATATGCTTGCAGTATAAATACTATTTACTACTACTATTTCATTGAATTCATATCAAATATTTATATTTCCCGACAACATGAAAATGTTCGGACATTTATTAAAAAGTTTGCAGAATAGACAAGTCGAATTTCACTCTAATTTCAAAACAGTAATAAGTTCGGCAACTTTTTAAATATTTTTATCTGGTAACCATAATGAATTGAGAATGAATAAACGGTGGTGAACTTTTGTTTTATTCAAATACATGAATGAATTTTCTGGATACTGAAGGAACGTCAAACGAAGAATAAGAGGGTGGCCGAGGTTAGCGCAGAGTATGAACACTAAGTGAAACGGAAAACGAAAAGAAAGTGGTGAGTGTAACCCATCAAAATGTGGGGAATGGAAAGGAAGGTAAGGAAAAGACGCTAAAAAAACTGACAGGAAAAAAAATTTTGTTCACCACACTTTCCGAATAACGAAAGTGAAGAGAAATCCAAACATTCTCAAAGTGAGAAAATAAATTAGTGTGAAGTTAGCCACACTTTTTCTATCCACACTTTATGACGTGTGGTTTGTTAAATTTGGGATAGAGATGATTTCAAAGGCAGTGTTGCCAAATTTCTGATGTTTTTTGATAAATGTGGAAACTTGCTTTGAACTAACTGCCGCGATTGGAAACATTGAAATCGGGTCCTTCGTATATCGAAGAGTGAAAGAAATTGTAATTTGAAGAGAAGTGAAGAATCCATGTGCAACGAATACAAAAATTAAGTTGAATGATGACAAATGACTTTTCAGATTAATTTGTTCTGCCATCAGAATAACAAATTGAAAAATTTGTCCGTAAACTTGGACAAAGAATGCGTATACGAATGCGTATACCATAAACGGTAAGCAGTCAAACTGGCAGAAAAAAATTCATAATCACCCATAAACCGGAGGAAGAGTCCGTGTGCCACGAAAACAAGAATGAGGTTGGAAATGAAGTTAAAATGGAGGATAAAACGCTATGCAAATCAATTTGTTTGGCCGTCAAAATGACAGAAAAACAAAATCTTTAAAATTATTCGTAAACAGGGAGAAGTAGTACGTGTGCCACGAAAACAAAAATAAGCTTGGAAAGAGGGTTGCAAACGAAGGATATAATGCTATTCAAATCAATTTGTTTGGCCGTCAAAATGACAGAAAAAAAAATAAAATCTTATAAATTATTCGTAAACAGGGAGAAGGAGTACGTGTGCCACAAAAACAAAAATACGGTTGAAAAGAGGGTTGAAAACAAAAGATATGAGTCCATTCAAATCAATTTGTTTGGCCGTCAAAATTACAGAAAAAAATAAAATCTTCAAAATTATTCGGAAACAGGGGGAAGGAGTACGTGTGCCACGAAAACAAAAATACGGTTGGAAAGAGGGTTGTAAACAAAAGATATAAGGCTATTCAAATCAATTTGTTTGGCCGTCAAAATGACAGAAAAAAATAAAATCTTTAAAATTATTCGTAAACAGGGAGAAGTAGTACGTGTGCCACGAAAACAAAAATGAGGTTGGAAAGAGGATTGAAAACAAAGGATATGAGGCTATTCAAATCAATTTGTTGGCCGTCAAAATGACAGAAAAAAAATAAAATCTTTAAAATTATTCGTAAACAGGGGGAAGGAGTACGTGTGCCACGAAAACAAAAATGAGGTTGGAAAGAGGGTTGAAACAAAGGATATGAGGTTATTCAAATCAATTTGTTTGGCCGTCAAAATGACAGAAAAAAAATCTTTAAAATTATCCGTAAACAGGGAGAAAGAGTACGTGTGCCACGAAAACAAAATAGAGGTTGGAAAGAGGGTTGAAAACAAAAGATATGAGGCTATTTTGTTTGGCCGTCAAAATGACAGAAAAAAAATAAAATCTTAAAAATTACTCGTAAACAGGGAGAAGGAGTACGTGTGCCACGAAAACAAAAATGAGGTTGGAAAGAGGGTTGGAAACAAAGGATATGAGGCTATTCAAATAAATTTGTTTGGCCGTCAAAATGACAGAAATAGCCTCATATCCTTTGTTTCCAACCCTCTTTCCAACCTCATTTTTGTTTTCGTGGCACACGTACTCCTCCCTATTAACGAATAATTTTAAAGATTTTTTTTTTCTGTCATTTTGACGGCCAAACAAATTAATTTGAATAGCCTCATATCCTTTGTTCTCAACCCTCTTTCCAACCTCAGTTTTGTTTTCGTGGCACACGTACTCCTTCTCCCTGTTTACGAATAATTTTAAAGATTTTATTTTTCTGTCATTTTGACGGCCAAACAAATTGATTTGAATACCTCATATCCTTTGTTTTCAACCCTCTTTCAACCTCATTTTGTTCCGTGGCACACGTACTCCTCTATAACGAATAATTTTAAAGATTTTTGTCATTTTGACGGCAAACAAATCTAATTTGAATAGCCTCATATCCTGTTCTCAACCTCTTTCCAACTTCATTTTGTTTCGTGGACCTATCTTCTCTGTTTACGAATAATTTAAAGATTTATTTTTTCTGTCATTTTGACGCAAACAAATTGATTTGAATAGCCTCAATCCTTGTTTTCAACCTCTTTCAACCTCATTTGTTCCTGCAATACTCCTTCTCCCTGTTTACAGTAATTTTAAGATTTTGTTTTCTGTCATTTTGACGGCCAAACAAATTGATTTATACGTTTATCCTCCATTTTCAACTTCATTTCCAACCTCATTCTTGTTTTCGTGGCACACGGACTCTTCCTCTGGTTTATGGGTGATTATGAATTTTTTTCTGCCAGTTTGACTGCTTACCGTTTATGGTATACGCATTCTTTGTCCAAGTTTACGGACAAATTTTTCAATTTGTTATTCTGATGGCAGAACAAATTAATCTGAAAAGTCATTTGTCATCATTCAACTTAATTTTTGTATTCGTGGCACATGGATTCTTCACTTCTCTTCAAATTACAATTTCTTTCACTCTTCGATATACGAAGGACCCGATTTCAGTGTTTTCAATCGCGGCAGTTAGTTCAAAGCAAGTTTCCACATTTATCAAAAAACATCAGAAATTTGGCAACACTGCCTTTGAAATCATCTCTATGCCAAATTTAACATACCACACGTCATAAAGTGTGGATAGAAAAAGTGTGGCTAACTTCACACTAATAGTAAATAATGCAGAAAAAATGGAAAGTCCAACACATCAAAATATGGGAGGATGATAAAAGGAGTAAAGGAACTGACGGGGGGCCCGACCGCACACGTTTTTTGTTTTAAGAGTAAATTAATAAAAACATCGATAATATAAAAAATAGCAGAAACGCTAACGGTGAGATGGACGTTTCTGAAAACATCATCTCTCCGATGGTATCTCCACATGTAGGCAAGCTGGTATGGAATTGGGAAACAACGATTCCCCTCGACAACATCTGCCGGGACAGGTGAGACCAATCCATATACAAGACACTCAATATCATTAATGTAATATGCAGGTACGGCGAATGCTGCTACAAGACAGGACCGTACTCATACTTACGTTCAATCAAAAAATGGAAAGCACACTTAAGTGTCGAAAATAAGTTTGCCTGTTTTATTTGAATGCCAAATATTGTGTTTTGGAGGTAATATAATATTCATTAGTTTAGATATGTGTGCAAGTGTCATATTTTTACATCGAATAAAATAAAGAACTGAAAATATCTTTCAAGGAAAATTTTCGAATTCTGCGAAATTTTCAAGCCATTAATTAATCAGGCTTGAAAAAAGGGCTGTTTTCCAAAACGTCATCAACAGAAATATATTTCAATGAACAAAAAAATGTTGGGGAATATCTTAGGCAATCGATCGTCCAAACGGTACTTTACTGATAAAGTGGAAAGTTTTTCAAATACTTCATATCCCTGAGTTCAAAACGCAGGTTAAAGTATCGGGGCAAATTTACTAATTTGTCCTTCAAGAACAGGAGAAATGAATACTCAGTACATTGGAATAAATGTATTGATACATCCGCGGAAAACATTCCGACAATATGAGTTCCATATGGATTACACTGTATGTATTCAAATGTTTATTTTTAGGGGAATATATCTCAAGTGATAACACCCAAAAATTGTTTTCAACAAAATTCAACCAAAACTGAACCATTTTTTTAAATTGTTTTTGCGACATTTTATTCACAGAACTGATCACACTGAACCATGTGTGACTGTTCAACGAGGAAAAAAAAATATTTAAACCAAGTAAATTATGTATAACCTGAGCACATGAACAAATTCGTGCTTCAAGTAGACCAGTTATTTACAATCAATATTGTGTGTGTGTTGTTCTTGTATTTTCTCCAATGTTTTTCAATGTATCCAACATTCCAGTGCCAAAAAAACAACTCTTTTTGTTTGTTTTTTCCTATGATGTTTAAGGACATGCATCAGCTATTTTTGATACAAACCTCACATTAATGTCTTGAAATAGAAAATAAAATTTTCGAAAGCTCGACAAGTTAAACAAGAGTTTTACTTCATCAGGACAATATATTATATGACTGCAACCCCAAGGATATTCTTCAGTTACTGAAAATTTCCAAATTCACCTTATATATATATATATATATATATATATATATATATATATATATATATTTATTGATTTTTCATTTAAATCCTTTTTGTTTACAATAGTAATATAGGATTGTCAGTATGGAATAATAACCCACCTTGATTGTACAATTATTTCAACATACATTTATTTGAAAAAGGAAAACAAAACACTACAGTTACAATTACACAGTTACATAGTTGTATATCATACAGATAAATCAATGGTTTTCATTAAAGAATTCCTCTATACTATAGTACTATAGTATACCTTAGTCAATATATATATATATATATATATATATATATATATATATATATATATATATTTATATATATATATATATATATATATATATATATATATATATATATATAAAGAGAATTGGATTATCAAGAAAAGAATAACTTTCACGAAAATATATCAAAGATGTATCATCATCAAATAAAACAGACATGGTTTTTAACCGACGAAACCAAAAAGGAGGAGGAGGAGGATATTTTTTTTATCATTTTTTTTAATGTATGATCACGTATAACTTTTTACTAAGATGTCCGATTCCGATAATTTTTCAGTATACTTTGAAGTTGGTCCCATTCGAATTTAAAAGATGAAATCCACCTTAAGGGTAGCAAAATGAAGGATATTATTGATCACTCACCCTCTGAATTCTGGTCCGTTAACCGATTCTATCAGGCATAACTTTGTACTGGGTTCTTCGATTTGGATGATTCTTTTTTTTGATAGATAGGGTATACCTCATATTTGGATTTCGGATGAAATTATCCACCCTTGCGGGTATGAAAATAGGCGATAATTGATTTTTCACTTGTGAACATTGGCACACATATATGTAGTTGACAATGTCAGATCGCTACTGTCATTATTTTTGTTCCACATCCATCACAGTCATTATATTCTATGAGAGGATGGAATGATATACAAAGTAATGAAATAAACTAACCAGAATAACAAAAATAATTCATATTACAACAAATAGTAAAAGTAGATAATCATATTATTTAATTAGTAATAGTTGAAGTAAGGTGGGTAAGTAAGTATTTTCGAAGTAATCAAGAAACAATTAGGTAGTAATTAGTATATTTCAGCAACAAAAAATTGAAAAATAAAAACTTTTTAACAAAAAATTAAACCGACGAAATACGGAACTGAAAAGTAAAAAATAAAATAAACCTTCTTAGTCTCAATAACTAAGCTCCTAAACTAATGTAAGTAACTAATTTTGAGTCGGCGCCAAACGAACAATCAACGAAAATCATTAAATTACTTTAAAAAAATTATCAGAATGTCACCACGCATTTTACGCCTTACCTTATTCATTTGCTTGTTTGGTTGGCGCCGACTCAAAATCAGTTACTTACATTAGTTTAGGAGCTTAGTTATTGAGACTAAGAAGGTTTATTTTATTTTTTACGTTCCAGTTCCGTATTTCGTCGGTTTAATTTTTTGTTAAAAAGTTTTTATATATAGATAGATGCGAAGATCAATGATATAAATCACGAACAAGAGTGGACCCAGAACCAATCCCAGCGGTACACCTAGGTTAATCGATCTCAGCTCAGAGAACTGATTGTTATAAAAAACTCTATTAAAACCAATATTCAAATAAATTTGAATTAAATTTAAATTAGTACCTCTAATAGCCATAATATAGCTCTTCGATGTTGTGGGAAATAGTCGAAAGCCTTCGACAACAAATGTGTGACTTTCACAATTTTACCGGTTCCATTACAATCAACTTTACTACCGCCAACATTTACAGAAAAGTTTTTACAGTTTTTTATTATTTTTTTATTTTATTTTATTCGGTGCCTTAGTACTGTCGTAAATTATTTTGAGTTTTGATAGAGGTTCTGTTTGTTCTCTGAATTTGTTATTGAATCAATAAACCGGTTGCTTATTGAACTTTGGCTTGATTTAATCGGATAATTATTTTAGAACATTTCATTTTAAGTAGTAAAGAGAAGACATTGTACCGAAGATAAGATTATATTATATTATATATATATATATATATATATATATATATATATATATATATATATTTCAAACAGGTTTTTGGAGTTTGGCAAGCGCTTCATCTCTTAGAATAAATAATAGTTTAAAAAAACTAAAAAACACGCTTTTATAGAAAACCAGACTAAAAAAATAGAAAAAAAAAAAAATTATTTTATTTAAAAAAAAGCGTGGGGTGCATGGTATCGCCTCGCTGTGTAATGTATATATAATATTGATACCATGCACCCCACGCTTTTTTTTTAAAAAAAATAAATTTTTTCTTATTTTCTTTAGTCCGGTTTTCTATAAAAGCGTGTTTTTTAGTTTTTTTTAAACTATTATTTATTTGCTACTTTTAGTGTGGTTTATTTATAAAAGCGTGTTTTTTTAGTTTTTTTTAAACTATTATTTTTATAATTTTTTTGCAAATTAAAACATGGAATGATCTTATCAAATTGGGTAATCATAATCTCCGACCCCAAAAACCCCCACATACCAATTTTGACTAGAATCAGACCATAATCACAAAACTCGGCCGCCATTTTAAAGCCGTCATCTTGAATTTTCCAATTTTCACAGTAGAATCCTAATATTCGACCCCAAAAACCTCCACATACCAATTTTGACTAGAATCAGACCATAATCACAAAACTCGGCCGCCATTTTGAAGCCGCCATCTTGAATTTTCCAATTTTTACAGTAGAATCTAATATTCGACCCCAAAAACCCCACATACCAATTTTGAATAGAATCAGACCATAATCACAAAACTCAGCCGCCATTTTGAAGCCGCCATCTTGAATTTTCAGTTTTTACAAAAAATCATAATATCGACCTCAAGAACCCCCATATACCAATTTTGAATAGAATCAGACCATAATCACAAAACTCGGCCACCATCTTGAATTTTCCAATTTTTACAAAAAATCATAATATTCGACCCCAAAAACTCCCACATACCAATTTTGAATAAAAACAGACCATAATAAAAAAACTCGGCCGCCATTTTAAAGCCGCCATCTTGAATTTTCCGATTTTCACAAAAAAATCATAATATTCGACCCCAAAAACCCCCACATACTAATTTTGAATAGAATCAGACCATAATCACAAAACTCGTCCACCATTTTGGAGCCGCCATCTTGAATTTTTCAATTTTGACGAAAGAATCATAATTTCCGACTACAAAAACCCTCGGATACCAATTTTGAAGCGAATCGGACTATAACCACAAAACTCGTACGCCATATTGGAGCCGCCATTCTTTTTTTTCTTCACACAAAAATTTCTTAATGCATTGTCACCGGAATTATATACACCTGCCAAATTTCAAATCATTCGGACGTCTGGAAGTGGGTCAAAATCGCGCTAAAGGAGTCGGTTACAAACAAACAAACAAACAAACAAGCAAACAAACATACAAGTGAAGTTAATATAAAGCGTGTAAAAAAGTATAGACCTGCGTGGTCAGAGAATAGAGATGGAAAACGACATCTTGGTCTAGAAGTTATCCAGACAACTAGACTTTGAAACAGCAACCTCAATCAAAATGGTAAGGCCATAGCAATCGAGAATACATTTAAGTTCTACCAATAGAGGTGAATGTTTTACAAAAATTGATATTGAAATCGCCAAAAATAATTATTCTGATATGAAACTGTTACAGTTACTTCCAGAAGACCAATTATCTCTCTGCCCTTATTCGTTTTAAGATTGTTATCAATGTAAGTTTGAATCGAGTTGATTTTTTCCACAAAATTCAGACCGACCTCTCATATTGAATTTTTCAAGATAGATACATCGAAAATCGTACAAGATCTTCAAAATAATTATTTTCTATCGGGGCACCAAAATCGGTGACCAAAACCACATTGATTATAAAATTTCTAATAACAAAATTATAACACGCGCAACTTGTCAGTCCGAACAAGTCCATCAAAAACTGGCGAACATTATCGACAAATATTACCCACTTCTGAAAACTAATCCTGATAGCGCAGATTGACGTTTTTCCCCAACAAAAGCAACACACATTCATCTATAGTTATTACTTGTTCGGTTTTATGGGTCTGATCGAGGATATCAATAACAATTCAGTAGTTTATTGCGATTGGGAAATTGAATTATCCTAGCCTCCATAAAATTCAGTTCCGGCATCATTCCTCACTTTTTCTATTCTATTTTTTATGAATTACGATATGAGACAAATAAGATTTTTTAATCTGAATCCATACCACCGTAGGTGAATTCATCCCAAAAATACATTAGTTATGTGTGACGCAAAAAGCATATCAATCTAAAGAATGTACAGCACGGTAAAAATAATTACATTAAGGACCTTAGCATCATATTTTTGTGGGGGTCATTTCTTCATATTGAGCCAGCCTATAGCAAATTGTCTAACAGTTCCTGGTTCTAGAGCAAATACAGCTCCTATTGATAAACGATTATAAAAAGTGCTACAACATAATGGAATTAAAAAAAATCGTCGGGGGACTTTTTTTCCCTTGAAATTGAGAATGACTTGTTTTCGAAGGGAAAAAAACTTCAGGTGGTGGGATCCGCTTGCTATTACTGCAGAAATTATTCCTAAAGATCCAAATGCTTCTTTTTCTCTCTCTTGTCTAATGGTTTGAGAATTTATTCCTAATCCTGGTAAACTTATAATTAAAACTTCACGATGTGTGTGTGTGTGTGTGTGTGTGTGTATAATTAGGTTGCCTCTTTCAAATAAGATAATTTCATATTTATGTATATTGTCACACTTACGAAAACAACAAATCAAAAATGGCCTCTATTATCTACAAAACGTTTTTCTATTTTACCAAGAAACCAAAGCCCAATAAGCCCCCATTAACAATATACCAAGAATTCAAAAAATAAACACAAGAATATATATATATATATATAATATAATATATAATATATATATATATATATATATATATATTGTTATGTTAGGAAGGACCAGTAATATATTTTAAAGGTGAAACAGAAATAATTTCTTGAAAAGACCACAAAAATAATGAATATTTAATAGTTAGTAGTTCATGAGATATTGTTTTTACAATTTTTTTGAGATTCTATTTCCTTTATAAAGCCTTTGGATAATATTGATAGGTAAAAATATGCAAATACTAAAATGCAATCATGTTCATACATTGTCAAAATGATTACAACCTATAATTGTTTAAAATACAACAAAAAAGTCTAGATTTACAAAATCATTCTGAATTAAATGTGATTAACAATATTATAAGCTTGAAACATACAGTATATGAAATTGCATCTAACTAAAATAGCCAATGGGAGAACAAGAAACTTCTTGATCACAATAGCCAATCAGGGAACAGGATGGTGAGATAAAAGATTTAAAATTGTGGAAAAGTAAGAACGGAGAAACGTCAAAAATAATTATCATCAAATATTGTATTTAGTTTATAAGAAATGTAAAATATGTTAGTTCATAAGTTTTCTCAAATAACACCAAAATAGTGAAAGTTCGACAAGAAAGCGCGCGATTTTGAAAATTCAAATAAAAATGACAAAACAGGAATGGTATCCAGGTGAAGAGAAAACAAAGCGAGAGGAGATTAAAAAAATTTGAAAAAGAAGCCAGGTAGAAAATTAAAAAAAAAGGAAATTGAATATTTTCACGAATGACAGAGTAGTTTGCCAAAAATAACAAACCAATTCAACTTCTGGATAATTCGACACAAAATAAATAGCATAAAAGATTACCTTTTTGGACTCCACATAAAAACTTGTCCAAGCTGATTTCGGGAATTTTGGATGGTTCCTTTGCAAATGGAGAGTCCCTGAGAGGAGTGGATGAAGCAGGATTTCAGATTATTGGCAGGTATTGCATCAGCGACAGTTCCAGCTCCAGGTATAAACTCTTTTAGTGCACATCACAAACTGAATCACTTTACAACGTAACTCGTATATCTGAAGAACTCTATTTTATTTTGGTATTGAACTATGAAAGAATTCTTCCAACCCAAAAAAAAGTGAGGTTATGTTCACAGTATCCATCACTGTTTTTCATTATTTTCTATGAAAATTTGTCAATTGACCATAGTTTTGAGTTATCGATCGCAGGCCAGGTTAATATAAGTTTTCCTGAATAAAGGAAATAATAGTTTTTTGATAATTTCTGGTTTATTTTCCACAATGATCTACAATATCTTACTTATAAACACTGAACTAAAATAGTTCGAGTGACATCTAGACAGGCAGTGGCTCTGTTGCCAGTACCGACTTCTGAGGCGAAGGCGTACCAACTGAGATTAGTCGTGGTAAGAAAAGTAATAATAATTGGGAACAACGTGGCGAGAGAACAGTAACGTTAGCTGGCAATTATTATTTCATAACAATTAGCTATTATCATATCACAATATAACAATTGGCTTCCCATCGCGGAGCTGAATTGCCTACATAAGTATTAGAGGTATATCAAAATCGAAATCAAAATATTTATACAGGGAGAAAATATTTGTGGGGCAATAACAATAACGTGGGGAAAAATTCACAACAATTATTATTTCAAAGCTATTATTGTTTCATAACAATTTGTCTCCCAACAAGGTGCGATAATATTTATAAGCATAAATAATAATAATAATAAAATTGATATACCTATCATAACAATTGACTTCTAACGCGGGGTAAAAACACCCATTAGTATTACATAACAAAATATATATATATATATATATATATATATGTTTTTCAATTTCTGGATTTAAAGGTCTGATTCAGTCAATCGCATGATTTCTTTTAACGCTACACTGATAAATTCCAGTATAAACTCAAATGTCCACCAAGTAATAACAAAAATAGCTGATATCACGGTGGCCAACATCTACAAGCCACCACAGACACTTTGGCCTGATATACACAGGCGATTTCAACAGCCACCACACCAATTGGAAATATCGAATCACTGACGAGAACGGTGAACGCCTCGCGCACTGGGCGGACTCACACGACCTTCACCTAATCTTCGATGCCAAGGATCGAAATACGTTCAGGTCAGCTGCGTGGAACACCGAAACCAACCCGGACATCTGCTTCGTCTTAGAAAATGCCCGAAAACGGCCGGTCCCAATCTCGAGGAAAGTCCTGGACGACTTCCCACATAGCCAGCACCGTCCAGTGGTCCTCGAGGTTGGAATCAAGATCCCGATAATTCACTCCGTACCCAGGCCAAGGTGGAACTTTGGGAAGGCCCAGTGGACTAAATATGCTGCCCAGCTGGATGAAGTCGTCAGATGGATCCCCCCCAGTAAGCAGTAATTCTAACAGATTCGCAAAAGCCATAATAACAACGGCGAAAAAGTATATACCCCGAGGCTTCCGCCAGGAATACGTGCCAGGATGGAATGGTGATACGGAGCAACTTTACCAGGAATTTCAGAACATCGGAGACTCCGAGATAGCTGGTGAGCTCCTCAACTGCCTGGACACAGAACGCCTTAAAAAATGGAAAGAAACGACAGGCAACATGGACTTTAAGAGATCCAGTCGGAAGGCCTGGAGCCTCTTGAAGAAGCTAGGTAGCTCTAACCCACCCACCCGCGAACCACCGGAAGTATCAGCTGACCAAATCACTGCACGAGTACTAGCGCTCTCTAAGGCCCCGAGCATAAGACAACAAAACACACATATTAAGAAACAATTGACACTCCGCCGCCATACAACAGCAGCCCACCCTGAATACTCCAGACCATTCACTGTGGAAGAGGTAATAAGGCACTGGAAGACACAAAATCTGGCAAAGCACCCGGATTCGACGGAATTCACCCAGAATTCCTTAAAAACTGTGGAAAGCACACTAGAATGTGGCTGAGCAAATTTTATTCTGACATCCTAAGGACAGGAGAATGGAACTTAAGAAATCCAAAATAATCGCAATCCTAAAACCAAACAAACCCAAGAACCTGCCTGAAAGCTTACGCCCGATAGCCTTATTGAGCTCATGCTACAAGCTCATGGAAAGGATGCTACTAAACCGACTGGGACCAACGATAATGGAGCATGTTCCCATTGAACAGGCCGGGTTCAGGCCCCATCGTAGCTGTGCCGACCAGGTGCTCAGCTTAACAACACACATTTAAGCAGGGTTTCAAAAACAACTGAAGACAACTGTGGTGTTCGTGTAGACCTGACTGCAGCATACGACACGGTCTGGAGAGAGGGACTCCTCTACAAGTTTCTCAACATGGTACCGTGCAGCCGAATAGCATCCCTGTTGAACAACATGCTATGCGACAGGCCTTTCCAAATAATAACGGGAGGGAGCAAGAGCAAAATGAGACATCTCAATAACGGACTGCCTCAAGGCTCGGTACTCGCACCTGTCTTGTTCAATATATACATTTCCGACATGCCACACACAACGTCAAGAAAGTTCGGATATGCATAGAGGAGGCCAGTAACACGCTGACGGAAGATTTGGCCATGCTGGGGAGATACTTCGCCGACTGGGGACCAATCCCTAATATGAATAAAACTGAAGTGCTGTGCTTCCACCTAAATAATAAACAAGCACGACTAGAGCCCCAAGTGTACTTCAACGATAATTTACTACGCTACAATCCCTACCCAAAATATCTAAGGATAACAATAGACCGAACACTTTCATACACCTAGAGAACACCGCAGCTAAAATAAACACCAGAAATAATATAATCCACAAACTCTGCGGTACTACTTGGGGCGCGAAAGCATCCACCCTCAAAACTTCAGCCCTTAGCCTTGTTTACTACGTAGCCGAATATTGTGCCCCAGTCTGGCAGATGCCATGTGAAGACTATCGACACCAAACTCAACGAGACAATGAGAACGATCAGCGGATGTCTGAAAAGCACACCCTTGCCCTGGCCCCCGGTTCTGAGCAATATTGCACCTCCCACCATCCGCAGACAAGAGGGCTTAGTTAGGGAATATAATGAAATAATATCAAACCCCCTACTCCCAGTGCACAGTGACCTTCCCGATGCCGGCTTGCAGAGACTGAAATGTAGAAACCCCCGCCCTACCACTAGCAGAACAACTTGTGGGAGATAATTTCAACTTGACCGATAAATGGAAAGAAAACTGGGAAGCCTCGAAGCCGGCCCAAGCAGTTCATGTAACCGATCCTACAGTACCCCTACCAGGAATGGAGCTGCCTCGCCTTGAGTGCAAAACACTCAACAGGATAAGAACGTCCCACGGCATCTGCCGTGACTCGTTCTATAAATAGGGTCTCACTGATACCCCGACTTGTGACTGCGGAGAACCTCGCCAGACTGTTCACCACATTGCAACTGAGTGCCCCCTCACAGCATATGGAGGAAAGGAGAGCGACTTCTTTGAGGCCACCGACTCTGTGCTGGACAGGATGGCCTTGATTTTAAAATTTAATTTTTAGTTGTGCTGCACATAGAATTTTATTAAGGTGTCTGTACTATTGTATCCTCTGTCATATTATGTGAATTTGTATTTGTGACATTCCACTCAAGAACTAAATCCATGTAAGCCATACGCTAAATAAATAAATAAATTTTAACGGCGTTTCTACATGGTATTTGTCATCAGGTTAAAACAAAATTATTTCATTTGAATTTCTGCGTTCGCATCGTACGAACGTTATTGTAGGTAGGTAAACCTACAATAACGTTCATAAGATGCGAACCCAGAAATTCAAATAAAATAATTTTGTTTCAACCTGAAACGTCGGTAAAAGAAATTATACGAATTGACTGAATCAGACCTTTATTCCGAGAAATTGAAAAAGATATACAGTGCTTCTCAAAAGTCCCCTCCCCCCCCTCTTATTTTTGGAACGATTATACATAAACAAGTGAAATTTGGAAACTGAATATGAAAGGTTGTAAACTGCTACTAGTGATGATAGATGACGAAATCGTCAAAGATGACGTCACAAGGCCATTGTGGCCAATAATTTTGAATGGAACCCTACGGCAAGCGACACCTCTTTTAAAAGGTATCGAAAAAACCTATTCAATGATACCAATTTTGTTTGTGTTTATGGCAGTTTTAATGGCTCATTAGTAAACATTAAAATTTAAATTCCATTCAGTATGATATTAATTACAGATTTAAGAATTAGTATCTACTTAAAGAAATTGCTCGAAGTGACCTCCATTTACTTCCTGACAGTGAAATATCCTATTTTTAAACTCTTCTCGTACTTTTGCAAATGTGTCTGCGGAAACAGCCTCACATTCTGCAACAATACGTTGTTTTAAAACGTCAATATTGTCAGGTTCAGTGGCGTAAACCTTCGATTCAAGGTACCCCCACAGAAAAAAATCCAAAGGTGTGAGGTACGGTGATCGAGCTGGCCATTCCGTTGAACCTCGTCGTCCAATCCATCTACCACGATACTCCTCATCCAAATACCGTCTTACTGCACCGTAATAGTGTGGAGGAGCACCATCCTGTTGGAATGTTATTTCCAAATTGCCGAATTCATCTGGATTATCTTCCAAAATTTCTAGGATTAACGGTTCTATTGCGTTTTGCAACAGCTCCAGATAAACCTCACCAGTTAAATTAGTATTTAAAAAAAAAGCCCAACGATGTGGTTTCCCAGGATACCTGCCCAAACATTCACCTTCTGGGGAAATTGGGGATGTGTTTCACATTCTGTGTATTTACATTTCCATTTAGATAGAAAGTACTTTCGTCACTAAAACAAATTGTTTTGACATAGTCTGGCTGTTGGTTAATTTTAGTTTCCATATTTTCACAGAATTCTAGTTTTCGGTCTGGGTCGTCGTCTGAGAGTTGATGAACCATTTTTAATTTGTATGGATGAAATTTGTTTTTTTTCAACACCCTGTGTACTGTACTTCGACTGACTTCACAGGTAGATGCAACGTGAGTTGTTGAAGAAGTAGGATTAACTATTACTTCTGCCAGTTTATCAATTTTTTTCTCATCAGAAATTTATGGTCTGCCAGATCGTTTCGCATCATTAATACTACCCGTTGTTTCAAACTTACGAAGAAGCTTCCTTAAATAAGTCCTCGAAACGGGGCGATCGGGAAACCTCTAATTAAAAATGCGTTCTGCTGCATGAATATTTCGTCCAGTTTCACCAAGAATTAGGATCGCTGCTACTTTATCACCTAAAGCACATACCATTTCGCTTCTTGGCTCGGCTCACAACAGTTTAACAAATTATTAAAATGTACAAAATATTAAAAGTACCAAAAGCTGCTAAAACAGTTAAACGTTCTGATCAACAATACACAAATTATTAAATGTACAAAAACTTGGACAATTACAAAACGTCGAATTAGGGAGACTAACAAAAAAGTCAGCTTATTTGACAACTATCCAGAGGCGGAGCTTGAATTTGGAATTTTAGTATTAACTGATTTAATTCATCAAAGCTTTGCGTTTTTTAAAAGCGAGTTGCCAAAACTGCCATTAACACAAACAAAATTAGTATCATTAAATAGGTTTTTTCGATACTTTTTGAAAGAGGTGTCGCTTGCATTAGGGTTCCATTTAAAATTATTGGTCACAAAAAATTGTTTCATTAATTGTTTCAATAAACAACAAAAGTACATTATATAGGCGATTGCAATTCAACCCCGATGACCAAAATCTCCAACAGAGATATAAAGCTGAAAAAAACAAATTGAGTCGTTTATTACAAAAAACAAAAAAAGACTATTATAGGAAACAAATCAACAAAAATAAAGATGTATCTAAAAATTTATGGAAATGTGTAAACGAAATATGTGACAAAAGAAAACCAAATACAGAAATAGAACAAATAGTAACCAATTCAAATGATATTTTAAAAGACAAAATCGACATATCAAATGCATTTAATAATTATTTTAGTGACCTAGGAAAAACATACGCTGAAAACATTGAGGCACCAGTTAATTTTACCGAAAACATACCTAATCATGATAAAACAATGATTTTATTCCCAAGGAATCCTGCAGAGATTCAAAACACGATACGTTCGTTAAAAAATAAAAAATCTCCTGGACAATATCAGAACCGAGACACTTAAAGAAATAGCACATATAATTGCTGAACCTCTATCCATCCTATTTAATGAAAGTTTCAGAACTGGATGTTTTCCTAAATCATTCAAAATGTGACTAATTCGACCTTTTTATAAGAGTGGAAACAAATACGATCTCGGAAATTATAGGCCAATCTCTCTCACAAGTAATTTATCAAAATTATTAGAAAAAATTATTAAGATCAGAATGGTTAAATTCTTGGCAAGAAACAACATCCTTTCAGATGGTCAATACGGCTTTAGAGAGGGAAAGTCTACAGAAGATGCAATCTACTCATTGACTTCGAATCTGTATAAGGCACTCGATTCAAAAACCCCTGCATTATGTATATTCATTGACCTCTCTAAAGCTTTCGATACGGTATGTCACAACATTTTATTAAAAAAACTGAAACTTTATGGCGTTAGAGGAAATATATACGACCTATTGAAGAGTTACCTTTCAGATAGACAACAACAAGTAGTTATTGACGGTAAATGTAGCGAGATGAGGGATATCACATATGGTGTTCCCCAAGGCACCGTCTTGGGACTTTTGTTATTCATACTTTATATCAATAGTGTTGTCCATGAACACCAAGGGAACAGTGCTTAGTTTTGAAGATGACACTGCGATAATTTATCAAGCAGAAAACAGGAATATTCTTAAAAAAAAGCAGAGCAAGACTTTAAATTAATTAAATCATGGCTTCAAAATAACAAATTGACATTGAATATAGAAAAAACGAAGTATTTACCTTTTACATCATAAACCAATAATTTACCAAATCTAGGAACACTAAATATTGATAAAGATACAAAAATTCCTGAAACAACATCAATAAAGTATTTAGGGATAATAATCGATCGACACTTACGTTGGGACCTACAAATGAATTTTATTGCAAGAAAACTTAGAGGACTTTTGTCTCGTTTCAAATTTTTGAAAGAATACCTAGATATTTCTCATCTGCAAACTTTGTACTTTTCCTTAATACAATCTCAGCTATCATACGGAAATATTGGATGGGGTGGAGTCCTTGACTGTCATCTAGAAAAAGTCAATGTATTACAGAAATGGCTAATTAGGATAATATACAACAAGGACAGATGTTATTCAAGCAATGATCTGTTCAACAAAAGTGGATTCCTTGATTTGAGACAGTTGTACTGTCAAAAAATAATAACAAACATTTATTAGAAAAAAAGTAAAAATTTCCACAATCGGACACTCTTATGAAACAAGAAACAGATCCAATATTATTGTACCGAAATGCGATAAGAATGTCCGACAGCGTAGCTTCGATTTTCTAGGTCCCAAAATACCGAATAATATAAAAGTAGAAACCAATTACTTAACTTTCAAAAAAATGATCACAAAATGGTTACAAAATACACCAAGATCAATAATTCATGACATAGTAAATAACAGGATGAATTGATTTGAAGGAATGGAATGTCTGAACAAATTATTTCGCATGTCCCATGAATTGGACTAAGTATTATAACTTGTGTTTTTTATAATAATGTACCGTCATATGTATATTAATTCTATTATTAGTCTACTCGACAAGTTGAAAATGGTCTGAAATAGAGATACTGCTCTCAAAATTATGTGTAAAAACAACCATATATAACAAAGTATAGAAAAAAAAATCCCAATTTTTCCCAATTCGAATTCCCAAAGTACAATAAAAAATTGGAAATTATTTTTTTCTATACTTTGTTATATATGGTTATTTTTGTAAATTTTGGAAGTTTCAGAGAAAAAATCTAACAAAGTTAAAAATTTGTTTATAACTAATTGGTAAGTTAATAAACAATAGAATTGTTGATAAAAAAAATATTTTTTGTTACTTCATAGAGGACTGTCAATTATGATTTTTAGAAAAAAAATTATTCCTTAACTAATTATTTAAACAATAGTAATATAAAAAAAACGATTATAAACAATTAAAAATTGTTATTAAGGAAAACTTTTTTTTTCAAAAATCATAATATTTGTAATATAATGAAGTTGTGAAAAAAAAAATTCAAAAATATTGAAATAATCAATTTGTTTATAAAAAATTTATCAACAAATGGCGGGAAATTTTTTTTTGCAAATCAATTCATATCTTGTATTGATAAAATAACGATAATATGATGATTAAGGAAAAATATTTTTTTAACAACATTACTTGGATTTTTTAGTTTTTGTTCAAGTACAAAAATTATTTAAACAAAGTATGAATATTTTTTTAACTTTTATGGCGTGATCTTGTTAAGTATGTATATAAGAAAGGCTCTACGAAGCGAAAAATTTTTACGACAATTATTTAAAAAAAAAATTTCATTTACAATTAAGACAGAAGTTCGAGAAAATTTTGTTAGTTAACAATCGTTTAACTTGTTGAAAAATCAACTTTAAGTAAACTTCCAACGGGAATGAATTATTCATAGTGTTCCGAATACACCATAATTTTTTCAAATTAAAAAAAATATATTTAGTACCTTAAATAAATTAATTGATGTGTCGTACTCGCTTTTGACGCCGCGCGCGCAACCTAAAAATGTCGCTCGGAGACCCATTTTCAGCGTTAAATTAAAATTATAAATAATGGAGATAGAGTTCCGTGAGCGAGTTTTTTATTGGAAATTTCCTCCTCTTTCAGAATCTTTCTTTGAAATTTCTTAAATATCAATAGTTTATGAAATATTGGCAAAAAACGAAATGCCATTTTTTTTTCATCTTCAATTGTTTATAACTTTTGCAATTTTTTATGTGCCAATACACGCTTCTGGCACATTTTTCTAGGCGTTATTCCGGATCCAATGAGCTATCACACATAATTTTGAGAGCAGTATCTCTATTTTAGACCATTTTCAACTTGTCGAGTAGTCTATATGTAACACTACCCGATTCAGACGATGATCCCCATTATGACCTAAGTCCCTGAACCTGAGATAATTTCCAGATTTTGACATAATTCACATTATCATGAGTATCTAACAAATTATAATCCAATTTCAAGCCACATACAAGCTGTATTTGCAATACAGCTTCTGTGGTTCTTCCATGTTTATTCTAAACCATATCATATTTCTGTAACTGAATTTACTGAATAAACATTATTTTATTTATTTTTAATGGCCTTGTGACGTCATCTTTGACGATTTCGTCATCTATCATCACTAGTAGGGAAGTTTACAACCTTTAATATTCAGTTTCCAAATTTCACTTGTTTATGGATAATCGTTCCAAAAATAAGAGGGGGGAGGGGACTTTTCAGAAGCACTATATATATGTGGTCAAGAAATTAGAGAAAATATATGTATATATATATATATATATATATATATATATATATATATATATATATATATATATATATAGAAGTAAGAAGGGAATTTTTGGCATTGCAGACAAATTATTAAATTACAGAAAAAAACATCTTCGAGCAGGAATCGAACCCGCGACCTCTAGATTCCATAATTGCACATCTTGGAACATTCCTTTCCACCCCGATGGGCTTTTTTCAGAATTGAAATAACAAAATATCCCAAAACCGACCCTGCCTTCGCGAAATCCAACGGACCACCTGCCCCAAGTCGCGCATGCCCACCAATCCACCACATTCTATAAAAGTACCTACCACCCCGGTGGTACCGCATTCGATATACCGTGTTCGAAGCGTTTTGTATAGTACCGAGTGTCTACAGAACGAGTACCGTAACCATGGAAGCGAGGGCACTTACGGTCGTCGTGGTTATGTTTATCTTTAGCGGTACTTGTTCGACGTGTGCGGAAAGTGACTTGGAAACGGATTTTCGCGTGCTCAGCAAACAAGTGACTGCGCTTCTGGATAAGAGGAGGGAGGATATGAAGAGCATTGAGCAGCACGTGATGAAGGCGATTTTCGATACGCCGGAATTGCTGGATTTGAGGAATGAGGTCAAAAAGTTGAGGTACTATAACTATAAGCTCTCAAGCATGTCATTATCATCCGAGTCATTTGAAAATTGACTTTTCATATATTTTAATTCGTCAACCTGTTATCTGTTTCAATATTATATTTTATCAACTGTTACACTTTTTGTGTGATAACCCAATTTTTATTTTAATAATTATTATACAGTATTTCAAATTAGTTTTTTAATTTTATTCATAATTTCTATGTATAAATGAATTTGCAAATACCACACATGCAATTATATGAGCATTTGTGATATTATTGAATGAAAATGTTAATATTGACAATTATATTTCAAAAATCGTGGTCCACCTACATGATATCTCTCGGATATTTAGCGTTGGCATATGGCCAGGGAAGTAGTTTCAATTGATAATGTTTCCTTTTCCTTATTTGTAGATTATCATTAGTTTCGAACTGATTATTATTTTTTTACATAAATACCTGACAGGGCCGAAAATAGCTTGATCAGATGTAGTTCAATGTCCAGCGTGGCTTTAGCCGGGGAAGTAGTTGTTTTCTGTTAGATATTCACGAACAATAACTTTATTTTTATCGTGGATTTTTCAATACACAGAAAACTATTTCTATTCAAAATTCAATTGAGAATGTTTTCTTTTTCTACGTGAATACCCCACAAGAGGTTATCTTGAACGATGGAAGATAGTGACTAAAGTTTATCTTTCAGTCGCAGATGATTCCACATCTGATCTTATGAACATCCTGTTCATTTTTTCAAACAAATCCTTCTATTCTAATCATTCATTATCTATCGTATATTGAAAATGATTGAAACATGCCTGATATAAGCTCAGTTAAGTAGGTCAACGTTTCCTATATAAGAGTAAACAATATCTTTTTGATGTAAACTTTGGGGTCAACGTTTCCTAGATAACCCCCATCTTTCCTGTACATGTTTTTTTTTTCAGTGGAATATATGAAAGCAGTTTCTTATACAAAAAGAGGACTCGCCTATGTCCAGACGATAAGAGACGTTTTCAAGAGAATTGAGTTAGTTCTAATGCGTTTTCCAAATGTTTATTACCAACCAAATTTAATTTTGATTTTCTCAAAAACGGTTGCTGTTATCGATGTGAAAAGGTACTTTTTTGTGTGGGAAGGTAAATATTTTCACAATCTGAAGATCAAAAAAACAAAAACAAAAGTTGAACATTCTGAAAATATATTGAATCTTTTAATTCAATTTTCTTGAAAACGAGTGTCTCTTTTTTGCAAGTTTTCATAATTTCCAGACCAAAAAATCATGTACAAAAAGGGAGTGGTTTTTAGCCGCAAAAATCACATTTAAGGACCATGTTTGTTGCCAGAATTGTGAACAGCGATCAGTAAAAATTTAAAATTTGGAATTATTATAAAAAAATTTCTTTGAGGTATTATTTTTTTTTAGATATCAGAACTGTGTATCTTAAAATCTGAGCGATTTTTCGAATTTCGCCATTTATTACTGAACCATAGTTTCAGACTCCAGAAATATGGAGCTATTTCTATTAGTAGGTATAAACGGGATTCTGGAGACTTAATTTTTACCCTATTATCACTTTTGAAGTCTTCAACGTTACGAAAGAGTTGAAAAATTAAAATAATAGACTGCCTTTCAGTAATGGACTGCCTCTCCAAAAAAAAATCTATTAGAATTCATAATAAATAAATCAGTTGAAACACAAACTTGCCAGACATGCTGTAAGTGGTAAAAATTGACTATAGGCCAGTTACTGTTCCAAGTATCATAAGCAAAATAGTGGAAAAGTGTTTTTATAATACACCCAATTCCTTTTTAGTGCAATATTGTCATTGAGGGGAAAGTTTGAAGCTGTAGATTTTTACTCAAAGCTTTCGACTCCGTGATATATTTGCTGATCAATTATACTATGGTTATTCCTGGATCATTCCTCAATTGCACATCATTCACGAAATATAGTGAAATATTTGTAAAATAGGGAGGCAAGGACTTTGGAAAATACAATATAGAAATCGGTGTTCCACAGGAATCAGTTTCGGAACCTTTGATATTTTTATTATATGTTAATGACCTTCCGTATTGATGACATATAGGAACGACATCAATCTTCTTATTTACTCCTTCAATCTTCTTTTGTGGAGTTAGAATCATTAATAGGGCTTTTGTTGGACAAAATAGCATGATTCTACTTTTATATGGTTTTCGGTATACTCATATGTAGCCCTATTTTTTAGGTAGAAAATTACCCTCCATATAGATTTATCATTGTATTCTAGCTGTCAAAAAACACAAATCTGGATTCGAAACTAATTCCAATTTATATGTTTATTAAACAAGGAACACTAACTTACTGAGGGGGAAACAAATCGAACTCAAATTCATATATCTGATAAATCCCTTATATCGCGCAAAATGATATTAAGGATATATCAGCCATGAAAACATTCGAAAGGGAAGTTAAAGATCATTTGCTATTTATTCTGTAAAATGATTTCTTGAGATAAAATCTAATTCTATTTTTATTTCATGATTGATAATGTGACAATTGTTGTTATGTGTCAGCAAATGAACATATATAAACACTATATTTGATTTTATGACGATTCCTATATAATTTCCAATCAACTCAAAGAATAGACTATTATTATTGATATCAGTATGGGTCTGTCAACTGGTCTATCAGTTTTGAAGGAACGGCTCTTTTCAAACTATTGTTAGTCATGAAAAGTGTTTATTTGTGTATTTTTTTTTATAGCAACGAAATTTATGGTACAAGCGATGAATTTGGAGATTGAATTATTAATAAATGGTTGAAAAAGGTGTGGTGCTCTTTTAGATCGTTATCCCTGTAAGCCTGATTCAAGATATACAATATAATTTCCATTAATTTCATCTTCATAGATTTGATTGCCACAATTGAACGTCTACAGATCGAGTTAATTTGGATAAGAATCAGTTTTTTTTTTTCGTTATTAGGACTAACAATTTCTTGTCGCAATAACAAAACCAACTTCCGGAAGATATCGTCAATATACACATGGAGTAATTGTTATGAAAAACTCTTTAAAACATATGTCTTCCATATGTTGTTATGTTAGGCATGATACCTGGTAAATGTGCAGCAATTTGGAGCATCTGTTTCACTGTAATTATAAACTTCCCAACCCTAGATCGGATTCAATTTTTTCAGAGAACTACTAACTTTTTTTCGTATTGATGAGATACTGGTATTTAATTTTTATAAACTTTTATTTAGTTTCACCTGTCCCGGGGTCTGTCTGTAATTAAATCTTGCAACGTGGAATTTGGCAGGTGTTCAGAGTTCCCGTGACAATGCATTATGGAGTTTTTGTTACAGAAATAAACAAAATGGCGGCTCCAAGATGGCCAACGATTCCATTCAAAATTGGTATTGGGGGTTTTCGGGATCGGAGATTATGAATTTTCATTCAAAATTCACAAATTCAAGATGGCGACTCCAAGATGGCGGACGGGTTTTGTAATTATGGTTCGTTTCTATTCAAAATTGGTATGTGGGGGTTTTCGGGGTCGAAGATTACGAATTTTTTGTCAAAGTTCATGAAATCAAAATGGCGGCTCCAAGATGGCGACGCCAAGATGGGACATTTGTATATGCCGTTCATTAAAATTGTATGTGGGGTTTTGGATCGGAGATTATGAATTTTTATTCAAAATTCACAAATTCAAGATGGCGGCTCCAAGATGGCGGACGGGTTTTGTAATTATGGTTCGTTTCTATGCAAAATTGGTATGTGGGGGTTTTCGGGGTTGGAGATTATTATTTTTTTGTCAAAATTCATAAAATCATGTTGACGGCTCCAAGATGGCGGACGATTCTGTTATTATGGTCCGATTCTATTCAAAATTGGTATGTGGAGGTTTTCGGAGTCGGAGATTATGAATTTATTGTCAAAATTCATAAATTTAAGATGGCGGCATCAAGATGGTGGACAAGTTTTGTGATAATGCACCGTTTCTATTCAAAATCAGTATATGGGGGTTTTGGAGGAGGTCGAAGATTATGAATTTTTTGTCAAAATTCACAAACTCAAGATGGCGGCTCTAAGATGGTGGACGAGTTTTGTAATTATGGTCCGATTCTATTCAAAATAGGTATGTGGGGGGGTTTTTGGGGTCGGAGAGTGTGAATTTATTGTCAAAATTCAGAAAACGCTTATTTTTCCGATTTTTCTGCGTTACTAACAATCCAATCGAGTCGTGCCAGCGTTAATTTTTTTCGCATTTCGATTTTTTACAATTCGTCCACAGAATCAGCCATTTTCTGCTCTATTGATTGATCTACAATTATATCGAAAATAGCTATCATGTTAACACGATTTTTTTACTTTCAGATCTGAAGTGCAACGTCTAAACTCCGGAAAAACGTTCCCCAAACAGCAGATGGACAAAAACGACGTCATCACTGTGAAGTGGCTCTACAGCACGGTGGCCGAAGTGAAAACGGAAGTGGCGGAAATTCAGAACTCGCTCAATTCATCGGCGGTGTTCCAGAACCACGAACGTACCGAAACGCAGCTGACCCTACTCAGAAGCGACGTTGCCAATTTGAACGCCGAACTGGAGAACGAAAGGAGGAAAAACGCGAAAAACGAAGCCGAACTCGAACTCTTGAACGGCGAACTCAGAACTGCCAGGGAGAACTGGAGAGGGACAGCCGTCGTGTGCGGAAAAATGAAAAATCAGGTAAAAAATACACTTGAAAACATCACCCTCCTTCAAGGATAGGCGGGTAAAAATAAACAGGGTTATGTTTCCAATTCACTCTATTATACATTACTGTAAATCACAGTTCACTAGTAAAATATTGTGCACGGCACTATCTTCCCGATTAATGAATCTGTATTATACTATCATCCCCCCACTCGCGTACGATGCATTATATGGAGATCATTTAGTGCCACAACATTCTCTTCAACTGTTTCTCGATTATTGGAAAATTCACGATTGTTCTGTTGGAAGGTCCGGCAAGACGTCAAACAGTCGATCACGCTTCATTCTTGGAATCTCGCGTTGACGTAAACAGGCAAAGTCGTAGTGATTTTTTCAGAAACAAAATAAAACTAAAAAAGTGGGAGTCAGCCTAATCCCAGTTCCAGTCAATGGACTACCTGACTCTGCCGTCGCAAAAGGGAGGATCAAATGCACGTTAAATGACCATAAGGAATTTTTGTTTTTCAGTTTATTCGTGATTGTGATATAAATAATGGTGGATATACTATTATTTGTTAAAGTAAGGCCAAATTTAGGAATTCCCATCATTTTGTAGTGGTGAGGATTATAACATATTCATGGCTTATTCAAAAGGGTTGTGTCATTGTTTTGTGTTAATTGTTATTCTGTATATTTTGCTCAAATATTTCGTTTTATTTTCAGAATTCTAGCTTAGAATGACTTTAAAACACCATTCAAAGCTTTCCAGCTTCAACGAAATCCTGGGAAATTAGAATAAAACAATTAAAAAGGAGAAAATGCATTGGAATCCAATCATTGCGGAGAAATACATGCTAGCATGGAAGATAAAACATATAATGAATATTTTTATATCGTAGATCACACTGAGTAAATCAGCCATTTGTTCTTGCCCCAGGGGGATAAAATGTCACCACATTGCCATACTGGCTCTGTTTGGACATTACAACATATCCGTTACAGATAAAGAGTGTATTGGAATGCTCCAAAACAAAAATGCCAGTAAAAGTAGCTTAGTCTTGAATTTAATTATTTTTGATTTAGAACAAAACAATGACATAACCTCAACTATCTTAAAAAGGCTATAAATATGTTATAACCCTTACCTCTCTATTTTTGGCCTCACCCTTATTCATAACACAATCACGACCAAATTTAAAAAAAATCCTTTGAATTTGCATTTTTGATGGAAAGGTTCGTCACGACATCTCGACTTAGGCAGTCTATTGGGAATTCAAAATTAGATGCCAGCGCCAGAGTGCTGAAAGTTTGAACTAGACACAAGTATGTACATTGCTTGTTTGTATGTATGTATGAGATCGCCGTGTTCAGGATGCAAAAACACGTAAGAAAAGTCTTTCAGCTATTTTCCGGGAGCATGAGTGGGCTAACTATATATTTACCCTTAATGGAAATGAAATAGTCTTCTTTGGTAAAATGGAGAGAAGTTTCATGTAATCAGAAAAAGGTTTTCCGATTTTCAGGACATTATTCAGCCCGTCCCTCAATTCTAGTCTGCACCATAACGTTACATTAATTTTCTCGCGGAAAATGATGAAAACTTATTCCAGTACACAAAGTTACATTGAAGCACACAATGATAATGGTTTGAGCTTGAATTACTTTTTTTCACTCGAGGACGTACAATAGTCAACAGAACAATCACCAGAATTTCATTGAATGTCAACAATCACAGAGATTCGAGTTTTTACTATAATAAATAAAATGGCCAAAATCATTTAAACTTCAATGCTTCGTAAAGTAAACAATGTACTCATGTATAGTTTCAAAAATTGACGGGTTGTATCCGTTATTTTAAATTTCTAATTATACATTGAAAACCACTCATATAACCCTTATATATCCCAAACGTAAACTTTGTATAATGTTTTCCCTTGCACACAAAATAAATAAATTAGGAATTGATTTTATTCAAGGGTAACAATACAATAATTAATGGAAAGGTGTGTAGTCGTCATGAACCATGCAGATTATGTGAATAAGGTCGAATCTTTTTTATCTGATAACAATTTCAAAGAAATAAAAAATAACTTAACGAACACTTTTAGCTGCAAAACCAAATCTATGTTAAAAATTTGTGGAAAAACCATCAATAAATACCCACATGCAAAATTGATTTCTAGTAACCCTTCCACCCCTCGACTTTATGGATTACCTAAAATCCATAAATTAAATTGTCCCATTAGACCAGTGGTTAGTTTTATCAATACACCTGTCAGCAAAATATCTAGTTTTGTTTTAACCTTAATCAATAACTTAGTCAATTTTTCACCTAAATTTACCATAAAAAATTCTTCTCAGTTAATTAATGCCTTAGAGAACTTCGAAATAACTGAACAGTGCATTTTGGTCTCATTTGATGTGACTAACTTATTTACCTCCATTCCTAAGGACGAAACTATTCCTCTTGTTTCTAAATTACTTAATGATAAAAACATTGATAAATCTGAAATTGACGATATATTGCTCCTTTTGAAACTTTGCCTTGATCAAGACTTTTTTTCTTTTAACAAAAAATTTTTTAGACAACCTGAAGGCTTAGCTATGGGCTCCCCCCTTTCTCCATTTTTGGCTGACCTTTTCTTGGATAACATTGAAAAAGATTTCATCTCACAAAACAGCTCCATCTTAGGTTGGTTTAGATATGTAGACGACTGCTTTGCTATCATAAAAGGGAACGAAATGGAAGCGTACAAGCTTTTAGATCAACTGAACAATTTACATCCTAAAATTAAATTTACCATCGAATTAGAGGCCAACAATTCATTAAATTTCCTAGATTTAACATTAACCAAATCAGAAAATAGACTTTTATTTGACATATATAGAAAACCTTCACAAACCGACCATATTATCCACGTAGATTCCAATCATCCGTTTCAATATAAAATGTCTGCCTTTTATTCCTACATATATAGACTATTGAACGTCCCTTTATCTGCCCTCAACTATAAAAAAGAATGAATATCCTAAATCAAATTGCAGTAAATAATGGTTATAACCCTAATATCATCACTAAGTTGATTAACAAAATATCTCTAAAAAGAGAAAGAAATATAGCATACCCTTCTATCAATTCCCCTACAGATATAAAATATTTTTCACTTGCATTCTTAAAAGACATTTCTTTAGATATTTCTAAATTCTTCTACAGAAAATTCGACAACATCAGAATTTCCTACAGAACTTCCAACACTTTGGGTTCTTTACTGGTAAACACCAAAGATAAAATTAATCCCAGCGACAAAAGTGGCATCTATAAACTTTTCTGCAATAACTGTAATACCTCTTATATCGGAAAAACTATCAGAAAAATTTCCACTAGAATTAACGAACACATAAACAGGCCTTCTACCTCTAGTTTTGGAGCTCATTTGAAAGACCACAACCATAACTTCGATTTTTCCAATGGTTTCAAGATATTACATAACGTCAACAATAATAACCTTAAATTAGATCTGTTGGAAGATCTAGAAATATTAAGAGAAATTTCTAGGAATAAAGATTGTGTCAACACTCAAATTCACTTGAACCAGAGCATTTTTAATCCCATTTTCAAATCATTATAAAATTAATAACATAATTGTTCCTTCTCTGATATTCTTTATCCTTTGAATTACATTCCTACTTCTTTGGTTATATTTAAGTTTGGCCATAGAAATGTAATTATAATATACTGACTAGAATGCGTTTCAAGCTGCGCGAAATGTCCCATGCATGGTGGCCGCCATTGTTGTTTATGTCCTCCTCGCAGGAGCGGAACAATTCCAGTGGCATTGCTTGTAATGGAAAATAGGGTATATCATCATAAAACGTTTTTTTTTAAATAGATGATGCATCAAAGGTACAGAGAATTGTGAATATAAATGTTATATACCTGTGGAAAAAATGTTCACTCTTCCACCCATCTATTATATGAAGATATATGAGACATGTTTTACATATCCTTATAATTGAATAGGTATTTCTATCAAGATTTTTCATTGCACTATTACATCAATATTTGAAAAATGAGTAAGTTATAAGGTCACATTTGATGTGGGTGCCATTGTCATTGTATATATCCATTTTTCAGCCGACGAAACCAAAAAGGAGGAGGTTTTCTAGTCGACGCGTATTTTTTTTTATGTATGACCACGCATAACTTTTACAGAGGAGTCCGATTCCGATTATTCTCTTTTCATTGGATAGGGTATACTCGAAAGTTAGTCCCATTTGAATTCGAAAAAGATCCACTCCTAAGGGTAGCTAAATGGAAAATATTTATCGTTCACCCTTTGAATTTTGTGTCCGTTAATCTATTCTATCAGGCATAACTTTGTACTGGGTTTTCCGATTTGGATGATTTTTTTATTACCTTGAACTTTGTACCTGGTAGTTGATCATATTTGGGTTCGGAAGGAATTAATCCACCCTATGGGTAGAAAAATGGGGATGATTGATTTTTCACTTGTGAACATTGGCACACATATGTAGTTGACATTGACAGATCGCTATTGTCATTATTTTTGTTCTCCTACATCCGTCACAATAATAACATTCTATGGAAGGATGGAATTATATACAAAGTGATAAAATGAACTTACCAGAACTATCAAAAATAATTTATAATATATAACAATAAATAGTTGAAGTAGATAATCGTATTATTTAACTGTTATTAGTTGAAGTAAGGTGGGTATAAGTAAGTATTTTGGAATTATTCAAAAGTTAAGTAGGTAGTAATTAGTATATTTCAGCCACAAAAATTGAAAATAAAACTTTTAACAAAAAATTAAACCGACGAAAAACGGAACTGAAAATCAAAAAATAAAATAAACTTCCTTAGTCTTGATAATTAAGCTCCTAAACTAATGTAAGTAACTAATTTCGAGTCGGCGCCAAACGAATAATCAACGAAGATCATTAAATTACTTCGAAAAAATTATCAGAATGCCACCGTGCATCTCGATGCCATCATTTTACGCTTTACCTAGCTTGTTTGTTTGGCGCCGACTCAAAATTAGTTACTCACATTAGTTTAGATGCTTAGTTATTAGGACTAAGGAGGTTTATTTTATTTTTTGCTTTTTAGTTCCGTTTTTCGTCGGTTTAATTTTTTGTTAAAAAGTTTTTATCTTAGTGATCTTTGCCTCTCGACTATACCGTATATTTTCATTGTTTGAGAATATTTTTTGCCATTTGTTTAATTCTGTATTGTTGACGCTTCAAAATGTATCATATTAAAACTGTTTTTTGAAAATGCCTTCATCTGAAAGGGAAAGGATTGAAATTTTAATTATGATTGGTGTTGGCGATATGATGCGGACTCAACAAGAGGTATGCAGATTATTCCATGAAATGCACCCAGATAGTGAACTTATTTCACAATCTACTGTAAGCAGAATAGAGCGAAAATACAGAGAATTAGGACACGTGAGGGGTGCACCAAACCAAGGTAGACCTACAGTTAATGAAAATAATCAACAAGACGAGACGTAATTTTGTCGGCACCTGATTTCTTACAAAATACATTAATTCCTGATTTGACCCAGCTTTTTCCTGATATTCAAATAGCCAATAATTTAGACCGCAGAAGGCGCACCGCAACATTTTGATGCATCTTTGGTAGTGTATCCAGTAGCTGCATAACTACGTAATTTCATATAATAATTCTTAATACGTTTATTCTTCATTTCGTTTTTTGTGAAATACAGTATCGCATAACTTTCTAATAAAATTTTGAAAACACCTTTTGTATTGTTGCCCACCCTCTACCAATTTGGAATCAGCAAGTTAACTCATAAATAAACCCTCTACCAATTTGGAATCGTCAATTTAAAAGAGGTGTTCATTTAATAAAACCACCGCTGATGACGTCATCTCTCGAAGGTAGATCACCCTGTATATTGGATTATTATTTAAAAAAACAGTAAATTAAAATAAAAAATCGACCTGTTTCGGGAATTTTTAATGATATTGTTCATTTAGCTAATAATGAATGTATGCTTTACTTTATGGACACACTGAAAAGGCAATATGTATAAATAAGCATGGCCACATATCATTACCTACTACTACAAACTAATGTAACACTTCATTATATATAACAGTTTTCAATTTATCCACTATAATCACTATAACAAAAAAGACAACAAAGTACAAAGACACATCCAAACCGAACACAAAGGAATTAAAGAAAATTGGAATGATTTGGCAACGCTTATAAGTGCCAACCGACAACGCCGTTATGTTTACAAATAGATGATATAAATACTACCGTCATACGTTCAGTTGATTATCTTCGTCGCACGCATGTAATATGCTTATGAAGTCATACTTTTCTTCATTGTTTGGTGTCCTCCTTGCTATCGCATAAGGGTGCCACGAAATTCGGGTGCGCAGTAGACTAAACGCGTTCTAGTCAGTATATTATAATTACATTTCTATGAGTTTGGCGCGTTTCGTTTCTCAGTTGACATATCCCCCTTCTGGTTTCATTGTATGGTCAGACATTTTGCTGCTCATGATTTGTTGTTGTTTGTTTCATTTCAGAATAGTTTATTCATTACATAGTTAATCATATTTGATAATGTTTCACAAAATTTGTTCTTCGATAAGCTGTACTTTCTGTAAAATTCTGACAAGTGAGTGGAATTTATTATCACATGTCCCTTAGACTATCAGAGAACATGCATTTTCATTAATTTTTTTTTTTTAACATTTTCATTATTTAATTATATTCCTTTCACTTTTCAGCATTCTCCTGATGATGATCTGATGATCGAAAACGTTAGAGAATAGCTTGTGATTTTATTTATTTTTATGCACTATAGCCCAAAGGCTTCCTAGCCTCAACCAATAAATATACGATTTTTAGATTCGATATTTATTGAAACCAAATACAATAATTACAAAACATAAAACACATATTATGAGGTTATAATTTTGATGGAATCCTCAAAAAGTTGAGACAAAGTCGACTTATTTGCATATCCGAAACGAAACTGGCGGCATACTCATTCGAATTTACGTTGCCCAATTGAATTGTGACACAGAAAATCCGATTCTAGTCTATTCCAACATTTTCATAAGTCCAATATACTCTAGGACCACAACCGAGTTGGTATAACCGTTGCAATTTCTGTTCTAACATCTGTGAACACCCATAATTAATTTCAATCTGTCTCACAAATGTTAATTCGAAAATACAAGGAAGGCGTTTATGCCACCCGCGTCGTTAAAAAATTGTGCAGATGATTCCAGTTTTCATAAACTAGCAGATAACGGAACGTTCTTTGAGTGGGGTGGATGCCTTGAAGCAGTTTTTATTTTATTGTTTCGAATATCGGATTTCTTCATTGAATTATTTTAACGAATACAAATTTTTTGTATGCCATTGTAAGTTCTGGTTGATTTTCGAATAACACTGAATTTTATGAACAATATCAAATAACAATAATTCAATGTCACTCTGGACTCGCTACTTAGACCAGTGCTGAAGCCTTTGAAAATGGTAAAAAGTGAAAAAAATAATAGTAGGACGAGACCCATTGGAAAAGGAAGAGAATATAACGAAAATGAAAGGAAAAATAATTTACGGGCGATCTGAGGTCGGGAAGTGGAAGGGGGTGAGTTTTTAAGGGTAAAAAACGGTTTATCTCGATTTCCGGAAAAACTACAAGTCCTATTGAAAAAACTTGAATGGCAAAGTTGTAGGTAATTGAAAGATCTACAACTTTTATTCCCACACTTTTTTCACATAACCTCAAAATTTATGTGAAAAATTTAAATAACCAAGTTTTTGGTTTTTTATTTTTATCTTCTACAACAATTTATTTTTTCACGAAATTTGGGGAAAACCTCCTTTTTTATGTTCTAAACACACTGTAATTTTTTTGATTTAAAATATTCATTTTTTCACCTTATTTTGACTTAATATCGAAAAACAACCCTAATTTTCAATCAAAAATTCTCCCGTCAAAATATCAGCTTTTTTAAAAAAGTCGGTGGGCTTTTTGTTCGTTGAAATCTCTACTTTCTGATGGTATAAAAAAAGTACATTACTGTGACAGAAAATGCAAAGAAACGAAAAAAACTCGAATCCGAATTTAATAAGACATCTACAATATTTTGAGAAAGTTGTAGAATCTTATTTAAATTATATGCGTAGATGCCTATTTATTGCTATTTTAAGATAACTTATATACGCGAGTGACTTTTAGCCCATCAAAAGGTATTTCATAGAGAAGTGGGGAAGGGGCTAGGAGGGTCAGGGCCTTACTACCTGTTATTTCTTTGCATTTTCTGAGAACATTTACCATAGTAATGTATTTTTTTACACCATCAGAAAGTAGAGATTTCAACGAACAAAAAGCCCACCGACTTTTTTAAAAAACCTGATATTTTGACGGGAGAATTTCTGATTGCAAATTAGGGTGCTTTTTCTATATTAAGTCAAAATAAGGTGGAAAATGAATATTTTAAATTAAAAAATTACAGTGTGTTTGGGACATAAAAAAGTAAGTTTTCATCAAATTTCGTGAAATTTTTTTTTTTTTTTGTAAAAGGTAAAAATAAAAAACCAAAAAACCAAAAACTTGGTTATTTGAATTGTTCACGTTTTCAAAAATTATCGACCCTGGTCTAACTCTGAATGAACATTATGTACATGAATCTCGGATACTACCGCATGAAAGAGGAGAGAATCCAGTTTTGTTGTCACTTGACTGACAATTTTGCTGCTTCTATAAGTTTTTTCGGAATAAAGCAATGTTTTTTTTGTGAACATCGTTCTTATTATTTCTTGTCGTGATAAATCTATCAGATATATTATGTGCCAGCATGGTTCTTTTGTCATCTAATGTCGATTTCTATTCATTTTTCCTCTAGTTGGGAACTTTTTGATCTTTCTGTTTGTATGGAACTTTTGCTTCCTGAAGGACTGTATATTCGATTTTTTCGTTTCTAATTTACTTCCTACGAAGGCGTATAAGAGCCAACAACAAAATATTTTTTAAAATATTAGGAATTGTCACTTCAAATGACAATTGTCACTTTGAATGACAATTGTCACTTCGAACTGACAATTGTCACTTTGAAGTGACAATTGTCACTTCGAACTGACAATTGTCACTTTGAAGTGACAATTGTCACTTCGAACTTTATTCATGTTGAAAAATAACAAATTCTCTTCAGTTAATACAAAAAAAGTTATCTATTTATTACCCAAAAAAGGTGTACAAAATAATTGAGATTTCATGGAAACAAAAGTACAAATATTCAATAATTGTGCATTCTATCATTTCACTTATACCACTTGAAAACATTATTCAAGTTGAAAAATAACAAATTCTCTTCAGTTAATACAAAAAAGGTATCTATTCATTACCCAAAAAAGGTGTACAAAATAATTGAGATTTTATGGAAACAAACGTACAAATATGCAATAATTGTGCATTCTATCATTGGTCCAAATTGAAACTGGAGATTCTTCTTGTGAAATCAATTTGTTATAATAAAAAAAAAAATTTATTCTTGATCGAAAATGACTTCCTTTTCGATAAAAAAACTATTTCAGAAAAACCAATTGAATTCTCGTGGAAAATCTCCTATTTTGTTTGAAAAAAAGAGCACTGTGTCCATCCGAGACATTTGAGAAAAAACTCCATTCATTTTTCGAAAGAAACTACTCTGTATACAAAATGAAATGTTCATAGGAGGCCATCAAAAATGAAACAGGTTGAATATTTAGTCAATTTTCAACATAGGTATAGGAGAAAGTATTGAAAAAACTTTTATAGATTGTGCATGTCGAATAACCTCAAAATTAATTGAAATTTTACATGATGGCCAGTAAGGCAACAAGTTAAAAAAAACTATGAAGATGGCAGAATTTCGAAAACAGAATCCAATACTATGGCTTAGGTGTAGTTCCAAGCATTTATTCGAAAATATCTAAAATCACCTTTTTTTTTATATTCTCTGATCAATTTATAAATATCCTATTTTTCTTTCAAATAACTTAAGTTAAATAGAGTAAGTATTTTAATACCAATAGATGAACTATTCAATTTTTTTCGCAATTTTATTAATAGAACCATGTAAATAACACTTCAGAAACTCATTCTGAGGAAACGCCATCAAAACAACCCCGTCCAGAGTATTGCAATTTGCAATCCTCATACCGAAGTGACAATTGTCAGTTCAGACAATTGTCACTCAAAATGACAATTGTCAGTTCGGACAATTGTCGTTATGACAATTGTCACTCAAAGTGAATTGTCAGTTGAAGTGACAATTGTCAGTTCAGTGACATGCATCGAAGTGACAATTGTCGTTTCAATTGTCAGTTCGAAGTGACAATTGTCACTTCAAAGTGACAATTGTCAGTTCGAAGTGACAATTGTCACTTCAAAGTGACAATTGTCAGTTCGAAGTGACAATTGTCACTTTGAAGTGACAATTCCTAATATTTAAAAAAATATTTTGTTGTTGGCCCTTATACGCCTTCGTAACTTCCTTTTTGGCAAATAATGATTCATTTAAAATCTGAGCGATGACAAAAGTGTATTAAATTTTTTGTTCACATGGATACAAGAAAACGTGACAGCATGTACCTTGAACTAATAAAAAATATGTGATGCCTTAACAGCTCTTCTCAAAACAATTCGCCGCAATATTTTGAAACCCATCGAATTTATTTTCCAAATTATATGTGATACAAACTACCAGCAGTCGAACTCGATCGAACGCATCTGACATGACACATACTGTGTACGTCGAGACTATTTGTTTCCTTTTCTCTACCTAAAACAAATGCAACAGATTCGATCTCCTCGAAACCGGATATAAACCATTCCAGTTGTGAATAAAACAAAGTTGCTTTCGTGCAACTGCATGGAGGGTGCTCATTTCACACAGACTAAACTTGATGAATGCCTGATTATTCAAAATCAGTGGCGTTTCTCACAGAATTTTGATCATAAAAAACAGTTTCTTGAAGAGGAGGAAATTTTCCATGAAAAAGTTCTTACTCTCGGAATTCTATCTCAATTATTTATAATTATAATTCAGGAGTAGGTACAGCACCTTTCGAGAGAGCAATGCACATAAAATATTTTTTTATACTATTAAATATGAATAAAAAAAAATAAAAAAATGTATCATCATTTGTACACTACACTCGAAATAATGTAATTTCGTTAGATTTTTTTATTGGATTTTGATAATGTGGGCTATTGTTAATTAGAAGTTTTTTTTGGAACCGCGATTTTATTAAAAACCGAATGTTCACAGAACGACTCATAATTTTTTTGCTTCCCTGGAGCACATTTTACATGTTTACTCGATAATATCACGCTATAAAATTGTTTAAAAGTTGATTATTATGTTAACAAAATATGAGAAATCGAGAAAATATTATTATTTTTTTGATTGATATTATAATAATAATAATAATATAAGTTTATTCAATTCAATTCAATTCAGCCTATCTAATATAATATATATTTAAAATGTATAAAACAAAGAACGAAGAATTGTATAAACTGGAAGTTTGGTGAAGTTGTTGTCACGTGATATATACTCCGTGATATATATAGTATCAATACATAATTATAAAGTTATAAAATATAACATCGATTTCAAAAAATAAATGACATATTATGGAATTGTGAAGTGTGAAAAACTTAGTTAATTATATAATAATAATGAAACAATAAACAACAGATCCGCAAAGCATTATTATATTATCATTTTTATGTCTGACAAAGGCATTTTACAACGTTTAAAAAAATACGCTTTTTGCTTATTAAAATATTTATAAACAAATTGTTTTTTGGCATTAGGTTGTTAAGAGTTTATTATGCTTACAAAAATTATAATGTCAATCGAAGTTTGTTTATAACTAATTGTTAAGTAAATAAACAATTGAAGAGTTATTTTTAAAAAGAACAAATCCACTTTGATAAATTTTAGAGAAATCAAGATATTTCAATTAATTTGTAGACTTTACAATACTTGTAGGATTTGTTCCATTTTGAAATATTACTGTAATTTTCAGACAGGGATTTGTTTATTTTTGACTGAAAAAAATCATATTTTGAATAAATATGGATTTGTTGCGTGTTGAAAAAAAAAATACTGATTCAGATGCTTTATCTAAACGATATTTATAAAATTTTGCAGAAAATACTCATTGCATGTCGTAGCAATCATCCCAGGGTACCTAAATCCAACCCTAACTCAAAACATGGCAAATATGGATTTCTTCACATCTAAAATAACGCTCCTCAATTACATTATTATTAAAAAAAATCTTATTAGGTAGAGAATAACCAATTACTAATTTTTAAGAAAAAAATTCTTAATAAATTATTTGAATAATAAAAAAAATAAATAATTAAAAATAAAAAAAGAATTTTTTTTTTATAATAATAAATTCTTAGCAATCTTGTGCAAAAAACTGCGTATTTTTTTTAAAACGTTGTAAAATGCCTTTGTCAGTCATAAAACTGACAATAATGAGAAATATCAATGAAAAAATGATGACAATATTTACTCAATTTCTCATAATTTGTTAACTTTAGAAATTTATATTTAACAAAATAACCAATTTTTAAACAATTTTATAGCGTGATATTATTGAGTAAGCATGTAAAATGTCCTCCAGGAAGCAAACAAATGATGTAGTCGTACTGTGAACAACTATTCGGTTTTTAATAAAATCTCCGCTTCCAAAAAAATTACTTGATTAACAATCAACTTGATCAAAATTCAATGAAAACATTACTTTCCAACGAAATTACATTCTTTCAAGTATTCAGCTGATACTATCTATATTGATAAAAAAGTGTCTTCATATTTTGAATACATTGCTAGTGTGGCATCCGTTGAACGAAGTTTTTTTTCGTTGAGGCGATTGAAAACTTGGCTGCGATCAACGATGCAACAGGAGCGGTTGGTTCGATTAGGTCTACTTTATGTTCATAGATGTTTTAAATGTTATTGAAATGTTTGCAAATAAGAAACACGGGATACTGGATTTCATTTTGTGATATTTATTTTTATTTTGACGAAAGAAATCTTTGTTTTCGTACTTACTTATTAGTATATATCTATATATTTTTTTATTTTATTACATTTTGTATTTTTGTTTGAATTTAATGAAAAAAAAGACTTATGTTTTTTGTACCTATCTTCTGCAGGTGCCATCTCCATTTAATGAAGGTTGGCGACAATTTCGGCATACTTATTGCGGTCCTGAGTGGTACGAATTAAAGTTGATGTGTTCATACCGGTCCAGTCGCGTATGTTTCTTAACCATGAATGTTGTCTGCGTCCAGGACCACGTTTTCCTTCGATTTTTCCTTCTATTATTAATTTAAGTATATTATACTTGTTATTACGGTATATGTGGCCCAGATAAGCGGTCTTTCTTCGCTTTATTGTTGTAATTAACTCTCTCTCCCTTCCCATACGTCTAAGCACTTCATCGTTAGGTATATGTTGAGTCCATGATATTTTTAGTATTCTGCGGAAGATCCACATTTCAAACGCCTCTATTCTGTTCATGGTGTCCACTTTTAATGTCCATGCTTCTGCTCCATACAAGAGAACTGAGTGCACGTATGCCTTTACAAAACGGTATCTTAAGTTTAAGTTCAGGGTTGCGTTACTTAATAGGCTTTTCATCTTTAGGAATATGGCTCTAGCTTGTTCTATACGTGATCTTACTTCGACGTCAGGGTCTACATTTGTCGTTATGTTGCTGCCAAGATATTTGAATTTCTCTACTTTCTCTATTGCGGTATCGTAGATGTTTATGTTCAGTTGTGGGTTTGGAAATCTTGTTATGGCCATTACTTTTGTTTTTGTTGCATTAATTTTCATGCCTAATTGATCTCCCACTTCTACAACTTTGTTGATTAGGCGTTGAAGGGCTTCTGGATTGTCTGCAATGATAACCGTGTCGTCTGCATAACGTTGTTTAATGTCCTGCCGTTAATTTTTATTCCATCCTCGTCATCGCCTATTGCTTGGTTAAATATGTGCTCAGAGTATATATTGAACAGTATTGGTGACAGAACACAACCTTGTCGTATTTGTACCTATAAGTAGAGGTATATAACTTTTTTTATGTCATTACACCCCCCAAGCAGAATTCCTAGATACGCCACTGATTTTGATCATGGTTTTCGAAACCATCACCAAAAAAATCTAGTTTTTATCACAACTCAGAAACCCTGGCAAAAATATGTCGAGCTCAATCAAACAATCAAATCATATACGAAATAAACTATAACTAACTATAGGAACACTGTAAAATAATATGCTCAAACTAAGCTCCTTCGTTGTCATTATAACCCCTTTCTTTATTTCTTCGACCGTCCACACAACACAGAAACAAGTCTATAATTTATATTCAAAAATGTCGTATGATAATAATAATACGTATATTCAACTACTTCACGTTGAAGTGGTTATTGCGGTACTTGCGACTGTCTCCGTAATAAAAAGCAGGTGTTTTGCGTCCACCGTGTTTCACCTGCCATTCCGGGCCAATAATCATTCAGCTTTTAAATACCAACCCGCATACCTGCATCCGTTCAATCTACAGTCGGTATTTTTTCTCTCTTTCGAACACCAGAACAGACCCACTTCTTGCGGCCGTCAGAAAGTGAAATTGACCTACAGGGTGAGACGAAAGTGCGAAATCGAGAACGAAAAATCCCCGAAAAAAGTTGAAGTGACAAGTCCGCCTCAGATTGGTGTTTTTTTTATACAAATTCGACGGAAAAAAAAACCCGAACATGGTCAAAAATTAAAAATCCGAAACGAAAAAGATTGTCAAAAAATTAAAAATCCGAAACGTCGTGAAAAATAAATTCTGAAGATGGTCAAAAAATTACAAATCCGAAACGACGTGGGAAAAAACCTGAAGATGGTCAAAAAATTAAAACCCGAACATGGTCAGAAAAAAAACCAAAAAACTGAGATGGTAAAAAAATCAAAAATCGAAACGTCATGGAAAAAAAACCTGAAAATGGTCAAAATCCGAAACGCGTGGAAAAAACTGAAGATGGTAAAAAAATAAAAACAAACGTCGTGAAAAAACAAAAAAAACTGAAGATGGTCAAAAAAATTACAAATCCGAAACGTCGTGGGAAAAGATCTGAAGATGGTCCAGAAATTAAAACTCCAAAATGTTACCAAAAAAAACTGAAGATGGTCAAAAAAAATTAAAATCCGAAACGTCGAAAAAAATAAAAATCCAAAATCTGATGATGATTCCGACGACCCGATTCGAAGTTACGGAACCCCCAAAACGGTTATTGCTGTAACTTCTTTACCTTTGAGTGTTGTATTGAGGCAGTATTGTATTGAGGCAGGAGAATATTTTCGATGGTTTTAATAATGAAGATGTTTAAAAATTATCTTTATTTTGTTCTCTGTATACATCCATCCAGATCTCCATGATTAATATTTCCATTCCAGATTTCATCTAAAACGGTCCACGAATAAGAAAAAAAAAGTTGTGTCTATTATTGGTCAGTTTGTCTGGCACATGAATAGTTATAAATAACATCAGAAATTGATTTTGAAGTGATGACGTGGCTTCTTCCCTTGTGAGAAATAATCGAATGGAATTTCTGACTAGGGTATCCTCCAAGTATTTGGGAACATACTCGAAACCGACGTGACTCAAATCCTGTATTTTGCCGAAAAATATTTGCTTTCACTGCATAGAGGTAGAGAAATGAAATTATTGAAAAGCTGTTTGGGAAGAAACAGCAAACCTGAGAGTTGTATGAATTATTCCACTTGCGTTCTTTTACCGACATTCCTTTTTTAGGGTAAAAATAAATCAGTTGCAATTGGTAGATTTTTTATAAGAAATCTACCTGCGACATATCATGAGACCACACACTCGTAGCCGAAGGGAAGTATGCTTTTGTTGGATGTCAAAAGAATTCATTAATGGTTTGGGGTGGATTTGGGCTTTCTCTTATTGTCATTTAATAATACCTTTTGGATATTCAGGGCTCTTTTAACGGCATGCCATATGTCTTCGTCCAGTAAGTTAATAGTATGCCTTGATTTGCGAAATAATTACTTTAAAATAAAGCAAGGTTCCTTGAGTAATTTATCTACCAAGCAATTTTTAGAAAAAAAAACAGAAAAAAAAATAGTGTTGAGAATATACAAACAGAACTAGGCTGAAAAGCTGATCGATCAAGAGTAATTGCAATTTCTTCGAATAATAGTTAACAAATTAGTTATTGAAATCAAGAACATACAACTTCTAGGCAAATCCAAATTCATTTATTTTGATTTCCGAAATTCAATGAATTCATTATACCTAGTATTTCTTCGGAAAAAATGTTGACATTGGTGGATAATCTGTTGTTTGTTAAACTCAAACTTATTTTCAATTCATTGATAATTTTTATTCATTTATGCAAGGATTAATAATGGGCAATCCATCAGGCCCTTTGCTATTCATGTACAACTGTACAATGGAATGAATCAGAAAGAGGTACGAGCGGCAATATTTTGTGGCTTGTCAAAAACATTTTATTGTATAAATCATGGAATAAGCAAACTAGTACTTTATGGATTCACAAATCAGAGCATCAAGTGGGTACAGTCGTATTGGAACCAGAGAACCCAAATTATCCAACAGTGGTATCATTCGTTGGGGTGTTCTCAAGTCTAGGTGCCTGGTCTGATTTTGTTTTTGATGTTTTTCATTGACATAGCCGCCATTACATTTGATGGATTATTTTCAATTTTTGCAGATAATACAACCATTTTATGGCATGATAGCAACGACGATAATCTTCAGTCAAAAGTGCTACCATAATAAAGATAAAAGAATGGTGTCATTCCAAATTTACTCTCCTTCAACATCAACAGAATTATTGGTTTAACAGCAGCCATTTTAAAACTAGACCCGATTTGACTCATCTTTGAACTCAATAGAGGTTTAGATACAAGGGATTTTTGTGTCAAATTTCATTGCATTCGGTTGAAAAATGTTGCCTCCAGTTTGTCTAGAAACTTCATCAAGTTTTCGAATTGGAGATATTTTTGCAGTTGCTAAGAAATATTACCTCCGGAGAGTATCAAAAACAAAAATTCAGGAAAAATCGAAGTTGTTAGAATTGATAACTGAAATCATCTGAATAAATCGGGCATATAATAAGTTTATCCATCACATCACAATGATAGATTTATCAAACTAATTACACATAAACCATTCAAACTTTTCACACTACATTTCATATTTTGTCTCGAATACACTATTGAAATTACGAAGTAGTTTTTCCGAAGACCAACTTATTGTGTGTGATTCAGTGATATAATGAAAAAGAGAAATAAAAATAGCAGAAAAAGAAAAAAAAATCATAAACTTAGAAAATTGTCCCAATCGGTTTTTTGTCACTGTCGGTATAATTGTAAATTCATTTTTATGCCCATAAAAAAAACATGTTTTGCCAATATTTTTAAGAGGTAGTTTATTGAAAAGCCTATTTGCTATGAAGTTACAACTTTTCACAGCCTGGTAGTGTTATATTTACGTGAGACTGCGTTGATGCATTTTCTTTGGTGGACTATTCCCTCCTCTTAGTTTTTGTACAGCATTTTTCATTAAGTCTGATAGAATTTACTTCTGGAATTTCATTTTTATCATCGATTACCAAGGTACGCATTTGTGCTATGTCAATAAAATGCTTCTTCACTTCTTCATTTCCCCCCCCCCCCCCCCCAAAAAGGGCGCGTCAGTGTAGTGTTCCAAGAAAATGAAACTGTTGATATATAAAATGCAGAGCAAAGAGCCCAGAGCCTTATGGAACACCACGGATTCGATGACCACTCCATCACTTTCTAACGTCTAAGCCAATAACCCTCCATAAGTTTGTGTACCTCTTCTCTCATTCCATTTCTTTTGACAAGCTTTTATTTAACTTCACTTGTTACTTTGTTAGTATGTTTGGGACAAATCTTGCAACTGAATTTTGACCCACTTCTAGTTGTCCGATTAACGTGAAATTTGGCAGGTGTTCATAATTCCGGTGACAATGCATTAGAGAAAACAAATAAAATGGCGGACGAGATTTGTGTTTATGGTCTGATTCTATTCAAAATTGGAATGTTGGGATTTTCGGGGTCGAGGACCATGAATTTTTTGTCAAATTCATAAAATCCAAATGGCGGCTCCAATATGGAGGACGATCTCTGTGATTGTGGTCCGATTCTATTCAAAATTGCTATTATGGTCGATTCTATCAAAGTTTGTATGTTTAATTTTTTAAGAATTTATGATATTGAAATGGCGGCTTATAGAATTTTTGTTATAGAAAAAACAAAATGGCGATCCAAGATGGCGGACGAGATTTAGGTTTTTGGTCCGATTCGATTCAAAATTGGGATGTGGGGGTTTTCAGGGTCAAAGATTATGAATTTTTCTTCAAAATTCATAAAATCAAAATGGCGGCTCCAAGATGGCAAATGAGTTTTGTAATTATGGTCCGATTCGATTCAAAATTGGTATGTGGGGGTTTTCGGGGTCTAAGATATAAAGGAAATATCATCTTTTTGAATTTTCAAAAGAAATGTTAAATATTATTTGTTGGAAAGGAGTTCCTATCCATTGAATGAATTTCTTGAAAGGAAAATCTAACATGATTATATTTCAACATATACCCTATTTTTACTATGTAATATATTTTATATATTTTAATCGCTCAAATGTTTACCCCTTCTCAATATTTTTTTAATATTTTTAATTTTTTTTTAAATATTTTGCATTTGTAACTCTTTGTGCCCTAGAAAAATTTACTAATCTATATCATTTTGTATGATCAATCTGAGGAATAAATATTATTAAAAAAAAAGTTTATGAATTTTTTGTCAAAATGGCGGCTATTCAAAATTGCTAAATGGAGGTTTTCGGGGTCGGAGATTATGAATTTTTTGTCAGAATTCATAAATTCAAGATGGCCGACGAGCTTTGTAATTATGGTCCGTATCTTTTCAAAATGGGTATGTGGGGATTTTCGGGGTCAGACGTTATGAATTTATTGTCAAAAATCATGAATTCAAGATTTCGGCTCCAAGATGGAGGACGATTTTTGTGATTACGCACCGTTTTTTTTCAAAATTGGTATGTCGAGGTTTTTGCAGTCGGAGATTATGAATTTAGTCGAAGATTATTGATTTTTGTCAGAATTCATAAATTGAATATTGTGGCTCCAGGATGGCGGACGAGTTAATCTTAGATAGTCTCCTCATTGAAGAACTAGATAGCTCAAAACTTACAGGAAAAAGGCCTCATAATAACGATGCTTCAACAAACATGCATAAATCAAGGGTTACTAACTGAAAAGCACAAAATAACATAATTCATGAAAAACCTTTTTAAATACAATACTCAAATGCCCTAAGAAGTATAAATAATTGCTTCGGATGTACGAAATAACCTACGTCACACATCCAAAGCAATTTTTTAAGGACATTTCAATAATAGCTTGTTTTTAAAAAGGTTTTTTATTAATTATTTTATTTAAGTATCTCATGTGACACTGTGTCGAATCCTTTCGAGAACTCTTCAAACACACAAAGGCCAATGCATCGGATATATATATATATATATATATATATATATATATATATATATATATATATATTTGGAGGTTCTTGGATGTAATTCGATAAGAGAAATGAGAGTTTTTAATAACTTTCGCCTCTGGCCAGAGGCACTCTTCAAACACACAAAGGCCAATGCATCGGATATATATATATATATATATATATATATATATATATATATATATATCTTGCGTCCTCCGTAGGCCTCCATTTTCTACTCTCTAAAGCCATAATAATAGTCTGAAATGAACGGGTATATGGGAAAATATTATTTTAAATGTGAATGAGCATGCAAAAGGTTCTCTTACGCAACGAGAAATTCTTCAGACTCCCTTAATTATTTAAGTAGAGCACCAGACTACAAGTGAGTGTGTGGCCACTTTCGATTTTCAGAACTTTCTAAATACCACCGAAAATAAAGGAAAAAAAACGAGATAACATAATGCGATGCGTATGCCTTTCAAGTGAATGAAATTCGATTGCTAGAAATTCGATGCTTCGTTCATTCGGAGGATACCTTCTAACTTTTTCGTGGAGTATTTATTTGTGGTTTGTTCGATTATATGAACAGGATGTTCATAAAATCAGATGTAGAATCATCTGTGACTGAAAGATAAACTTTAGGTACTATCTTCCATTGTTCAATATAACCTCTTCAATGTCCAGAGTGGCTTTAGCCGGGAAAGTAGTTGTTTTCTACTCATTTTTTGAATCCCACTTACGGTATGGAATTCCATTCTGGGGTACTTGTAGCCAGGGTCTCTTGCAAAGTATATTCGTATTACAGAAACGAGCTCTGCGAATTATATTTAAAGTTAAGATGCGAGAATCATGTAGGCCTATTTTTTCCGGATACAAAATATTAACCCTATTTGAATTATTTATTCTAGAGAGTCTGTTTGTTACATAAATACAGAGATATGTTCGTGAATGCCCGTGTAGAAAAGCACACTCGTCAGGAGAAGAAACTTGTTCTTCCGTTTCCCACTTCCACCCTGATGAAACAATCCTTGATTTACAGAAGCAAACAAATTTATAATCATTTACCCAAGGTACTAACTACGAAGGCGTATAAGGGCCAACAACAAAATATTTTTTTAAATCGAACTGACAATTGTCACTTTGAAGTGACAATTGTCACTTCGAACTGACAATTGTCACTTTGAAGTGACAATTGTCACTTCGAACTGACAATTGTCACTTCGAACTGACAATTGTCACTTTGAAGTTGAATTTTGATTTAGTTATTCGATACAAACTATTGCAACAGCGAGCGGCGGTGTAAAAACCCATTTCCAGATGGATCTATTAATAAAATTGCGAAAAAATAGTTCATCTATTGGTATTAAACTACTTACTCTATTTAACTTGAGTTAATTGAAAGAAAAATAGGATATTTATAAATTGATCAGAGAATATAGAAAAAAAAAAGGTGATTTTAGATATTTTACTGGCCATCATGTAAAATTTCAATTGATTTTGAGGTTATTCGACATGCACAATCTATAAAAGTTTTTTCAATACTTTTTCCTATATCTATGTTGAAAATTGACTAAATATTCAACCTGTTTCATTTTTGATGGCCTACTCTCCTATGAACATCTCATTTTGTATACAGGGTAGTTCCTTTCGAAAAATGAATGTCAATACTTTTTCCTATATCTATGTTGTAAATCGGACACAGTGCTCTTTTTTAAACAAAATAGGAGATTTTCCACGAGAATTCAATTGGTTTTTCTGAAATAGTTTTTTTATCGAAAAGGAAGTCATTTTCAATCAAGAATAAAATATAATTTTTTATTATAACAATATTATTTTAGCAGTTGGCATCAAATGTCCTTTTTGAGTGACAATTGTCACTTCAAAGTGACAATTGTCAGTTCGAAGTGACAATTGTCAGTTCAAAGTGACAATTGTCACTTCAAAGTTACAATTGTCAGTTCGAAGTGACAATTGTCACTTCAAAGTGACAATTGTCACTTCGAAGTGGAAGTGACAATTGTCACTTCGAACTGACAATTGTCACTTCGTAGTGACAATTGTCACTTTGAAGTTGAATTTTGATTTAGTTGTTCGATTGTCACTTCAAAGTGACAATTGTCAGTTCGAAGTGACAATTGTCACTTCAAAGTGACAATTGTCAGTTCGAAGTGACAATTGTCAGTTCTAAGTGACAATTGTCAGTTCAAAGTGACAATTGTCACTTTGAAGTGACAATTCCTAATATTTAAAAAAATATTTTGTTGTTGGCCCTTATACGCCTTCGTAACTAACAGACATAAATAACATAAAGCAATTTAGAAAATATGTTAAGAAACTTCTCATAGGAAAATGCTTCTACTCTCTAGAGGAATACTTAGCATATGAGTTTTAGTTTTTCTGTGAACTGTGAGATGCGGAGAGCGGTTTATTCATATTTTTAATGTGTGCTGTTCGTCATTACTTTTTATATTTTACCGTGTGACTGTTGTTATTTATTATTAGTATTAACAAATGACTTTTGAAAACTTTTAATTTTTAATATGTACATACTACGAAAGTATTTGTTATATTCTTACCATGTGACTTTTTATACAAAAATGTAAATGTCTTAAGTATAAGATGATGTAAATAACTTTTAATGCACATACCACAAAGGTATGAACTTTGTCGACAAAATGTAAGAATTTTAGACAATAAAGCTTATCTATCTATCTGTTAGATATTACAAAAAATAACTTCATTATTGTCGTGCGTTTTCCAATTTTCAGAAAAATCTTTGTATTCAATTTTTAATTGAGAATGATGGGCATATTTTCGCTCAAATTAATATGTTTAATTCATGAAAAGAGAATGAATTCTATTTTTGTTTCAGTTGAAAGCCACCCAGATCGAATGGAACCAAAACTGGAAGATACTGAACGAGAAGAGCCCGTCTTTAGAAAATGAAATAATGTCGCACCCTTCTCGACATCAGAGAGTCATAAAACAACACATCGTTCGTCTCGAAAAGAGTTCGAAGACTCTGCACAAAGAAAACTACTTCCTGAAATCCAAACTTCTAAAAATGGAAGACGAAATGAGGATTTTGCAGAAGAAATTGGACTGGAACGAGAACGTCGTGCTACTGGAGGCCAAAAAAGAAGAAAATCTAGCATCCACGAAAATCCAAAACAATCTGGCAGAACAAGTGACAAACTTAACGAAACACCAGAAGGAAAACACTGTCAACATCGAAAATCTAAAAGGGCAAATGTCAAACTTCGACAAGCTGCACCTATCCATGCTGGAACTTCTGGAAAACGTCGAAACGATCGAAAACAAAGTCGACAAAAGCTTTCCCGGAATTCCGGAAAGAAATTTCCAAACTGGAAATCCAACAGTCCGAAGCTTCTTCGGCGGTGTCGCTCTTCAGGGAGGAATTGAAAAATATAATCGACTCCATGAAAGCGATCGGTTTCACTGTATCGAGTATGCAGGATAAAACCAGTCATGACCGCGAGAAACTCGATAAAATGGAGGGAGTCATAGAGAATTTGGTGAAGTCGTCTTCTGTGCAGACGTCCAAGTTACACGATCATATTTTGAAGGTAGGATAATACTGATGTTTATTTGCCAACGAATAAAATAAAATAACAAGATATTGCTAAAATAGTGGGCACATAGACTAGGAGGAATCGGCGCATGAGTACCGAAAACTATTCCACATCAATTTTTTCATGCGATCCTCTTCAAATTGCCCTACTGATGATACAAATGCATGTTGCCATGGGGCAACCCCGTGCCATATTGTTTAAACTGAAATTGTTTAAACAATTGCAAGGAATTGTTATTTTTCAACCGGACAAATTTTTTTTATATTTTTTATTAAAATACAAATAAAAAAAGTCCCATGACTTTTCACGATAAAGTTAATATTTTTAGAGATATGAATTTTTAAAGGTTCAAAAAATCTCATATTTGGGTACTTTTGACCCATGAAAAATATATAAAAAAAAAATCGAAATAATATTTTTTTTTCTTTATACAATAGTTAATAACATTCTTAATAGAGATTTAAAAAAAATTCATTGATTATACCTGTTTTTTAATTATCAATTTCGCGCGCTCACAAGTATGCATCGCTTACCTTTAAGTATCGCCGTCTCTCTCTGACTCATGCGCTGCATCGGCCTCTCTGTTTCCTGAATCATTATTTATCATTTATCTTAAAAACTATTAACTTCTTTAAGATTGTTAAAGAGAGCAATGTTATTAACATTTTAATTTTTAAAATTAAAATTTATTAAATTGTCTACAATAAAATCGTGATGTCTTAGTCCCTCTTGGCAATGGCTTAGAATTAAGTACTAAGGAGTTGAAAGGCTTAGAAACATTGTATTTAAATATTTTGGGTAAAAAAGGTAACTCCACGGATGCAGCTAGACAAATTATTTTTTCTCGTTGCTTTGAAACTAATATTGATTTATCGAAAATTCCGTGCACATCAGATGCCTTGCATTTGCATGCACTTAGAGCTTCTGCTCAAACATACATTTGGAAAAAAGCGTTGAATCCCCAATATAAAACATTAGATTTTACGAATTTCGGATACAAACTGGAGAATAGTACTTTGCTACCCTTATTTATGAACAAAAGCCCATTTCCAACTGATCTTAAAAAACCGTGCAATTGTAAGAAAGCCTGTAAAACCAAAGCTTGTTACTGTAAAAAAAATAATATTAGTTGCATACTTCTATGTGGCTGTGATTCAGAAGACTAAGAATATAATATATAAAAATGATATTGATAATAAATAAATACTTTTTTTTTTAAATCTTGTTTTATTATTTCATACTTCTACATCTATAACCTTCATTTGAAGAAGTTATTCAATGTAATTACTTTCAGTTTTAATGACAAAAAAATAATATAAACTGATAAAAAAGTAATTTTAATTACATGTTCCGATTCATGCTTAAATAACGTTTGTAAAATTGATTCCAGAAAAAAATTTGTCAAAAACAAATTGTAGACAATTTAATTGTTAATAACATTGCTCTCTTTAACAATCTTAAAAAAGTTAATAGTTTTTAAGATAAATGATAAATAATGATTCAGGAAACAGAGAGGCCGATGCAGCGCATGAGTCAGAGAGAGACGGCGATACTCAAAGGTAAGCGATGCATACTTGTGAGCGCGCGAAATTAATAATTAAAAAACAGGTATAATCAATGAAATTTTTTCAAATCTCTATTAAAAATGTTATTAACTATTGTATAAAGAATTTAAAAAAAAAATATTTCGTCTTTATTTTTTTTTTAATATATTTTTCATGGGTCAAAATTACCCAAATATGAGATTTTTTGAACCTTTAAAAATTCATATCTCTAAAAATATTAACTTTATCGTGAAAAGTCATAGAACCTTTTTTATTTGTATTTTAATAAAGAATATAAAAAAATTTGTCCGGTTGAAAAATAACAATTCCTTGCAATTGTTTAAACAATTTCGGTTTAAACAATATGGCACGGGGTTGCCCCATGGCAACATGCATTTGTATCATCAGTAGGGCAATTTGAAGAGGATCGCATAAAAAAATTGAGGTGGAATAGTTTTCGGTACTCATGCGCCGATTCCTCCTAGTCTAACAGTTGAGTACAGTGACACAGAATAGTTGACGTATATCCAATACAGAGGCTTCTTTGTATACACTGTCACTCACGTACATTTTGCACTTGTACAGTATTATTTTTAATTTCCAAATTCGTATGGTAACATTCATTTACTCCTCCCCACCCTATTATAGCATATACTATTTGTGACTATACAGTGTGTCCCAAACTCAATGGCCTATTAGACGTTTCTGAAGAAAGGGACACAGTATTATTTTGAAAATTTGGTTTCTTGGGTAATTAGTTTTGCTCTATCGATCTAAAATATTTTCAGCGCTGCAATGTTGCCGCTTATATTGAAAAATAGCAGCAACTTTGATATTTTAAATTCAGTTTTAGCAAAGATTAATTAAAAAAATATTTTTCTACTCCCTAATCTGACTTTTTTTTCGAATATGACTCATATCTATTTCCAAATTTTCCTGAGATATTTTTTCAATTAATTCTTTGCTAAAACTGAAGAATTACATCATATGAGAGTTAGAAAAAAACTCAAGTTTCAGCTGTATCTGCAAAAGTATGAACATTTTGAAGCGAATCATTACAGATTGATTTGATTTTTCAATCGGATCATTTCAATTGGGTAATATTACCGCCTACTTCGATTTGTTATACTGGGAATTGAAAATTGTAGTATGTGCCGTGACCGGAAAAGAGCAAGACAATCTTTCAGTTTGACAAGTAGTGATTTTCATGGTGTTTCTGTCAAAATTGATAATAATACATATTCAAATACAGATATTTAAAATTTTTATAGAAACTTGCTTTTATTTCGGAAACCTATTTAGGTATAGGAACATGATACATCATTTGAACGGAACTGTAATTGTCTTTCAAGATATTAGATAATATACACGGTGTTCCTTTCAAAAAAATGTACTTTTCACCATTTTTGTACCTATCAGAAAAATCACAAATTTTGAACGACCCTGTATAATGGAGAACGAAGTTCCTCAAACATAACTAATGCACAGAATATTGGTAAACTACACCCAAAATTTCAGCCTTGTACGATTCCAAATACCGCAGTAATAAACATTCAATTGAAGCTATGTTTTGCTCAAAAAATAAGGAAATCATTGAATTTCTCGAAAACCGCTTGAGATAGGTATAGGGAAGTATTATAAAAAAATTATCGTAAAGCACTATCAAAGCAAAAAATGCAATAATATACAGGGTGTCTCATTTAAAATATCAAAGTTTTCAATATAAGCGGTAACGTCGCAGCGCTGAAAATATTGTGGATCGATAAAGCAGAACTGATTTCCTAAGAAAAGAAATTTTCAAAATGATCCTTTGTCTCGTTCCCCAGAAACGTCTAATAGGCCATCGAGTTTTGGACACCCTGTATAAATGCATAGTACAGCGTTAGATCATCTCATATTCCCGACCGAAATGGTTTTCAGCCATCTATTTTATGGAATGAAATATATTCCTCGGGTTGCTTGAATTCTCATCGATTAATTTTTTTCATGGTAGAAAAATAAAGTTTCAATTGCGTCGTCTATTCCATTTCAATTAGTATTCAAACGAGATCATTCGTGATTTTTTTTTACAGCGAAAATTAGCTGGGAATTACGCGATTAAAATAATAAGAAGTAATCTGCTACCGAAAATAAACGCCACTTAATTGTTAAATTGAAAAAAAAAATCCAACCACTTTTTCATCGTTCTGGACATTGTGGAATTTTTTCCATAAATTAGTGATCTCGCCTATTGCAATGGAGCGCTCAACAACATTTTATACAGAGGGATTCTGAAAAAAATTAAAGAATATTTGGAAAAGTAATATACAGGGTACGTCAAGTTACCGCGATTATTAAATTTCGTAGGATCGGTAACATATGCAAAATATATCATTAACAATGTATTCACAAAAAATGTCCAAATATTCTCAAATTTCTACTGCATCTTGGAAAATGAATTTCTGGTAATTGGTTGGCATTCATTTCAATTATCTTCCAAATTATTCAGAGATCTTTATTTTTATTTATTTAATTTTTTCTGATTCTGACAATTTTTCAAAATATGTTCTTTGCGTTTTCATTATTCTAATTTATTTTGTGGTTATATTTTCTTCTATATCTTATGTACCAACGTACATGGTTCCATAAAATAGCTTCTGATTCTCCCTCTCTTCAGCAGGTTCCATGTCCAAATCTTGTCATTTGTCTTCATTTCCGTTTATCCCTATTTGATCGTTTAATGTTCTTCTCATTCTCTCTCTCTCCCTCTCTATGTTTGTAGTCCTTGCTTCCTTTCGGCGCATTTAACTTTCCCAATTCCTTTGGAAGTTTAACCTTGTCTGGCTTTAATTTTCATGCTGTCCTACTTGTGGGATTGTATTCTGATTTTTTTCTTAATATGCTCTCCTATATTTTTATTTTCCTTATTTGTATTAAAGATTTTCCTTGGTGTTTGGAATTGTTAGTAAGGTCTTAAACATCACAAACAAAGATATTATAGATTTGTAGGTTTTTCATTTTAAGATGTGTTTCAAGGATTTTTTTTAATGAGTATTTACTTTTGTGTTAACTTTCACTCTTAAATTTATTATACCTCTGGTAGATGGTTAAGTTACTGTCACTTCATATATAATAATGCCAATTGGGTTTATTTAAATTTGTATGTCTTACATACGACAAATTCCCAAATGATACTATTTCTGGTTTTATATTCCTTAAAACTGCTGTTATTTATATGGGAGATGGTACTCCTTTTTTTATAAGTTCTTGATATATGTCTCTGTTAGGGGATACATTAATTAATTGGACATTCGAAAAAAATACTATTTAATGTTTCTTTTCTTCCGCACTCACAATTTGGGTGGTCTTTTATCCCTATTCTAAGTAGATGCTCTTCTGTTCTGCAGTGTCCCGTTTTCATCCTAATTATTGTTGTGATATGTCTCCTACTTCAGATATCCATATATTTGAAACACTTCTTATTATTTCCTGGAATTTATGTTGGCAGTTTACTTGCCAAGTCTAAAACTCCTTCTTTTGTTCTTCTTTTTTCTTTCTTCTTCTTCTACTTCTTCTTAGCATAAGGTGGGCAGGTGTTCATATATTTATTAACTACGAATATTTATAACTGATCATAAGAGCAATGCAATGAAAGTGAAGTCGGGTTATATATGTCTTTCCTTGTCATATTGGCAGCGCGTAGTTGTAGCAACCGAACATCAACCGATACATGTCACGCCTCCATTTTCGCGCATGCGCATCAATTCAAAGTTGCCGATTAGAAAGAGACCGAGCGATATTCATGCTTCATTTGTTTTGGCTTCACATTTGCTGTCTTTATTATCAATATTGGTACTTATGGTACCTATATGGGTGTTCTATACATTGATGAAACATTTGAATAACGTACGTGTATTCATTTTTGAACGAAGCGTCATTTGTCATTTTTATTCCACTTTTTATTTTTCGATCTAGAATGCCATGGATCGTGTAAATCGCTTCATTCTTGATCAAGTAACATGGGAAAAAGACTACTTTGAGGCTTATGACTTCACAGTCGTTTTAAGAATTATTCAAAGGTCGCAAATTAGTCCATTAAGGTTCTAAATTTTCAAAATTACCTTCTCCTTGGTCACGGCAAAGTTCAACTTTTTCAATTGTTGCGCGCACTACATTGTTTAGCTGTTTCGCAGTGATGTTCTGGAATGCCACCCTCACTTTATACTCAGGTTCTTCACGAGTATCTCAGGTTATACACCTGATTTTTTATTGTTCCCCAGAGAAAAAAATCTAGCGGGGTAAGATCTGGCGATAGAATATGAAAAAGAAATAATACACTATGAAAAAATATGACAACTTAAGAATGTACCTCGCAAGCCACTGAATGGGTCCATAAGTGCCAATCCACTTTTCTGGGAAGGTGTCATTCAGATGTTCTCTTACGACTTGAGAATAGTGAGGTGGCGCTCCATCTTGTTGAAAATAGATATCAACTTGGTTAGCCAGTGGCAAATCTACAATGAAATCATAAATTTGATTTTTAAGGAACTGTAGATATCTTTCCGCAGTCGAAAATTATTGGCCCTAAAAGTTTTCTTCCGATAATAAAATCGCTCTTGAAAATTTCCTTCTTGCATCAGATGTAAATTTGTTTGAGACCAGTACCTTTTATTAGGTATTCCGATTGAATAGACCCAAGTTGGTGAATCGAGTTTCATCTGAATAAATAATTTCAAATGGAAAACGTACATCAGAGAACTGTATTTAGTCATATAACCAGTTGCAATAAGTTAATCTTCGGTTGTGGTCGTTATCGTAAAGATGTTGGTGTAGTTGGTACTTGAATGATCGATAATTATATTCGTGAAGAATTCTCCAAACGGACGAATAACTTATATCACACTCAGAAACAATTTGGCGAATTGACGCCGTACAATTCACTTTAACGTAGGCCAACACGTCTACTTCTTTTTCTTCACTGACGATGAATTTATTGGCATTTTCTTCTGGTTCATTTCGCATTTTCCTTTCCAGTTTTGGAAAATAATGCCGAATGGGATGGCGACCATTAAGGAATCTCTGAGCATAAATTCGAGCTGCATCAGTTGCATTCTTTTTTGCTTTTCCGTAAATTAGCAACATGTCAATTTTCTCGTTTCTAGTATAATTTTCCATAATAAATTATGAACTACGCAACAAATAAATTTTTAAAAGTATTTGTTTAGGTAGTCCTTCAATTGTTTCTTATGGATAACTAGAATAACAGGACTTAATGCATAAGTATACCGAATACGTATTATTTGTTATTGGGTATGATCGCTTTTTGCAATTATTCACTAGTGAAAATTACGAAGGCGTAGAAGGGCCAACAACAAAATTTTTAAATTGGAATTGCCACTTTTAACTGACAATTGTCACTTCAAAGTGACAATTGTCAGTTCAAGTGACAATTGTCACTTCGAAGTGACAATTGTCACTTTGAAATGGCAATTCCAGATGTTTTTCAAGTGACAATTGTCACTTCAGAAGTGACAATTGTCAGTTATAACTGACAATTGTCACTTCGAAATGGCAATTCCAGATGTTTTTCAAGTGACAATTGTCACTTCGAAGTGACAATTGTCACTTTGAAATGGCAATTCCAGATGTTTTTCAAGTGACAATTGTCACTTCGAAGTGACAATTGTCAGTTCAAAGTGACAATTGTCACTTCAAAGTGACAATTGTCAGTTCAAAGTGGCAATTCCAAATGTTTTTGAAAAATATTTTGTTGTTGGCCCTTCTACGCCTTCGTAGAAAATAAAGTGAAAGTGTGTGGTATCAAATTATTCGTAAGAAAATGATCTTTCACAAAAAGCCGACGAGCCTTCCCCTTTCCATTCGATAAAATCAAGTTAACTGGGAAAATACATATTTGCGACTTTTAAATAATTCTTAAAACGACTGTGAAGTCATAAGCCTCAAAGTCGTATTTTTCCCATGTTACTTGATCAAGAATGAAACGATTTACACGATCCATGGTATTCTAGATCGAAAAATAAAAATTGGAATAAAAATGATTTTATTTGTCACATATTGATAATAGAGGTGTTGTTGGATTTAGAATGTCATTCTCGATCGAAATAAGTAAAAATATATAGGATGTCCATTTAAAAATCGAAATTCGGGGTCATTTCCGGTCAAACTGGAAGTAGGGCAAAGCAAGTAGATATGTCAAAAAATTTAAATTGAACTATAATACACAACCCCCAAATTTCGTTTTTCTATGTTTAATAATAAAAAAGTTATAGTAGTGAGCCACCTCAGAGAATCACCCGGTATAACTTCACACTCTAACTTTTCCTTCTTCTTTCAGGCAGAATCGAGCTCGAAAAACCTCAACGCGACCAAGTCCACCATCCACCTAGTCCAAGAGCTGAGATCCTTCGAAAGCGAATACAAAAGCATCGTCAACAAACTCCCCAAAGACTGCAGCACAGTGGAAGGCCCCCCGGGAATCTACCTCATCTCTCCCGGAGAAAGCGAACCAATACTGGCCAGCTGCGAAAGCGGATGGACCACCGTCCAAGCGCAGGATCGATGGTTCCATCAACTTCAACCGCAACTGGACGAGTACTCCAGCGGCCCGGCTCTCGACCGGCGAGCGCTGGTTGGGCAACCGAAATCTATAACCTGCTCACGAAGCTGAACTGCTCCCCACTCCAGATCAACATGAAGGACATCTACGGTAAATGTTGGCAAGCGAACTACGAAGACTTCAGGGTGGCGGATTATGCCATGGGCTTCAAGTTGCATATCGGAAAGTACGCCGGAAACGCTAGCGACGCTTTCGACTATCAAAACTCGATGGAATTCTCCACTGTCGAAAGCGATAGGGACATATCCAATCGACTCGCCAGTAACTGAGCGGGTGGTGGTTTTCGCACTGCCACCGCTGAATCTGAACGGGCGGTATAATCTGGGGTTGACGTGGTTCGACAGTTCGAGGAACGAGTGGATCGCGGTTGCCAATAGCGAGATGCGCGTCAAACGAAGGGACGTTTGCTGATTTTTTTTTCAACCAGCAGAATTCGAGATACTCCAAAGATTATAATGTATAGTGATTTTGTACATAACCCAAGTGAGAAGTAGGTATACAGGACATTTCATGATGAGCTCGATCGATCGAAGGAAATAATTGTGGAGGAGGAATTGTAATTTTGGCAGATTTAAATCAGTTATTAAATTATTACAGCCTTCCTCTCCAGAGCAATCAGGTGGCTCTTTAGCTCCCATGTCAATTATTATCATATCTATGCTTCCAATAATAAGATTGTCGAGATCCCACCTTCTGAGGTTACTTTGGACCAACTATTATACACAATGAAATGGATGGCTTATTTCCTATTTTGGTACATTGACCAAATTTCTGCACACGCGCGGATTTGCATCGTCATTTGACGTCCCCAGGATCCTGGACGGTTCATCTGCCATAAGTGCCCATGTATTTTTGTACTTTTTAACAGCGTTTGGTAACATTTTTCCGTCGTTTATGTTTGCTGAATCATTTGACTTTCGATTCAATGGATTTCTAGTGCCATAAGCATCTAGTTTGTCGAGAATAAGTAAACATTGAATCGACTGTTGCACATGTTGAAGCACATCTCGTGATAGGACACTTATTTTTTTTAACTGTTTTTCGATTTATTGAAAATATTTGAGGTAAATATAGCTCTCGAGAAATGCTGAAGGGTTGACATTATTCCCTAGGCAGTGTTAGTTCAAGCTGTTTTTACTTCAGATCATGCCTGGAAGAAAATGTGCTCTCAAAAATTCACCCAAATTATCGAGAAAACTCATTAATTCCTATTTATTAGAATGGGCCCAAAGTTTCCGCAAATATTCTCAATAAAACGAAACAACGAAGTGCCCTCTCACGAAATGACTTTTAAAAGGCGCTAAGCATCAGTTCAATTTATGGGTTATCCACAGAAAACGTGGCCATCTAGAGTTAATAATTCAATGGAGCAAAAGTAAATCAACACAGCAACCAGAAACACCCAAATAATCGACAGATATAAATACCAAAATAAAAGGTTTTAAAAATCGTGAAAAATGCATGGTCTCTTATGGCAAACCAACCGTAGTGATGCCGTGGTGACGTCACACTTCGCTGGCAGAGAGGGAGAGGAAGCAGATAAAATCGAAGAACTTGGCTATCTTTTCATCGTGTATATTCATTGACTTTGGGCAACACTTTTTGAGCAATAGAAATTGAGGCTTGATTGGGTTGAGCTCACAGCACAGACCTCAAAAAGTATAGTGAAATATTTCTCAGCCATGGGCGCCACCATGATTGTTCACTTTACGTTGGTATCGCTGAAAATTCAGGACCGGTGTTTACTGAATGCCATGTTTTTATCCATTTATTCCAATTTGGCTCGAGATTGTTAGAAATTACTTTTTTATCATGCTTCCATCATAATCCTTGTTTTATGAACTAAAAAGCGTGCGAAATCTCAAGATTAAAATCCGCCGTGTTTTAAAGGTTGCCTAGGTAACAAAAACAAGTGCAACTTTTTATTTATGTGTCAAATTACATCAAAAATATAAAACAACAATTTGAGTCTGTTTCTTTCCGATCCATAATTAACTTTTCATATTCTCTATAATACGAATTTCTGGATTTTTATGGTATCAATTTTGATTCAGCATCCTCGGCTAACTTTAAAATTTCGGATGAGAGTTCTCCTTGATTCGCAAACATTTTAAAATTATTAAACTGTCAAATAAGCTTGTAAACAACAATTGCTATTCCTTGCCAAGAAGACGTGACATCAGATGTCCATTACATACCTGATTAGATGTATTAAAATATAAGGAACATTATACTGAACTAAAATTCATTTCAAGCATTGTTATTGGAGTTATGATGCAGGTATAATAAATAAATAATAGTTTAAAAAAACTAAAAAACACGCTTTTATAGAAAACCAGACTAAAAAAATAGAAAATAAGAAAAAAATGTATTTTATTTAAAGAGAAGCGTGGGGTGCATGGTATCGCCTCGGCCAACAATTACCTGTGATCTGAGACATTTTTTACTTTACTGCCCTAGGTGTGTAATATACTATATAATTATTGATACCATGCACCCCACGCTTTTTTTTTCATAAAATACATTTTTTTTCTTATTTTCTATTTTTTCAGTCTGGTTTTCTATAAAAGCGTGTTTTTTATTTTTTTTTAAACTATTATTTATTTTTAACTTTTTAGTTTAGTTTTCTATTAACGCGTGTTTTTAGTTTTTCAAACTATTATTATTATTAATTTTTTTTAACTATTATTCTCCAATATTAATAGAATCGGACCATAAATTTTACTCGCGGCCATTTTGGAGCCGCCATCTTGAATCCTTCAATTTTGACAAAATAAACATTATCTTGAGCCGCCATCTTTAATTTTTCAATGTTTACAAAAGAATCATGATATATGATTTCGACCCCAAAACCCCCACATACCAATTTTGAATAAATCAGACCATAATCACAAAATCGTCCACCATTTTGGAGCAGCCATCTTGAATTTTTCAATTTTGACAAAGAATCATAATCTCCGACCACGAAAACCCTCAGATACCAATTTTGAAGCGAATCGGACCATAATCACAAAACTCGTACGCCATATTGAAGCCGCCATTTTGTTTTTTCTCCACACAAAAATTTCTTAATGCATTGTCACCGGAATTATGTACACCTGCCAAATTTCAAATCATTCGTACGTCTGGAAGTGGGTCAAAATCGCGCCCAAAGGAGTTGTTACAAACAAACAAACATACAAGTGAAGTTAATATCAAGCGTGTAAAAAAATAGCGTATGATACACGTGTATAAGTGCCTTCAAAGCACTTGCAACGTTGAGAGAATCAGCTCCACGTCGGGCCCTCAAACTCATTGCGCGTGCTTTAATGGCTCACTTATACACTTGTATCATATTAAACTATTTCAATCTGTTTTTTCTGCATTTCTTTTTATTCTGGACTTTTTTCAATTAATGAATGACATCAGTGTTTTTTTGTAGTTTTTACGGTGTTCTAAAAGTTTTTTCTGATAAAGTGATATTCTAAAAAAAGTCACAAAAATTTATTGAGACGCAAAACGGAAATTTGGAAGAACTTCCATAAAAAACAATTTTTCATCCTTTAGTGAATATTCTGAAAATGTTCAAAATGATAACTCTTGTTTTGTTTTTTGAAAATATAAATGTAGTTCATTGTGTGCCTCAGCAGTGGAAGTAATTATTTTCTGTTAGATAAAAGATTTTTCAATTTCAATCTAGTTTTGTTGTGATAAAATTGTAATGTTGAAAATATTCTATATTCCTAAGAGCGTTATATTAAGAATATTTTTCAAATATGTGGGAAGTTTGACTTTTGTTTGGGAGGCAACATGTAATAAAATTAAAAAAATACCCAATTTAGAATACCCTGACGAGGAACGATAATTTAAATGAAATTTGTAAGGACATTCCATACTTTATGAATATGCTTATGCATTAAGGGATTGGATTATTCAATTGGAGATATGAACTATAAAAAGTATTGAAATATATTGAAAATATACAATTTTATAACAATCAAAACCACTGACTATAGTCTGTATAGCAAATTGATTTTATTTAAAAATCAGTGAAATGGAATTCACTAATTTACTTCCGAAGATTACTTTATGATTTTTCATAGAATTTTTATTTTTAACCAGCCCTGCCATTTCAATAACTATGGTGATTTGGTATATTCAATTGTCAAAACTAGAAAGTATCTATTTCGTATTTTTAATGACAAGGAGCATACTTCATCGAGATGAAATCCGTAAAGAAAAATACTAGTTTTATAGTTAGCAACACTTTTCAACTTAGCAATACTTTTATTATAGATCATCTGCCAGCTAGACGATTCCCTTTTTCACATTATTATTTGATATTTTTCACATCATTAGAGATTTGTCAGTTTTGAGATGTCATATTTCCAATAACCCTGGATGTATTTTCCTGAAGTCATCATGGAATGATATTTTAAATGAATTAAGAAAAAAGTTTATGTTATTTGAGATAAAAAAGTTTATAGCAACCTCTGGTATAACCAGAACTGGTAAAGAACGAAAAAAAAAAATACTGAACAGAACAAACCATGGATTGATCGAGTTCATTATGAAATGCCCTGTATTATGTTGAAAGAATTGGACGAAATTGTCAAATGTTAATTTTTTCTCGGACGGAGAAAAAATTAACAAGCTTCTGCAACACTTTTGTTGTGTTGGTATATCCCTATGGGAAAAACTCAGGAACTTTCTCCTATACAAACTCAATACTGTCGCCAGTCTCGTAATTGCTCTTATTTTTTCTCCCAATTTTTCACATTTGTCAAACTCTCCGATGTGAAAGAGCACAAAGATATGTCACCAAACCTAAAAAGCAGAAGGAATATGCCACACTGCCAGTACTTGGACCAAAGATAAACTAGTTGATTAGTTTTTAGTTAAGTTTTGACATAATGTGAGGACAATTTGTATATACTTGATTTGTGTATAAGTTTTCGCCATACTAGGTATGTGAAATTGTATGTTTAATAACTTTGTAAATAGTTTTGTTTTATTTATTACAATCGACAGTAAGATTTTACCAATGACTAATTTATAAATATTTTTGTAATACAAATTTCTAAATACTCATTATGAGAGTTTTATTTACGAGTATTAATGGATAATGGATACAACTTCCGGATACAGCGTATAAATAATTTGAATACTGAATAAATTATTGTTTTGTTCAAATAAATTTCTCCAAAAATGCACCCTGGTCAGATCTTGAAGCAGTTCTCTAGAAAAGATAAAAGTCGTGCTCACTTATCTTCTCAGTGCAGCTTTCAGGGTTAAGCATACTGGAAAGTTGCTGCCAAGCCGGGAACGCAATTTTAACAAAGTGAAATTCTATAGACTGATGTCTCTTCTGCCAATAATTTCAGAATTTTTTAAGAAATCAAAGGCTGCAACCGCTAATAGAAAATAGTAAATCAATAATCCTAGATTATCAATTTGGATACAGATAAAATCACTCTACAATAGAACTGCATAGAATAATCTGTTCTGCAGTCTTCATAAGCATTGTGCAAGCCTTTGACAAAGTATTGCACGAAGACTTGATTATAAACTAAACAAAATGCACCAGAAAAAACGTTTGTGGTGTGTTTAGAGCCGAGCAAGAAGATGAATACTCAGACTGAAAATAAATAAAAGCGGGTGTGTTACAGGGTAGCGCCCTTGGTCCCGTCTATATTTACTGTATACCTGTGATCTACCATCAATAGACGACATAGTTGTAGCTACATTTGCTGACGATACTGCCCTCCTTGATCTCGATCAAGCAAACTGACAGAAAATCACAGACAACAAGCAATGCAATAGTGAATTGGACCACACAACAGAAAATGCACAGATCTCATTATTATTATCGGTGTTTTATTATTGTATGGTGTCGTGTTTTGAAATTGTGTGATCTTTGATATATACACTTTTTGATTTGTTGTACTACTGTTGGTGAGAGTTATAGTTCGATTTTTTTCTTATGCAAGAACATTTTGAAATGTCTAGTACAGATACAGCAAACGAACCGATAGACGTAATGTTAAGTCCTTCCAGAGAAAGAAATGAGCTTCCCAAAATAGACACAGTTCTGGAGGGCTAGATCTTTATTCATCCCCTCCAGAACTGTGTCTATTTTGGGAGGCTCCCCATACCAACTAGAAACCTAAGTGATGTTTCTTTGTTAAACCTATTCAGAAAAATTCCAAGAGACCTTCTAATTGATATCCAATTACGATTTGGGAAAATTCTATATTTAAAACCAGCTAAATGTTTTGTAAATTATTTTCCGGATTTTAAAAATAATTTAGTTGAAAAAACTGTATATAATTATTAAGGCAGGTTTTATATCATTTTAATTTGTATGATGAATTTTGTTCATTATTTATTTATAAGTGTTAAAATTGTATTCATCTCATTTCATTCATTTCTAGGAGATTATTAGTCTGGAACCAGATAGTATCTAGTTTTAAGATTTATCACATTTAAAATAATGGTTCTTACTGCCTAGTATTAATAATCATAACAAAAATAATGATTTTCCATATCAGGTTCACATTCATAAAATGAACAAATTAATTTTCAACATAAATATATTTTCAGTAGGATATCAATTTTTTTAAATCAATAACATATTTTGGTACAACAAATAATACCTTAAGTAGTTCAAATATCACAATAAAAGCAATGTTTTACTAGGTAGGCACATATTTTATAATTAAAAATTGGAACAACACAAAGACACATAAACCGTTCAAATTATTCTAAAAGAGAATAATATAATTGTAGAAGAATATCATCTTGAAGTATTGCACAGATAATTGCAATTTTGCCAATCATGTTTTTGTATCTCGGAATATATAATAATTAATGAAACCTTGAAAGGCAATTAATTGTATTAATTTTTTTATCTGCTGTGGACTTTTAAACACCATATATAAACAATGATCAAGTAAGATTATTTACCAAAGGTCGGAAGAATATCAGACAATAAAAAGATTTAAGTGTTTTTCTACAAATATTGACGACATGTCTATTTAATTTCACATGTATTACCGAACTTATTTCAAAAATATGAACTGTGTTTCAGAGTTTCGAAATTTGAATTTGGGAAACATTTTTTCATCGGTAATTTTTTCTAGATTTCCACAGAAAAACACTAACAAGGTTAATTCTGAAAAATACACCTATCCTCAAAACAGTAACACTAGCAATAGGAGCAATTGTATTCAAAATAATATGAAGATAATTTTCAAGCAATACTACAATGAATAAAATTGTTTTTGTAGAGAAAAACTTCTCTGTATGGTTACAATTCCAAAAAATTATGTCCAGAAACTTCAATAGTCATATGAATGTTTGCTTTACATGTAATTAAAAAAGGAACTATAATATAAGAAGAAAGTAAGAGTGATATGGCTTTTATAACAGTCAAAAAATCTCATTATGCCAGACTTTTATCAGCAAATTCACTTTTTTTATCTTGTAAATAGAACCATTGGTCCTCTTATCATTTCAATGTTAATTAAATATTACGAGATAGTTACTAGTTACTTCAAATTATTTCAAGAACGTTTTAAGTTTTATATAACAATTTACTGATACCACAAACATTTTCAAATAATTTGAATAATGCTAAAAGGCTGATAAAAGTCCAAGCAACATTACACAATCAAAATGCAGTCATTCTAACTTTTTTACATGGCATATTCCATTATTTATGTACACATCCATTAACTGCATTTCTGAGATCTGGCCATTATTATGTAATAGGTATAAATATTTCACTATATTATTCACAGGACATCCTATGTTTGTCTCAAAAACAATCATTTAAAGTAGGCCGAACCTACATCTATCAATATTCTATTCTTGAGTCTTATTTACACAGCTGATATCCAAGAAATGGGCTCTACTTTTCGGAGAAAAATTGGTGGTACTCAAGTATTTTGTTATTTCTGAACAGAATGTAAAGGTCAATGAAGGCCTTTTTGTTTTTCTCATCATCACAATGCATAGAACTTTTAGTCAATATATATTTTATTATCAGGGACCATGTGTCAAAAGAACTTACTTTTGTTTCGAATCTAACATGTTGAAACAGAAGATAGGATAACTGTCAAGATGTCCTCAATCTGAAATACAGGCTTTTCCTACTATAAATAAAAAAAACTAAGATCCATGCATTCAAAATAATATCGAATTTACCCAATGCGTATATCATACGAAAGCCAAACAAGAGATTTTAAAATAATGGCTCTGAACAAAAGACCGCAAAGGATCCAGATACTGTTCATCTTTGATATTTGAAATAATTTGATAAATGTACCTGATATACTAAATGCACATTTACTTCAATGTACCAAACATAAGACGGAGAATCAGAAATTTTACCTGCAACATTTATGATGTGGAGGCATTAACAAATGCTTAGACAGTGTTAAAATGTATTAGTGAAGTTGATATCCTAAATATAAATATATATATATATAAGTTGGGATGTCTTTATTTAAATTTCCTTTAATTTGGCAGATTTGGTTATGTTCTATTATATTTTTCTCTCCTCTGTGTACATTTCTTACACGAAGTTTCTTTCGTGTAATTTTTTTCTGGTTTCATTCATTTCAATTCTGTTCCAAGCAATTTTTCAGTCTTCTGAGGTTATTTCTTGAACACCAATAGTTTTTTACAAACGTCATATTTTCAAGATCAAATAATTATTAAAGAAGTGATTTCTCAACTCTTTAGGCAAAATTGCCTTTTTTATTTGTTCATCCATAATGAAAAATGCATACATAAATAGGCAATTAAGAACATTTATTTTAACAAGAAAGCAGCACAGGAATCATGATGATGAATAGACATTTTCTGAGTTGGAGATTGCATTAATACAGATAAGTTCTTTTGACACTTAGCATTAGGTTTGAAACTGGCAACAAACATTAAATGAGCAGAAAAATGTCCAAGTGCGAATCAAGTTTCACAACCAGTGCAGAGTTAGCAATAATGGAATTAGTTCATGTTGATTTTTTTGAAAATATGAACAGGATGTTCATAAAATCAGATGTGGAAAAAAAATTTCATTCCAAAATCACATTTTTTTATCATAATTTTATATATGCCCCTTCAACCCCCTTGGAGTGGAGTAATTTTTTTAAATAGAATGAGGGTGCATGTGATAGCTCATTTGAAAGGGTTTTTATTTCGCTATCCAGCAATATGCAGTTTTTTGAATTTTGTATATTTTTCATCTAGAAAATTAAATTGGGAAATTTTAAAATTTATTTGAAATGTATACAATGAAATGTATCCTATACTATGCCTATGTGCCAAATATATGTCAAATCTGACTTTTCTAATTGATTTTGTGTCGTAAATATTCAATTTAAATGTATGATTTTTTTCTAATACTCAGGTGGCAAAATACCCAACAAAAAGAAAGAAGTAAAAAAGGTTTCTTTTTACATATCTGAAAAAATTATACATTTAAATTTCTTTATTTGCTACATCTGTGCAAACTTATCATTCTAGTTATTTATGGCTGACCTGGCTGTTTGTCAAGTTAATCATTATTTTAACAATGTATCTTTTGTTTACTCAAGGATTGAAATCTTGATATTATCAGGATGTGGTAATAAAACAAGAACACAGAAGCAGGTATGCGAAATCTTCAATACCAAATATCCTGACCATGCATTTCCCAGTCTACGGTTAGTAGAATAGAAAAAAAATCCTAAATTTGGAAATGTCACAGATATTCCTGAATCTGGTAGGAAACGCATTTTATCCGATGAAAAGAAATGGGATATATTGTTAGATATTCAAGATAATCCACATAAACATACAAGAGGAATTGCCGCCAATAATAATGTTGGTAAAATGTCCATATCGAGTCTTCTAAAAAAAGAAAAATACCACCCATATGAAATTCATTTGGTTCACGAACTTAAGGAGGATGACCCTGATCGCCGACAAGTATTCTGCGAAATAATGGCAAATAGATGCCAAGATGAACCGTTATTTATAAAAAAACATTCTTTTTCCTGATGAAGCAACATAATTTTAAATGGAATAGTCAACAAACAGAACTGTAGACCCTGGAGTACAGAAAATCCACATTGGATGATGAAGGCCAATACTCAATATCCTGAGAAGTAGAATGTTTGTGCTAGAATTATAAATTCTCAAATTATCGGACCATATTTCTTTGATAGCACATTAACTGGTGCACTTTACTTGGATTTCTTGCAGAGTAAGAATACTTTTCCCAGATGATGACAACCCTAATGAAATTGATAGAAATATTTGGTATCAGCAAGACAGAGCTACACCACATTTTGCATTGTGAGAATCTATCTCAATCAAGTTTTTCGTAATAGGTGGAACGGTAAATTTGGTGAAATTGAGAGGCCTGCCCGTTCTCCTGATTTGACCATGCTTGACCATTTTTTAGGGGTTATTTAAAATCTAAAATCTACTACAACAGACCAAATAACGTCGATGGTTCAAAAGACAGAATAAGGCAACAAATTATTCAAATCATCCCAGAAACGATAAAAATGTTCTAGGAGAATTTCAGCAACACCCCCATTGTTGTCAAGAAGCAATGGGCGGCCAGTTTGAATATTTGATTTAAAATGTTTCATGTTCTTTTGTTTACTTAGTGATATTAAAAATGTAATATTTTTCAATGAAAAATGTGGATAAATTCAAAAACCATATATTGTTGAATAGAGAATTAATAACTCTTTCAAATGAGCTATCACACATTCTATTTAATATTATTAAAGGGTTCGCTGTCACTTGCAATGATAATATTGGCAAAAAATAAGTGTTAATAAAACTATGTACCACCAAAAATTTGTCAGAATCAAGTTGAGCCCAGTTATCAGATATTTATCCTATTTACACTTTACAACCCCATTCATTTTCCCCTGTTCCTTTTCTTAATTACATGCTCTAATTGCTATATTATACTATCAGATTTCGCAATTTCACCGGTAGGCAGAGGAGCATACGTAACGTCTTTTTTCCGAAAAGTAACATAGGTATAAATCAAACTTCCAACGACACTTATATTAATACCTAAAAAGTTCGCCCACGAGAAAATGTAATCCCCTGCAATGACCATACCTAGATATGTAACGCAGATATTCTTCAGAGTCCCCACTATCGTTGTAGTGAGAGCTGAATTATATAATGTACATAGTATCACACTGTAATTCAAAATGAATCCCATCACACAGGACAGGATAAACTGGCCTAAGAACAAATAGTCGTTCCAATATTCATAATTGTAGGCGGCATCCAAATCTCCGGAATAAAAAGCGAAGAAGGTAGCCGGCACAATCATGAATAAAGAATTGTAATACATCAGTCCGTACTTCCCGAGTTCTTTGGAATCAAGCTTTTTTTTCATATACACACCGTTAGTAGCCGTGAAGAAGTTGTTAAGAAATATGAAGATATAACCTCTCAACGTGAACGCCAGGTCGTTCGTTGCCGCTACCACAGCCCCGATGATCATCGTGTAGACGCTGAATTGCACGCTGAAGCTCGGTTTGATGCCGAGTACGTAAAGCTCCAAAATCATCGTCATCAAGATGGAGAACCGCCTGAGGGCTGTGAACATCGGTAGACTCAATTCTTTGGTACCTCCGAGTCCGAAGAACATATTTCCTATATAAATAAGTGGCAGAGGGAATATCTTTCTGAAAGTATTCAACTCGAAGCTCGGGAAGTTCACTAGCCTTATTTTCTTCGCGATGAACAAAAGCACGATGGTAGCGAACATCTGTCCCAGGCCCAAAACTTGAAACGAAGGGAATCCATAGGTAGTGAGCACTATTTTATTGACGACTGTTATCATAAATGAAGCGACTCCGTAGAAGAGAGCGGAACAGATTTTCCCCAAGAAAATCTTGTGCTCGCTGGCTTCTTCCTGTGTCTTAACCATGTTTTGTGTTCACTTAGCTGCGGTAAAGTAAAAACTCCATGTCCACGTCCAAATCCAAGTTCAGAATCAATTCGTCATAACCTCCCCGACATGTCGGAAATGCAGCTTCAGATATAACACGACGATATTTTGCGGTCCTCTATTCTTCAGAGACACATTTCAACTATTTTTTCATTCAAATATTTCATTAATCTATGGTAGATAATTTGTTGATAACGTCTCATATTTGACGATTACCTATCACGCACGAATTCATAAATATATTGTTCGTTTATTACACCGGACAAATTAACCGAACAACCTTCGAATGGAATTATGGTGGGTGTAAGGACGAAAGTGGTATTTATGGAGTTCCAGGGCAAGACCAACAAACATTTTGCGAAAGAAAAATACCTCGTTTCACTGTCATTTCAATGTCACTCAATTCAGGTTATCTTTTATAAATTGTTTATCTTAAGTTAAAAAAATCTAAGAAGCGCTTACCCCAATCCTTCGAATCGAAATCCTGATTATATAAGCACTGAACTGTTTGAGAATGTCAACAAAAGATCTACAAAATACGAATCATAAATCATAGCAGCGTTGTTCATAGGCTACAAATTTTCGTACTAGATTATCTCCATAAAAAGTACTGAATTTAAAGTCAAACGTACTAGAAAAATGACCTTGACCATATTCCTCATTTTGGTCTAATTTTGATTTTATCTGAGGGTTTATGGAGCATTTTCAGACACAAAATCTCTATGAATCACACATTTGATATAACAAATATATAAGCCCTTCACGACCAAAAATAAATGATACAGCATATTCAATTTGTGATTCTCTACACAACCCTGATGAAATTATTACAATTGGAGAGGCAGAACTTCTTGAAGGTTTTTTAAGTTAGCAACTTGTGCAAGACCAGTTTAGTGTGACGTCACGCCGCAGGAAGGTCACGGACCATTATCCAAACAAACCGTATTTACACTTGCATTTAATTGTATGTGATTTTTTGTGTTTTGTCGAAATTAGTGCAGAGAAACTAGTGAAATAATCAAAAACAATGCGATTTTCATGTAGGTGCCTACTTATGCTATTATTAATTAATTATATATTATGTTTAAATTTTACTATATCAGGTACTTTGTTACAGTATTTACACATAAGATATTAACTGTTATTCGCTTTGAATTCTCGATAAATCAAATATCCACAAAAATCAAACAGCTTATATAGGAATCAAACACAAGAAAAGTTTGTTTGGATAATGCATGTGACATAACCCAACTTTATCCAACAGAATTGACAGCTCTGACGTCAGCACTAAAATGATGTATTCAAACTCGATGTGACCTTTACTTGAATCCCCCAAACACTAGCGCCCATTGTGGTTGTTTCAGGAATATTGATAGACAATACTATTTCTTACAACCCAAATATAAATTCAACCTCAATGATAATAAGATATTTCTCAAACAATTGAAAATACTATGACAATAAAAATATTAGTACAACATATAAACGAAGACAAGATTAAATTATAGTTGACAGTTTGAAGCAACTAGCGGTAAAATAGTGAACTGTGTGAAGTAACGATGTATACGTCCATCAGAGGCGCTAGGAGTACGTTTTCGAATGCGATGAAAAATTGCAGGTTTTCAATTATGAAAAATTAAAACCATTTTTTCAAGCTTAAGTTTGTTGTTGAGCTTTCTAGATGGTAATCTTCATGTGCAAATGAAAATATTTTAGAAAAGGGGCACATGCATGTTCCCTATAGGCTTTTTCATTCTAGAAAATATTTTGTGCACATGCCTCAACTTCTGCCATGTTTTTCGGGCGCTTTATACATGTACAACCCGTGAATATGCGCCATAATCCCCGATACTGGTGTATTGTCCGTAGTAGGCAGGTCAAAAAAACAAGCAAAGTGTATGAAATTGTCATATTATCAGCTTTTTTAACATGGCGGATACGCTTGCACGTAACGTGTCGTGAAAAGGCCTACTGCGGTTGTCCTTGGAAATTATTGTTATTATCATGAAGTGTTTTTTCGTTCTTTTGACATATAACCAGTAACAAAGCATGCAGAAGAAAAAAAAACTAAAATTTTGAGTTTTATTTGAAATAGATAAAATAATTCTATATACATATATCTATATAAAAATTAAATATGATATGCAAAAATAAATATTACTTATATCAATTCCAGCTCTTACCATGAGGCGACAAACCAGTGACAAACATGATGTATATACTATATAAAATTTAGTTCAACTACTATCTGAAACTACTAGAAAAAAAATTGCATGGTCAAAACGTGATAACAAAAAAAAAACAATGAAACAATAGATACAAAAATCCTGAAAAATTTAATATTTCTTCTCGATATCGAAACAATGAGTGTAAAATCTCAACAATTTCTATAATTATCGCAGTACACATTATTCAGCTTGGCTTCATCATTAGCATTGTCCAACTTTGGATGATAAAAAAAAACTAGTACTATTTACCGGGCTACAAGACTTTACACGCTTCTCTCGCCGGACAATGCCACACAAGAGGAAAAAGGCAACAGAAACGGGAAGAAAGTAACTCCATTTGTATGTCTTTTACAAAACTTCAAAACAAATTCTTCCAACGCTACATTTACTAAACTTTGATGGCATTAACAATTATTTGAGCAATTTCATCAGGTAGCGGAAATACTGAATTAGTACAGTTGGCAACGTTGTATAGCAACACTGCATTTTTCACGGATCAGAGCTTCTAAACAATTGTAACTCAATATCCGTCGAGGTATCAGCCAGGAAAGTAGTTGTTTTCTAATAGCTTCGCATTCGTGGTAACGACGGAATTTCTGAAGTTGAAAAAACATACAAATTCATCTCTAGTCTTCCTCGATTGCATCAAGGCTCTGTAGCGAATACAGTATTAAAGAGCACACTTTGTAAAATATCACTTTTGTTCGTAGGGCTTATCGTTATAGGAAATAATTTGATACATTATCTAGTCACGCCTGAAGTTTTCATGAAATATTCGTATACAGAGAGCGATTCGATTGCAAACCTGATACAGGAGATTCCTCCGAAAAAAAAAAAGAAGATAGATCCACAATAATTTTCCTCGAAATCGACCATTCAAAGGGATATTAATTTATATTTATCGAAGCTATTCCCATGCCACAGGTATCATCCAGGAAATTTTTGTCAACAATCTCTGGCAGAAAATTATAAAACGATGGTATCAAATCGCTAAAATAACGCTCTAAGTACTGAAACACTGTCAGTCGTCTGGTATTATTTTCTAGAACAACTGCATCATAAGTCTTCTCTAGTACATTCTCCAACCTCTCGGAATATTCACTTTGGCGTTTTCTAGAACATTCCTTGTAAATATTCGAGCACTGTAGACTTTCCAGAACACTCACACTCACTAGATTGCACTGTAGGTCTTCTAGAACATTTGGTTCATTAATTTTCCATGGTCGTCAATTCGTCAATTCACATTCACATCTATCCTCCTTCTAGAATGATCCCATCATAGATGCTCTTCTGTAGTAGTAAGATATTTGTGTCATCTTTCTTCTTGATAAATCAAATATTATACTCGAAGTATTTTTTTTTGGTCTTCAAGAGTCCTCCTTGATGTCGATATTCCAGAACAATATGTTGGCATTCTAGAAATCCACGACATTTTATAAAACATATGCATTGTTGAACTTGTTGTGTCTTCTAGAAGATATGTTTTGTCGGTCTTCTGTTACATTTGCTTTGTCAGTATTTTAGAACGCTCACATCATCAGTCTTCCAGACCCTTGTTTTGCAGGTCTTCTGGAACATTAGCATCGTTGGTCTCCTAGAACATTCAATTTAAAAAAAGTTATGTCGTCGCTTTCAAAAAAATTCGCGTCTTCTAGAACATTTGCATGGTCAGTCTTCTAGAACTCTGCATCGTAGGTCTTCTAGAACTCTCGCGTCATCGGTCTTCTAGAACAGTCGTTTTGCTAGTATTCCAGAACACTGGCGCCATTGTTCTTCTAGAACATTCCCTTCGTCAGTCTCCTAGAACACTTTGTCTCTTCTAGAACATCAGTTTTGCTGGTATTCTGGAACATTGGCATCATTGGTCTTCAAGAACATTCGCTTCATCGGTCTTCTAGAACATTCGATTTGACAGTCTTCGATAATTGGTGGCAGCTCAAAAAAAATGAATGTCCTTGGTCTTCTAGAACATTTATTTTGTGTATTCTAGAAGATATGTTTTCCCTTCTATTACATTTGCTTTGTAGGTATTTTAGAACGCTCACATCATCAGTCTTCCTGACACTAGTTTAGCATCGTTGGTCTTCTAGAACATTTGCATGGTTGGTCTTCTATAAATCTCGCATCGTAGGTCTTCTAGAACTCTCGCGTCGCCGGTCTTCTAGAACTCTCGCGTCGCCGGTCTTCTAGAACATTCGTTTTGATATTTTCTAGAAAACATTGTTCTTCTAAAAAAATTTTGTTAAAATAATTTGCATTTTACAAAACATTATGTTAGCATTCTAGAAATTCGCGGCGTTAATTTCATAAAACATATGCATTGTTGATCTTTCAGAAACATTGCTTCATCAGTCTTCTAGAATATACAAAGCAAATGTTCTTCTAGAACAAATGTTTTGTCGGTCTTCTAAAACATTTGCTTATCAGTATTTTAGAGACCGCATCGTCGGTCTTCTACAACACCTGTTTTGCTGGTCTTCTAGAATATTAGCATTTTGTCAGTCTTCTAGAACATTCGATTTGAGGGCCTTTAGAACACTCGCATTGTTGTTTGTCTAGAACTCTCGCATCGTCAGTCTTCTAGAACACCCACATTTTCGTTCTTCTAAAATATTCACTTTGATAGTCTTCTAGAACACCGGCGACATTGTTCTTCTAGAATATTGGCATCTTGGTCTTTAAGAAGTTCGCTTCGTTGGTCTTCTAAGAACACTTTGTCGGTCTTCTAGAACAACCACGTTGGCAGCTTTCCAGAAATTAGCGTCGTCAATCTTCCTAGAATATCCTCTTTGTTGTTCTTCTAAAACTGACGCGTCATCGAACAATCGCGTCACATTCAAAAACACTTCATAAAGCAGACAAATGAGAAAGTTGATTATTTGATGATGATGTTAGAGCACAGTTAATATTTCGTTGATTCAATTTTTTGGATGATTTATTTCGATTGAATATATCCCTCCTCATTTTGAAAAGACTCACAGAGTCAATGTTAGTCGATTATCCGACGGGAATCTACTGCTCCAGCCTTGCCATCGAATATCTTCACCCTGTACACTATCAACTTTCATACTCTGCTCGTCGAGTGTCTTTAGGTAAAAATAAAACTATAATTGTTAATAAAAAACTTCATGAAAATGTTTAAAAATTAATTTCGTCCGTTTCGAACACTAATACTACTGTCAGCACCAGTCGGCCATGTACGTGAAATCTCTAAACAAGTGCTGATCCTGACCGGAGAGCTGTCTTGGCTCCTTTGGCGGCGTGAGTTGGGGCCTTTCCGAGGTGAACTCCTCGTCGAAATTGCTTACGTCTTCCAAAGAATTCTGGAAGAAATAATAAATGATAATAAATCATCTTTATTCACCATGAGTAAAAAAAATACAATCAGGTATTGAGCTTTGAGAAAATACAGTCATGGGGAATAGGCGGAGTGTCAGCTACAATAAAAAATACAATCCTTAATCATAAACGAGTAAACTTTAAAAAATTTATACAAAGAATATATATATATATATATATATATATATATATATATATATGATGCACTGATAGTTATGTAATAAAAAAAAACTTTAATCCCCATATTTGTAGAATTGACATGATATGATTGATTATTGCATGAAAGTTTCGATTATTTCGCACTGAGAATGAGCTTGATGAGGCATCAGCTTTGACTACATGATTTACAAACTTGAGTTAGTTGTATATTTTTCTTCACTTTGTTCGACATTGAATATATATATATATTCTTTCTGAATTGAAAACTCAGTCGCTCGCATAACTGGTATGGAGAATATGATCATTTCATCAGGTTCAACTTTTTTTATATATCGTCTACTCCCTTCTCTCCTTTGATTTGAAAAAGCCGCCACGCTATTAAAGTTCCTATCATTCCATCCGCTTATTAGAGCTTCAGAGAAACCGCCGTTGACATATTGATGCCCACGTGTCACTAACTGCTTACAATTTTATGTTCGTCCAATTTATTACTTTCTCTGAGATTGTCGGCAAACAGTAAGATCTAATTTAATGTGAAGGGGGGAATTTCTTATGTGTGAAGTCACCGCTTAAGGTGATTCATCCATTGAGACATTATAAAATTAGTTAGGAATGTCTAATAATGTAATTATGGATTCTTTCGGGGGTGAGGGTGCGTGTCACTAACTGCTCACAATTTTATGATCGTCCGATTTCTTACTTTCTTTGAGATTGTCGGCAAACAATAAGATCTAATTTAATGTGAAAGGAGGAATTTCTCATGTGTGAAGTCGCCGCTTAAGGTGATTCATCCGTTGAGACATTATAAAATTAGTTAGAAATGTCTGATAATGTATTTATGGATTCTTTTGGGGGTGCGGGTGCGTGTCACTAACAGCTCACAATTTTATGTTCGTCCGATTTATTACTTTCTTTGAGATTGTCGGCAAACAGTAAGATTTAATTTAATGTGAAGGGAGGAATTTCTTATGTGTGAAGTCGCCGCTTAAGGTGATTCATCCGTCAAGACATATTATAAAATTAGTTAGAAATGTCTGATAATGTAATTATGGATTCTTTTGGGGGTGCGGGTGCGTGTCACTAACTGCTCACAATTTTATGTTTGTCCGATTTATTACTTTCTTTGAGATTGTCGGCAAACAGTAAGATTTAATTTAATGTGAAGGGAGGAATTTCTTATGTGTGAAGTCGCCGCTTAAGGTGATTCATCCGTCGAGACATATTATAAAATTAGTTAGAAATGTCTGATAATGTAATTATGGATTCTTTTGGGGGTGCGGGTGCGTGTCACTAACTGCTCACAATTTTATGTTCGTCCGATTTATTACTTTCTTTGAGATTGTCGGCAAACAGTAAGATTTAATTTAATGTGAAGGAAGGAATTTCTTATGTGTGAAGTCGCCGCTTAAGGTGATTCATCCGTTGAGACATATTATAAAATTAGTTAGAAATGTCTGAGAATGTAAGTATGGATTCATTTGGGGGTGCCAGTGCAAGTGATAGAGGCTTGATCATTTTTATTTCTTTCTATGAAATATTGTATTAGGGCTAGGCATGGCAATATCTAGAAATCTCAAAATATTCCATGTGGTTTTTGAATCTTTATTGGTAAGAATAAACTTTCTTCACCAGTTGTGTAATTTCGTGAATTGATACCGTTCAATATGCCAGTGTATATGTCGCAGGAATACTGTGATATAATAATCACATATGGTGCTGTGAATGAAAGTCTTGCAGGGTGCTTTTATTACTATGTGCAACTGAAACCAAGAAGTCACGTCTAACTCCACCAGCTTTGCTGCCAGTTCCTACTCTGATAAAGGGAAAATGATTGGATTTCTATGAAAGAATAAGATTTCGTCATATTTTCACTGATTGTGGAGGGGACAATCTACAGGCTAATTTTTCGAATTTTAAAAATATTCAAAAAATAAAACTTACAACTGTTGGTACAAAAGGTGGTGGTATCCTCCGGTGGAGTAACTCTTCCCACTGTATATGCCTGAAGAACGCCTGTTTCTTCACATCCTCAGCGTCTCGTTCGCTCGAACCCAACCTTCTATCTGGACTCTTCCTGAGCAACTGGATCGCACAGAAAAAATAACCATATACTCCTCAATCCAACATTTGATCATATAACAAATGTACTCTTATTCTGATTACAAAGCAAACTTAGTTTCCTCCTCATCAGACAGGATTTCACGAAACTCCTAAATTTCTTGTATTTCCAGAGTACTTTACAATCTCACACTTGAGGTTACAACAGAAAAAATATAAACACTCACCCTTCTCATAATAGCTATAGATTCCAGAGACAGAAACCTAGGATACCGAACCTCGTCATTCACAATGGAATCAAAAACCTCCTCTTCATCGTCCCCAGGGAATGGCGACTAAAAAATAAAAATTAACAAATCAAAACCCAAGCTGACTTCGGTACGATTCAAACTCACTTCACCGACAAGCATCTCGAATATCAAAACTCCCAAACCCCACCAATCGACGGCTCTGGTATAAGAAGTTTCTGTCAAGACCTCGGGGGCCAGAAATTCCGGCGTCCCGCAGAAGGTGCCCGTCCTATCGCCGAAGCCCATGCCTTCCTTGCACAAGCCAAAGTCTGCTATCTTCACGTACCCTATGAGAAAAGAAAAAATAAATATCCCTACTGATATCTATATACATTACATACGGTCGATATAGAACTTTTTTACAAGCTTTTACTTAACTTCACATTTGTATATATGTTAAGTATTTCAAATCTTGCAAATTTTGACCCACTTCTAGTTGTCCGATTACCGTGAAATTTGGCAGGTGACAATGCATTATGAAATTTTTGGTGGAGAAAAAACAAAATAGGGCTCCAATATGGCGGACAAGTTTTGAGATTATGGTTCTATTCCTTTCAAATTTGCCATGTCGGGGTTTTCAAAGACAGAGCTTACGAGTTTTTTGTAAAAATTAATATATTCAAGATGGCGACGTGCAAGCGCGTTTTTACCCCCCCCCCCCCCCAGAAACTGCAAAATGTTTGATCTGATGGAATGGCCACCACATCTCTTCTCAAATCTAAAATGTCTGCTATTGTCGCTAGGCATGTTCTCATTGGTCTAGCTGAGCAGTGAATTTACTGCGAAAAATCGTTCCAAGTCTACTAAAAATATGAACGAAAGCTCATTCGAATCGGGATGTGATTCTGAGGAAGATGTATTTTTCCATTTTTTCCGCCGACGAGAATTTGGAATATTTTTGAACAAAAAAAAATGGCCCAAGTTTTTTGTTTATAGCTCAAAAACTATTGATGATTGAGAAAATTACAAAAACTGGTTCTTGAAGAGGACGAAATTTTCCATGAAAAAGTCCCGGAACTCTGTCTCAATTATTTATAATTTTAATTCAACGTTGAAAATAGGGCTCAGCGTGGGCGTTAATGCAGGAGCACCTCTCAAGAGAGCAATGCACATAAAATATTTTTGTAGGCTATTAAATATGCATTTAAAAATTCAAAAAAATTATAGTATCATTTGAACACTTGAAAGAATGTAATTTCGTTTAAAAAAATGTTTCATTGAATTTTGATAATGTGAGGCTATACATGTTGAAAAGGGAACCATTCTCAATTAAATATTGATAGAAAGATTTTTCTGTGAATTGAAAAATCTACGATTAAAATGAAGTTATTTTTTGTGAATGTCTAACAGAAAATAACTACTTCCCCGGCTAAAGCCACGCTGGACATTGAACTACATCTGATAGATATTCTGAAAAGGCCCTACCTCAAAAGAAAAAATCTGAAATTGAAAATTTTGCATTTTCATTCAGATAGTTCATTGATTTTCTATTCCAGTCTCAATTGAGAACTCATAAAGATGAATGAGGCAAAGAAGAATGTTTTCCAAAAGAGAGTACTCACCAGAAATCATTCGTAACATTGACGCAGGAGAGACATCGCATTCACTAGGTCTTCAATACATTTTTGTCGACGAAAATCTATTTCACGCTTCCACGATCATCAGGAAGACCGGAAGAAATGGGAAACACATTTTCAAGAAGCAATCTCACTTTGCAAAGATGGAAAAAGTTAGAATCATTTCTTTTGGAGAGACACTTTGAAATTAGTGTTTTCTGACATTAAAACCTGTCATGGGGTATGATAGATTGATTTGTTGAAAATATAAACAGGATGTTCATAAAATCAGATGTGGAATCATCTGCGACTGAAAGATAAACTTTAGTCACTATCTTCCATCGTCAAGATAACCTCTTGTGGGGTATTCATGTTGAAAAGGGAAACATTCTCAATTAAATATTGATAGAAAGATTTTTCTGTGAATTGAAAAATCTACGATTAAAATGAAGTTATTTTCAGTCGCAGATGATTCCACATCTGATTTTATGAACATCCTGTTTATATTTTCAACAAATCAAGTGAGGCTATAATTAATTAAGTAGTTTATTTTGAAACTGAATTGAATTTCACATGTGTACCCGATAATATCACGATATAAAATTGTATAAAAGTTGATTATTTTGTTCATTATAATTTTCTAAAGTTAACAAAATATGAGAAATCGAGAAAATATTGTCAATTTTTTTTATTGATATTTCACATTATAATAAGTTTAATGTATGACGTTTTAAAAAAAAATACGTTATTTGTTTATAAAATATTTATAAACAAATGGATAAGTTGAATATTTTTCAAAAATGGTTTTGGATTAGGTTGTTAAGAGTTTATTATGATTAAAGAAAATATAATATCAATCACAGTTTATTCATAACCAATAGTTAAGTAAATAAAGAATTACATTATTAATAAAAAAAATCGAATTAGAAAATGACCAATTTTTAATTTTAAAGAAAAACAATCCTAATATATTATTTAAATAATAAAAGGAAAACGATTATAAACAATTAAATGAAAATAAGATTATTTTTTTATCCTAATAAACCTACTGCAAAAAAACAATTACTGAAAAATATTCAACTTATCCATTTGTTTAGAAATAATTTTTGAACAAATTGCGTATGTTTAAAAAAAAACTTGTAAAATGCCTTTGTTGGTCAGAAAACTGAATATAATGTGAAATATCAATGAAAAAATGATGACAATATTTACTCGATTTCTCATATTTGGTTAATTTTAGAAATTTATAAATAACAGAATAATCAATTTTTAAACAATTTTATAGCATGATATTATTAAATACACATGTAAAATGTACTCCAGGAAGCAAAAAAATTCTGTGAACAATTATTCGGTTTATAATAAAATCGGCGGTTCCAAAAATATTACTTAATTATCAATAGCCTCACATTATCAAAATTCAATGAAAACATTATTTTCCAACGAAATTACATTCTTTCAAGTGTATTTTAAATACATTGCTAGTTAGTGTGGCATCCGCTGAACGAAGTTTTTCTTCGTTGAAACGATTGAAAACGTGGCTGCGATCAACGATGCAACAGGAGCGCTTGGTTAGATACGCTCTACTTCATGTTCATAGAGATGTGCAAATAGGTGTTCTGAATGTTATTGAAAGGTTTGCAAATAAGAAACACAGGAAACTGGATTTCATTTTGTGATTTTTATTTTAACGAAAGAAATCTTTGTTTTTGTACCTACTTATAAGTATATGTATACATTTTTGATTTTATTACATTTTGTATTTGTGTTTGAATTAAAAAAAAAATATGTTTTTTTGTACCTATAAGTAGAGGTATATAACTTTTTTATGTCATTAACCCCCCCCCCAAGCAATATTCCTAGATATGCCACTGGCGACATGTTTTGTTATCATGGCCAGATTCCATTCAAATTTGGTATGGGGATTTATTGGGGTCGGACATCATGATGTTTTTGTCAAAATTCAAGATCAAGTTTTGTTATTATGGCCCGTTTCCATTCAAAATTGGTGTGTAGGGGTTTTTGGGGTAGGACATCATGATATTTCTGTCAAAATTCACGAATTCAAGATGGCGACAAGATTTGTTATTAGGGCCCGTTTCCATTCAAAATTGGTGTGTGGGGGTTTTTGGGGTCGGACATCATGATGTTTTTGTCAAAATTCACGAATTCAATATGGCGACAAGTTTTGTTATTATGGCCCGTTTCCATTCAAAATTGGGGTGTGGGGGTTTTTGGGGTAGGACATCATGATATTTTGTCAAAATTCACGAATTCAAGATGGCGACAAGATTTGTTATTAGGGCCCGTTTCCATTCAAAATTGGTGTGTGGGGGTTTTTGGGGTCGGACATCATGATTTTTTGTCAAAATTCACGAATTCAAATGGCGACAAGATTGTTATTAGGCCCGTTTCCATTCAAAATTGGGTGTGGGGGTTTTTGGGGTCGGACATCATGATGTTTTTGTCAAAATTCACGAATTTAAGATAGCGGCTCCAAGATGGCGACGTGTTTTGTTATTATGGCCTGATTCCATTCAAAATTGGTGTGTGGAGGTTTTTGGGGTCGTCAAAATTCACGAATTTAAGATGCGCTCCAAGATGGCGACAAGTTTTGTTATTATGGCCTGATTCCATTCAAAATTGGTGTGTGGGGGTTTTTGGGGGGTATTTTTGTCAAAATTCACGAATTTAAGATGACAGCTCCAAGATGGCGACGTGTTTTGTTATTATGGCCTGATTCCATTCAAAATTGGTGTGTGGGGGTTTTTGGGGTCGGAATCATGATGTTTTTGTAAAATTCACGAATTGAAGATAGCGGCCCCAAGATGGTGACGTGTTTTGTTATTCAAAATTGGTATGTGGGTTTTTTGAGGTCGGAGATCATCAATTTTGGTCAGAATTCAATAAGATGACGGATTTCATGAATGACTGAAAAGAATTGAATAGAAATGATAGAAAAAAATTATAAGCGAATATAATATAGGTATTCTTGCGAGGCAAGATTTTGAATCTGCTACTCACAGAATAACCTAGGTCAAACAATTAAATACATTATTTTTTGCTTTTAGTATTATTTCAACCACAGAAAATCGTAAATAGGTGAAATCCAAACTCACCTTCGGTATCCAACAACAAATTGTCCAGCTTCAAATCCCTGTAAATGATCTTATTCTCGTGCAAATACTGCAGCCCCAAGACCACACAAGCCGCGTAAAACACGGCTCTCGGTTCACTGAAGACATCCGCATGGATGTGCATCATCAAATCCCCTCCGGCCGCATACTCCATGACAAAACAAACATGGGCTTCCGTTTGGAAACAAGCGAAAAGATTCACTAGGAACGGGTGGCGTATGCTGTTGGCCACCTCGAATATTCTCTTTTCGGAGAGCAGGGACTCGACTTCGTCTCTCGCTATTATATCACCTTCAAATTAAAAAAATGGAAATATAATATTTCTGTACATTCTACAGTTTGAAGTTCAGTCTGTTTTACTTCCGGAATTGGAGGTACTCCAAACCCTGCAACTTCGGGTGGGGAAAATGCAAACAATTTTAAAACAGATTTCAAAGTATCATTCTATCTCACCTTTTTTTAAAGCTTTAACGGCAAAATATTCGCCGGTATTTTTGTACTGAGACAAAATCACTTTTCCGAAATGGCCACGACCCAAAACGCTTATCAGACGGAAGTGGTCGACGGTCATACCGGCAGCAGCGTACTGGGACTGTCTCTTAGATTCATAGGCGCTATCTCTGTGACAGAGTTCCCTCGCGGCCGGCCTTCGGACGACGTTGGCTACGTCGTACTGGGGCTAAAATGCAAATTTGTCACTCATAAACACTCCATTAGGATCTAGAGTGGAAGACGTTGAAATAAAAATTAGAAAAATTCATACAAATATAAAAATGATTTACACTACATTAGCTCAGTTTCTGATTCTATATTCACAGTTTGAAAATATCCTTTCATCAAAGCAATACAATAAAAAACATTGTTTCATAAAATACAGGAGGAATATTTGTTGATTTTCAGTTTTCGCAACTGTACTTGGGAGGGAGATTGGCCTTATGACATCATACACTTTCCGAGCTGACGTTCCCACAGTCAGTGTTGCCACTTCACGAACAAATATCTGAATAATGAAAGAAAAAGCCATATGAAGGAGGATAACATATGAAATGCATAAAGCACACAAAGTCGTCTTCACAAAAGGTTCAATATAAATTGAAACACAATTGGTAGACCGACAGGCGAAAAACAACTACTTTCCTAGCAAATACCACGCAGAACGTTGAATCATATTCACCTGACAATCCATGCAAACTTCCATATAAATGGATATTGTTCGCAAATGTTCCTTTCTGATAAGCTAGATTATGTTCAAATTCAGTCGTGTCCGCCTAACAATCCATACCGGTTTCAGGCTTTTGGCCCTCATCAGTACGGAGTAGTCACCAGCCAGAGATCCGGAGAGCTCTGGCTGAAGCGAGACAAAACATAAATAAAATCATCATCGAGCTTAAAACATCTTTAGGTTCGTCGGAAAATATAACTTTTAAGCGGCGACACCTAGCGACAGAAAGAAACACTCCATACAATTCTCCTACCTCGATAGGATTCTAAATAAAATATTCCTTCTCTTTTATATAGTTTTTTTGACGTATTTCTCAGACAAAATATTCCGCCACTTGTGAATGACTATAAATACTCAGTTGAAATAAATATATCTATATATCTATCTATCTACCCCTTGGAAAATATAAGTTAACCAAATTGAACGGCTAATTTAGTCTCCACCCTGTATACGGTTTGATTAATGCGTGGATTGTTAAACTTGTGTACCATTCTAATTTCTCAAATACTCCAAATTAAAAAATCTATGCATGTTTTTATTAATTTTTCTACATAGGGTTTATTCTGAAGACTCATTGTCTTCTTTTTCAATAACAATTCTCTATTTTATTGAAAAGGGGAACATTCTCAAGTGAATAGAAATATTTTTCTGTAAATTGAAAAATCCACGATTAAAATGAAGTAATTTTTTGTGAATGTCTAACAGGAAACAACTACTTTCCCCGGCTAAAGCCACGCTGGACATTGACCTACATCTGATAGATAATCTGAAAAGACCCTAACTCGAAAGAAAAAATCTGAAATTGAAAATTTGCATTTTTATTCAGATAGTTATTTGATTTTCTTACCCAGTCTTAAATAGAAACTCATAAAAAACATTAATTTCAAAGTGTCTCTCCAAAAGAAATGATTCAAACTTTTTCATATTTGCAAAGTGAGATTGCTTCTTGAAAATGTGTTTCACATTTCTTCCGGTCTTCCTGATAATCGTGGAAGCGTGAAATAGATTTTCGTCGACAAAAATGTATTGAAGACCTAGTGAATGCGGTGCCTCTCTTGCGTCAATGTTACGAATGATTTCTGGTAAGTACTCTCTTTTGGAAAACATCCTTCTTTGCCTCATTCATCTTTATGAGTTCCTAATTAAGACTGGAATAGAAAATCAACTATCTGAATGAAAATGCAAATTTTCAATTTCAGATTTTTTCTTTCGAGTTAGGGTATTTTCAGAATATCTTCAGATGTAGCTCAATGTCCAGCGTGGCTTTAGCGGGGGAAGTAGTTGTTTTCTGTTAGACATTTACAAAAAATTACATCATTTTTATCGTGGATTTTTCAATTCACAGAAAAATATTTCTATTCAATTGAGAATGTTTCCCTTTTCAACATCAATACCCCACAAGAGGTTATCTTGACGATGGAAGAAATGACTAAAATTTATCTTTCAGTTGCAGATGATTCCACATCTGATTTTATGAACATCCTGTTCATATTTTCAATAAATCAATCCCTCTTTTATATTAGAACCACTCATCTTAATGTGCTTTCAGGGTCAACAAGTTGTTTTCCAATTAGTCTTTATTTCTGTGAGTGTTCACACGAATTCATTAATTCCTTCCGAATGATTGCGACGTAGGTCATTACTTGGATTCGTATTCTCTAGACAGATTGCGTTTTGAAATGGCTTTACATATCAACTGAATTTATTACTAACTACCTGTATTATGCAGGGTAGGCTTTACAACGCCACTGTGAGAAATGTCTCAACATTCATTTCAATCGAATGTGGCAACACAGCCTGCCGTAGATGAAATTATTGTTATAGCCTCATTTTGGCCATAGATTGCTGCTACAGGACCATAATTTTGTATATTATTTCTATTCTTGAGGACCGAGGAAGATTGAATATTGTTGGTAGAAACATTGCTAGGGTGAAAACATATTTTTTATGCAATGTAAAAGAATTATATCTGGACCAGTTGAAAGTTTTTCTGTAGTTGAGGGGTCATTAATACAGATAGTAGGGGGGGATGGCACTGCATATTTACAGTTCCTGAATTCCGTGGGTCCATAGTATTATTTGTATTGTGGCGCAATGGGTTGTGACATTAGGTCAATCACAGTATCTTTTACAATTCCAATAATTGTTTGATTTTTTTTCCATCCATCTCGGAAGATTCTTGAAAAATTATTTTACCTGTCGATTTGTAAGAACCTTTGTATTGCTTTGTGAAGAAATTTTTTTCAAACAAGAATCCTGTCGGAAAATTTGCCGATTTTAATGAAAGAAATGATAGATTGTAAAGTAAAAAACTGTTACAGAGAAGTGCAAATTCCAAATAACAGAAACCAGTATCCACTACTCGAAGGGTTATTACAATCGGAAAATGTTAGTTCCTCAAGCCTTAATCATTGGTTTTATTGGTACTAACAATACTATTACATTGAAAAGAACTAAACTAAAATGATTTCGGAAGATTTAAGGCAGTTTGCACTCTAGCTTCCCAAGCAATCAAAAGCTGATTTTTGTAATTAGGCCACATTTTTACACGCTTTATATTAGCTTCACTTGTATATTTGTAACTGACTCCTTTGGACTTGATTTTCACCCACTTCCAGTCGTCCGAATGATTTGAAATTTGGCAGGTGTACATAATTCCGGTGACAATGCATTAAGAAATTTTTGTGTGAAAAAAAACAAAATGGTGGCTCCAATATGGCGGACGAGTTTTGTGATTATGGTCCTTTTAAAATTGGAGTGGTTTTTGGAATATTATGATTCTTTCGTGAAAATTAAAAATTCAAGATGGCGGCTCCAAAATAGGGGACGATTTTATTATGGTCCGATTATTAAAATTGGAGTGATTTGGGCAATATTAGAATTTTTGGAAAAAAAACAAAATGGGGCTCCAAATGGGGACGAGTTTTGTGATTGTGGTCCGATTCTATTCAAAATTGGTATGTGGGGGATTTTGTAGTCAAATATTATGATTCTTTCGTGAAAATTGAAAAATTCAAGATGGCGGCTCACTGTATATATTGACAACGTTAAAATCGTTGAATGACTTCTAAAATCGAGATTTGACTATTAATACAGCTGTACACATTAATGATTTGGAAAATAATTACAGTTACTAATAGTAATCACAGAATTGATAGTAGATTAGAACAAATAATAGTTTAAAAAAATAAAAAAAAACACGCTTTTATAAATAAACCAAACTAAAAAGTAGAAAATAAATAATAGTTTAAAAAAACTAAAAAACACGCTTTTTATGAAAAACCGAACTAAAAAATAAATAAATAATAGTTTAAAAAAACTAAAAAACACGCTTTTATAGAAAACCAAACTAAAAAAAAGGAAAATAAATTTGAATTAAGAATAGTGTAAAAAAATTTAATGAATATAAATTAATAATAATGTAGATAAGATTTTTTTTTATTGTTTAAAAAAAAAGCGTGGTGTGTTTAATCTGAATCTTAAAAAGCACCCCATGCTTTTTTTTAAATAAAATTTTTTTTTTTCTTATTTACATTATTATTAATTTATATTTATTATTTTTTTTACACTATTCTTAATTCAAATTTATTAAAATTTATTTTCTAATTTTTCAGTTTGGTTTTCTATAAAAGCGTGTTTTTAGTTTTTTTAAACTATTATTTATTTATTTTTATTAATTTACATCCCAATTTTTCCACCGTGGCCACTGGGTATAAAGAGCACATCAAAAACAGTGAGATTGAAAATAAGAGATACTACCTTGGATATCCTTCGTCATTGGTTACATAAAAAATTCTATTGGTAAAGGCATGTCTAGAAAATGTTATTTGCGGTAGTTTTTGCGATTTTTGCGAATAACTAAAACACGCATTTTACAGAAAAATTAGTAGATACATTCATAGAAAAAAATTAAAATGGAAAAAGAAAAGGAAAATTACTTGAGAGTTCGAGGGATAAAAATCTCACTGATATCCTCCACGTTTACCGAAAATGGATATGGGTTTCATGCAGTAATGCACTAAAACACGTTATTTCTGTAAATTTATCATTTTCGTTTGCGTTATAGGACCATCAAGGACCTATTCAACATTTTCAGAAGAAACGTCCAGAGTATTTTGATTTTCACCCCCAAAAAGGTACTTGAGTGAACAAATTAGTTTTCACCCTGTATATCTTTAGACAATGAACCATATATTTTATTCTATATCGTCCACGTCTATTCAAAACCTACAAAAAACCTTGAAATAAAAAAGCAAAAGTGCATACTGCCCCAGATATTGAAACATCAAACACCCAGTATATATCGTGTTAGTCACAGCCTGTTGAGTTATAAGGAAATGTTAAGAGAATGAGAGGCATGCAAGAAGAAAAGATATAGGAGGAAAAGCCTGAATAGGAGACTTATGAGATCCCAAAATTCGTTTCAGCTTAAATTCAGTTATTATTTTGTGACCTTGACTGATCATTTCATTATTTTGGTAATTTTTTGTAAAATTGAAAAATAACAAAAATTTTTTTTTTTCATTTAAACGCCTATGCACCAGAAAAAAGTCAGGGTATATTTTTAAAACACTGCCTAAGTGACAAATACTTTTCTATATGAAATTTATCTGACTTATTAACTAGGAATTGGCTAATTCTGACTCAACATAAAATAATAACTGTCTGATTATTTATTTTTAAATTTATATGTACATTTTCATTATAAACCAATTATTGTAATCTCAGATATAAAATAAATGTTTAATTTTCGAAAAAAAAAACATCTTGGAATTAGCTAATTCCAATTAACTGAGTCGGAATTAGCAAATCCTGAAATATGTCAGAACTAAGTCGGAATTAGCTAATTCCGAGATCCCAAGTCGCAATTAGCTGATTCCGAGATACTAAATCGGAATTAGTTGATTCCGAGATACTAAGTTGCAATTTCGACTTAGTAAGCCAGACTTAGGTAAATCCGAGATACCAAGTCGAAATTCCGACTTACTGAGTCGGAATTAGCAAATCCCGAGATATGATGTAGGAATTCCGACTAAGTCGGAATTAGCTAATTCCGATATACTCTAGAATCCAGTGGATTCGCATTTACATTTACAAAATTTGAGATTTCATTCGCTGCGTTACTCGCCCCACGTTGGGCGCCATGACCTACAACTTAGTCGGAATTAGCAAATTCCGAAATTCCAAGTCGGAATTTCGACTTACTGAGTCAGAAGTAGCTAATTCCGAGATATTAAGTCGGAATTCTTACTTACTGAGTCGCAATTGCAAATCCCGAGATATTGTCAGAATTCCAAATTACTAGCTAATTCCGAGATACTAAGTCGGAATTGCTAATTCCGAGATACTATGTCAGTATTCCAACTTACCAAGTTGGAATTATTTAATTCCGAGATATTAAGTTGATATTCCGACTTACTAAGTCGGAATTAGCTAATTCCGAGATACCAAGTAAGAATTAGCTAATTCCGAAATATTAGGTCGGAATTAGCTAATGCCGAGATATAGTCGGAATTCACAAATTCTGAGATACTATGTCAGTGTTCCAACTTACCAAGTTGAAATGATCTAATTCCGAGATATTAAATCGGAATTCCGACTTACTACTAAGTCGGAATTAGCTCATTCTGTATTCTACGAAGGCATAGAAGGGCCAATGATTTTTTTTTAATCCGATTTGGTATCTCGAAATTAGTTAATCCCGACTAAGTATCTTGGAATTAGCTAATTCCGACTTAGTGGTAAGTCGGAATTCCGATTTGATATCTCGGAATTAGATCATTCCAACTTGGTAAGTTGGAATACTGACATAGTATCTCAGGATTTGTGAATTCCTACTATATCTCGGCATTAGTTAATTCGGACCTAATATTTCGAATTAGCTAATTCTTACTTGGTATCTCGGAATTAGCTAATTCCGACTTAGTAAGTCGGAATTTCGATTAATATCTCGGAATTAGATAATTCCAACTTGGTAAGTTGGAATACTGACATAGTATCTCGGAATTAGCGAATTCTTACTTGGTATCTCGGAATTAGCTAATTTCGACTCGGTAAGTCGGAATTCCGACTTAATATCTCGGAATTAGCTAATTCTGACTTAGTAAGTCGAAATTCCGACTTAGAATTTCGGAATTCCGACTTAGTTGTAGGTCATGACGCCCAACGTGGGGCGAGTAACGAGGCGAATGAAATCTCAAATTTTGTAAATGTAAATGCGAATCCACTGGATTCCAGAGTATATCGGAATTAGCTAATTCCGACTTAGTAAGTTAGAATTCTGACATATTTCAGGATTTGCTAATTTCGACTCCGTTAATTGGAATTAGCTAATTCCGAGATAATTTTTTTTCAAGAATTAAACATTTATTTTCATATCTGAGATAACCATAATTGTGTATATAATGGAAATGGTACATATAAATTTAAAAATAGAATAATATGTATAATCGGACAGTTATTATTTTATGTTGTCAGAATTAGCCAATTCCGAGTTAATAAGTCGGAATTAACCAAGTCCGAGTATTCAGATAAATTTCATATAAAAAAGTATTTGTCACTTAGGCACTTGACTCAATCAACTGCACAAATACTTCAAAAACGTTATTTTGAATGCAAAGTTGTGAGAAATTATGATTCATCCAGAAGATCCAAGTGAAACTAGCCGCAGGTGTTGTGAATTTACTATCTCGAATAGACGGACAATTTCTGATGCATGCTTTGGCGAGACGATCATTTCCTGCTGAAACGAATTTGCGCTCAATGTCTGTGTTCAAAGTACCTCGTCATCTGGAAATTCTATGACAGGCTGGGGACTAGGCGGTACCAACTGTTCGGGAGGAACTATAGGCGTGGAAGGTGCTGAAGGAATCAGAAGAGGTCCTGGTCTAGACATCTCCTGTTCCTCCAGAAAATCAAATTCCTTGAGCGCCGCTACACTCTGCAAGGGAAAAGAGAAAAATGATCTAGAATGTGGTGTATCCGCCCCTCCAGTGTATTCATACTGAAAAAAAGGCTACGAGACAAGAATAGTGCATATATCCAGGAAAAATATGTGCTGTGGTTTGGGCCACACTAACTCAATTTACAAAGAGAACCCTCAACCTCAAAACATTCACAAGATTATCGGTGGACATTCACATATTCTTATTGATACCCACTGTATACTTTACCCTCACCATAAATAATTATTCAGCCTGTAACAAACAATATAATTTCCAAAAAGTACCATCAGAGGAAAACTAAATTTAATTTTGTATACCGGGTGAGTGAAATTCGAGTAGATGCATGGGGATCTCGGAAACGGTAAGAGCTACAGAGAGGGTTAAATGGAGGCAAAGTTGCGTATTATGGAGCTCATTACTATGATGTTGAAAATCTGAGCTAGCTCTCTCACTTTCAGAGATTACAGGAAAATTTATTTTGTTTTCACTTATATCTGCTTTAATACAATAGATTTCAGGAATGTTTGACTTTGTCATTGCAACTTTCAATGGGTGTAAAATAATGAAAGTGCTTCTACAGGGTGTTTTCTTGCACCTAACTATGAAATTTTAATAGGACCTGGATTTTCATCACTTTTTTAGGCTTCACAATCATGATATGACCATTGAAGCCTAAAAAGTGATAAAAATATCCAGGTCCATATTTAAAATTTCATAGTTAGGCCCAGTGGAAACAACACCTGTAGAACACTTCGTTTACATATTTGACAGCCCATTGAAAGTTGCAATGACTCAAAGTTTCTGGAAATCTATTGTATTAAGCAGATATAAGTGAAAACAAAAATCAAATTTTCGTTTTTCCTGTAATCTCTGAAAGTGAGATGTGTTCAACATCAAGTAATGACTCCATAATCCACCTCATTAACTCTGAACTTTCACTCACCGTTCATCACGATAAAGAGGGTGAAAAGTTCCGTCAAATTGAGTAAAAAAGACACAATATATTCGAGGGTAACCTGTTGAAAACCACAATATGCAGAAAGAAACATGAAAAATCCATTCGATAGAAGGGAACAGAAATTTCTATTAACTGTCCATTGCATATACATTTTTTTTTTTACATAAATTGATCACAAGATGGGGGGTTAAGATTACAATAAATGACAGCTTCTCATGTTTGAACTTCAGCATACTGTTCACTAATTGACCACTGAATAACAAGTTCTGAATTAGCAGCTCATACATTCTTTATTTGGCAACTTGTCAACAGGTAATTTTTTGTGATATTACATAATTTTACCAGTGCCACATTCTATTGAAAAAATGACTCGATTTTTTAAATACCCTGTATAGATGTGACAAAATATAACTTGTATGTGTAAAAATGGAATGATATCTATGCTGCTTTTATATTTCATAAAGATAATTTCTAAAGTCTTTATTATTAGTTGGAAAATTCGTCAGCAAAATGAGGGCATTTTAAGGGCATTCATTTTACAATTGATTCTCTATTGAAATAATAAATAAGGGTATTTACAATAGATTTTAATACAGTTTTCAGTTTTTACCTCAATATACGAGGACAGGCTGAAAAGTAATCGGCAAAGGCAACAGATGGCGCTACCCGTATCAAAGCACTGTTTTTTTTTCTTCAATTATATCCTTCAAATGTCTTGTCAAATTTTCTGCCCGCTGTGTCATTAAGTTTGTGTATGACAGTCATTGGAAGAGAACAACTTTTGTATTAAAAAAAATAATGGATAAATGTTATAGCCCCTTTTAATTCTCAAGTTATAGCCCCTTTTAATTCTGAATGAGGGGATTTTCCAGTACCGCTTTCTCTAGCAAAAATCACTCACAATGCCTCCTTCTTTTAATAATGTAACACCCTTATTGGTGTTATTGTTTTTTTACAAGCTTTTATTTATTTTCACCTTTTACTGACTAATCAAATCTTGCAAGCTAAATTTGACCCACTTCTAGTTGCCCGATTAACGTGAAATTTGGCAGGAGTTCATAGTACCCGGGACAATGCATTATGGAATTTTTGTTAGAGAAAAAAAAACAAAATCTCTAAGATGGCGGACGAGATTTGTGTTTATGGTACGATTTGACTGAAAATTGGTATATGGGGGTTTTTGGGTTCGAAGATTATGAACTTTTTGTCAAAATTCATGAAATAAAAATGGCGGCTCCAAGATGGCTGATGATCTCTGTGATCATGGTTCGATTCTATTCAAAATTGGTATGTGTGGTTTTTTGTCGAAATTAATGAAATTCAAAATGGCGGCCCCAAAGATGGGGAGATTTTGTGATTATGGTCCGATTCTATTCAAAATTGATATGTGTGGGTTTTCTGGGTCGGAATTATGAATTTTTGTCAAAATCATGAAATAAAAATGGCGGCTCCAAGATGGCTGATGATCTCTGTGATTGTGGTCAGATTCTATTCAAAATTGGTATGTGGGGGTTTTCGGGGTTGAAGATTATGATTTTTTTGTCAAAATTCACAAAATCAAAATGGCAGCTCCAAGATGGCGGACGGTCTCTGTGATTATGGTCCAATTCTATTCAAAATTGGTATGTGGGGGTTTTCGGGGTTGAAGATTATGATTTTTTTGTCAAAATTCATAAAATCAAAATGGCGGCACCAAGATGGCGGACGATCTCTGTGATTTGGTCAATTCTATTCAAAATTGGTATGTGGGGTCGGAGATTATGAATTTATGTGAAAATTCATAAATTCAAGATGGCGGACAAGTTTTGTGATAATGGACAGTTTCTAAACAAAATGGTATGGTATGTTATGGTTTTGTTTTTAAAATTGAATTTGATCCCTATTAAGAAAAATAATGGAGGAGCTTATATCTCATCCACTGAGAAATTATAGTCGCCTCTGAAAAATTTTAAGTAATACAATTATTAATAATAGCTTAACTTTGTAAACGCCAAACTGAATTCATACTACTTATTATGCCTTTCATGAGGACATATCGTTTTGTTGTATCGGAATTGTGAGTTCAAATTGTTACACTGTAGCTAAATAATTGTTGGATGTTATAGTCTAGCAATATTCATTTCTTCATTTGTGGTCGCTAGGGGATTGTGAGTCCAGAAAAGTCAAGAAGCCACCGTAGTATACGGCTATGTTGCCACTTGACAACCACTCAGAAAAATTAGCGCAAAAAGCTGACTGAGGTAGGCGTCTCTTGAGCTGGGGACACTTGGAAAAAGTTTGTCGATTCCGAGAGCTCGGACAGTGTCCGCGTCTTACGCGCGGGGACCACTAAGATGACCTACGGATAAGTTTTATCCGAAATAATTGAATCGTCAAAATCAAAGGTAGCGAAATGTTGTTGCGAGTGACTTTTTCGGGAGCTAGAGTTTAGATTATAATGAATAACGGAAATTATGGCGAGTGTTATACGAAAGTAACATGAAAATTCCCTCGGAACCACTTGCGCACCGGGAAATGCAGTCGGTTATGGAAAGAAAAATTGTTGCAGACTTGGTGAGTCGCGACGCTTCTAGTAAGTCATGAATTATGATCGTAGAGCAAAGCTTTCATTAGAATACGAGGGTGAACATTGGAACATAATTACAAGTCCTAACAATTTCTATGCCAATTACTTTTCAGTCTGCCTCGTTCATGTCCAGCGAACCTAAATGAGTGGATTAAAAGAACGAAAACGATCTGAATGTGCCAAGAGAAACTCACCTCTGGATCCAAGCGAGGAGGAACGGGGGGCGGTGTTGCGGCCATTCTCTTTTTGGCCACAGGCGGAGGCATGGACGGTGTGGGAGGGGTCGAAGGTTCGTGCTGCGTCACATCCAGAATGAGCCCCAACGGTCTTTGACCGCCTAGGCCACCGGTCTGAGGATCGGGAGTCTCGCCTGGAGTTTCTGGCTTGTCTTCGATGACCAAATCGTCCTTTAGTATTGATAAATGTCATTTATTTCGAATCGATTATGCAGATTTTCACTTCAAACTCGATAATTTTTACTTCAAACCCGGAAATTCAAACTTTGGATTCGAGAAATTCCGACTTTAAATTCGGAAATTTCTTTAAAACAGAGGAAAAAACAATGCTCCTCAAAAATAGTCCGATCGAAACGATATACTTACAGAAATATTCTCGGTGGAACTCAACGCAAGGTGCTGCCTACTGGGCATCCTATTGGACTGTTTCATCCACCTACCCCACGTCACTATGTTGATATTCATCTGTTTGGCTCTCGGCAAACCTTGTTTGAAAATTCTCTTCTGCCTTTGCAGTTTCGGCCTTTTCGATATCATCGGATTCAAAAATTTGATCTACAAAACAATCACGTTTCAACTCGACTTTACCACAATTGCAAAACACTATATTGATTTCAGTAAGTACCTCGGCAAACAGGAGCCCTTTGGGTTCCAAATGCAATGCCATTCCATGCCTCTCATCGTCTATGAACTCTTCCAATTTCAAAAATTTCACACCACAAAGTGATCGCCAGTCCCTCCAATACACTCCGATTTCCAGTTCCCTCGATTTATCTAACTCTATGGAGAACCTTGAACAAAATACGCATGTGCCATTATCAAAATTGAAAAGTTTTCCATGCAACACAACAAAAATATTTCAACTTACCTCTGATCCCAAGCCTGCTGCGAACAAGGCCTCCAACTCGTCTGCCCCACCGTCGTGTTGTCCAATTTGAGCACGGCCATGATCTCGTCGCTCACCTCTTCCTTGACGCTGTAGCTCTTCGAAGAGCTCCTGCCCGTCTTCTTGAAAAACCTCAAATCTATCGGACTCGAGCTACCGTCGGTTTCTTTGCGAGCCCGTCCGGGTACATCTTCAAGGAGATCTTGGCAACCCATCAGTCTCACTTCCAAGGTTCCCGTCACCGCCGCGCACCTGTTTACGTTTATCAAGTATAGTACACAAAGAAAATATACCAGGCGAACGAGTTTCATGATTTCTTCTCCTACAGTTGTGAAAATAAATTATGGAAATTTGGAACACTCTACCGGGTGACACAGGATATCGGGCCACCCCTGTAACTTCTGCATTCCTGAACGGATTTTTCTGCAATTCGGTACAGTTATATAAGCAACCAATCCGAAATGATCACATTACAATCCAATATGGCGGACTTCCGGTTTTTCTGCAAATGCCAGCAACTTTGTTTTTTCAAATAGAACACCCTGTATATTTTTACATATTCAAGTTCAACAAGTCAAAACAAGTCCAAACCTTATGTCAAATGTAATTTTTTTGAAACAATTGAAATTAAAATTGTTTTTTTATTTTACCTCGTGGATAAATGAGATTTGGTCAAGGCTATTCACAATGAGTCGTACATAACAGAGAAACATAATTTTTTCTGAAAAATTATTTTTTGTGTCATTTATTCATGAATTAATTCAGTCACATCACATTTTGATCAAAAGTAATTTTTTTTCAAATGAAACCCCTATGGGCCACCTACCTGTATCTCTAGAACATTCATTAAGGAAAAAAATGACATATCATTTTTGTATTTCGGTGCAGTAACAAATTGTAAACATTCAAAAATCTACAACTAGTTCATGAGTTTCCTTGCAGTTCGAATAATTGTTCAACTTAGTAAGCTGTGGAAAACAACATTTCTGAATCTTGTCAACTAATTGTGTTTCGCTGTCATCTTTCATCTCAACTCTCGAAAATTAGTTAACTTCCGGGAATTAGTTTAGTAGAAATGTAAAATCAAAATTTTAGGTTAACAAGAAGTGAACAGGTTGATATGTTATTAATTTACGGAGAATGTCTTGAAAATATTGTCGCCGCTTGTCAGTTATACGCTGAACGATACCCAAACAGAAGACACCCATAAAGAACCTTTTTCAAAAATGTGGAGAGAAGATTCCGAAAAGAATTCAACAATGGAGACGGAGAAGATGATCGTAAGTGAGGAGGCAGAAATGAATGTTTTGCTATGTCGATTTTGATGCAACCGCTTCGACGAGGGAATTGGAATACCAATGCAATGTCAGTCGAGAAAACGCTAGAAGAATTTAAAAGAAACACCATTATCGTGCTATAACTTACACAATAGGCTTTTTCATTTAGATGACAAATGACTAACTTTGTTTACCTGTCAGACCCAACGGCATTGACGGCGAATTTTTTCTTTATGGAAATAAAATATTTCCGTGTTTTTCTATGGATAGTTGACTTTAATTACATGGAGAAGAAAACTCACCATTAGAAAATATTCGTGTACATTATTTTATCTACGAATGAAAGGTTTTTGGCAGTATAAAATAGGTAATAAGTACTTAACCTGCAAAGAAAGATTCGAACGCCAATGTATGCAGGTGCATTTGTCATGAAGTTGACTGTTGACATAATGTGAAAATACCGCTAATTTTGAACTAAGCCAATCTCAAATTGTTATTTCAAAACTAACCAATGGCTATTCACTTTCCCAATAGCCAATCAGACTTTGGGTCTCAAAACGAGCGCATGCGCCTTTAAAATCATCTAAATGAAAAGGCCTAATAGTTGACAAGATTCAGAAATGTTGTTTTCCACAGCTTACTAAGTTGAAAAATTATTCGAACTGCCAGAAAACTTATGAACTAGTTGTAGATTTTTGAATTTATACAATTTGTTACTGCACCGAAATACAAAAACGATATGTAATTTTTTCCTTAATGAATGTTCTAGAGAGACAGGTAGGTGGCCCATAGGGGTTTCATTTGAAAAAAATGAATTTTTGATCAAAATGTGATGTGACTGAATTGATTAACCAGTAGGTGACACAAAAAATAATTTTTCAGAAAAAATAAGTTTTTCTGTTATTTGCGACTCATTGTGAATAGCTTTGACCAAATATCATTTATCCACGAGGTAAAATAAAAAAACAATTTTAATTTCAATTGTTTAAAAAAAAATGACATTTGACATAAGGTTTGGACTTGTTTTGTTCTGTTGAAGTTGAATATGTAAAAATATACAGGGTTTTCCATTTGAAAAAACAAAGTTACTGGCATTTCCAGAAAAACCGGAAGTCCGCCATATTGGATTGTGATGTGATCAAATCCGAAATGGTTCCTTATATAACTGTACCAAATTCCAGAAAAATCCGTTCACGAATGCAGAATTTACAGGGGTGGCCCGATATCCTGTGTCACCCGGTATACAGGGTGATTCACAACGAATTGTACATAGTCCAACCATAAGTACTATGGACAGAGGCCATTTCATATCTGGTATTAAAAATTGCCTTGTAGCGTTTTTGACGGATATACAGGGTGATATTTGAAAATATGTTAATTATTCTACGTTAAATGTCTCTAAAAGTAAAAAACTCAGACATATGAAATTTGGCACACTAAGTATGTCCCTGAGCTCAATACAAAAGGGTTTTAAAAAATTTAATTTCAGGTCCGGACTTAGTTTTTTTCAGATTTTTATTGGTTTTTGAGAAACAACACCCTGTTAGCCAGATCAGACAATTTTTTTTTCTCATTTTAAAGCTTAAGGACAGTTGAAAAAAATTTAACGCGGAAGTTTCAACAAAAATCATAAGGAAAGTTCATATTACTCGATATGAAGTATTATTCAATCAACCGTTGAAATTCCAGGGCCGTATTTATTAATTTTTTCACGTTTTCATTAATCCTGTAAAAACAACACTATGCAAAGCAAGTTGAACAATTTTTTTTTCTGTCACATCAAAGCGGATGGTACTAACTAAAATAAAAAAAACGCTGTTAGGCATACATAGAAAAAAACTATTACTTTTGAAAACAGTGCAAATGTATGTTTTTCTACAATGGCTAATACAGCAGTACATCGAAAAAAACATTCAATTAAAATATAATCGTTAGAAAAGTATTACTTACTCGATTGAAAGAATGATATTACAGGTCCTAACTTAGTTTTTTTATAGTTTTAATTGGTTCTGTATAAACGATACCCTGTCACCTTGGAGGATGGCTAATACTAAGTACCTACTTGAGCCAAATTAATTAAAGATCAACGTAAAATATTTAAAATTTAATTGATTTCTATCCTTGCAAGTAAAACAAAACCTTGAATGTCGTATCCAATAAAGATGGCAGCCGAACAAATGTAAAAGGTGGAACTAAACTCCGTTTTATTTTTCTAAGGGACAATTTTTGAAGTTTGCCGCTGACTGTCACCATAAGAAATACATGAAAATATTTTACAGCCAACTTCCAAAACTGTTATTTTGAAAAATGGAACGGAGAGTAGGTGCAATTACAGACATACAAATACTAAATTCAGTATTCTAGACAATTTAATTCAGTTGACTCAACGATAACATAACATTAAATAAACACTACTTAAAAAAGACTGATTTAAGTTTATTTTCAAAATGCCATCCATTCGCCTCCCGGCACTTCCTTTCTCTTTTCAAGATATTCCTTACGGCTTTCTTATCTGATCTGGATGCCTTTTTATGAAGCGAAATGCTTCAATTATTCTCTCACGTAGCTGTTCTCTTGATGTGATCTCTACCTCATAGACTTTGCTTTTAAAACGCCCCACAAATAATAATCTAGTGGGGTAAGGTCAGGTGATCTCGCCGGCCAGGGAATCGGTCCCACCACGTCTCCATCCATCTATTCGGGAAAATTTTGATTAAGAAACTGATTAACTGCCCTGGTGTAATTGGGGTCCTGCACCATCGTGTTGAAATCTCATATCTCTCTCATCGACTTCCTCATCTTCCAGAATAACAGGGAGAACATTCTCCAGAAAATCAAGGTATTCCTGCCCATTCAATCTATCGTTGAAAAAATAAGGACCCACTAATTTATTACCGATGATACCTGCCCAAACGTTGACAGAGAATCTAACTTGGATTTAGTTTGCTTTAATTACATGTGGATTTTCATGTCTCCAGTTGTGATTATTTCTGGAATTGTTTATGCCCTCTTTCGTGAACTGGGCTTCATCGCAAAATAATGTCTTAAAATGTATCTTCTATTTGCAGAGATCCACCTGCATAATCGCAAACGTGGAATATTACCTCCCGGATGCAGTCTCTGCACCTGCTGGGGGTGATAGGGATGGAGGAGATCTTTCTTCAACATCCTGAAAACTATGGACTGAGAAATGTGCAAAATGCTGGATAATCGCCGGGCACTTATCTTATCATTTTGATTAACCATTTCTAAAATATCCTCTTTATGGTCATCAGTCAGTCGCTCACCACGTTCTGCAATACCAGAAGGAAATTTTCCCGTTTCTCGCAGGTGAGTAGAAACGTTGTTAAACGTTTGGTGATTCGGGACTCTTCTATGTGAGAATCTTCTCCGGTACTCCCTGACTGCTGCTCGGGCATTTCCATTACAATATCCGTATACAAAAATGATCTGCGTATTCTGCGTAAGTAAACTGACGAGTCACCCGTTTTTTCATTTGTTTTTCAAAGCGAATTCAAAGTCTACTTGCATTTGCACTGTTTTCAAATGTAAAGGTTTTTTCTATGTATGCCAAACAGCGTTTTTTTATTTCGGTTAGTATCACCCGCTTGGACGTGACAGAAATAAAATTTGTTCAACTCGCTTTACAGGGTGTTGTTTTTACAGGATCAATAAAAACGTGAAAAAATAAATAAATACGGCCCTGGAATTTCAACGGTTGATTGAATAATACTTTATATCGAGTAATATGAACTTTCCTTATGATTTTTGTTGAAAAATGATGATGTGCTATCGATGTAGTGCCGCATCAGTCATAAGCAGAATGTGAATCCATTAAAATTATACTATTTTTAAAAGTTAATTTTTTTCTGCAGAAAACTTCCACGTTAATTTTTTTTTAACTGTTGCTTAGTATCGTCCTCAAGCTTTAAAGTGAGAAAAATAAAAATTGTCTGATCTGGCTTACACGGTGTTGTTTTTCAAAAACCATTAACAATCTAAAAGAAACTAAGTCCGGACCTGAAATTACATTTTTTTAAAAACCTATTCAATCGAGCTCAGGGAGAGCATACTCAGTGTGCCAAATTTCATATGTCTGAGTCTTTTACTTTTAGAGATATTTTCAAATATCACCCTGTATATCCGTCAAAAACGCTACAAGGTATTTTTTAATACCAGATATGAAATGGCCTCGGTCCATAGTACTTATGGTGGACTATGTACAATTCGTCGTGAATCACCCTGTATACTCAATGAACGTCACCAGAAGTACTAACGTTTTATTTTCAAGCGGAACAGCCTTCCTGAATTCAACATAATTTTCTGAATCCAATGATACCACATAAGTGACATTTCTAACATCAATATTTTTTTTTTCATCCATGTGTGCCATGACTTTTCCGGTTTACTCTAATTGACCCATGTAATGCTATAAAAATTGAAAGTCCGTCAAAAATTATACAGGGTTATTCATTGGGAAATGTGCATACAGTAAGGGTAGATGGAGGACACCCAGGTGCTTCTAAATAACCTATATTTTATGGGTTTATCGTTCTTTATAACTAGGATACAGGGAGATTTATTAATTTCCCCATTTTTTCAATTAATAATAACTTACGAACCACCCTATACATTTTTGTAATATTCGGTTCGTATGTTCTTTGTCCACAGTGGTGTCCATTAACATAATAAAGAAAAGTCCTATTCCAGGTCCGGCCTTAAAAACATTAATAAGTAGGTTTCGAATCAAAACAACACCCTGTATATCAATATTTTGAAATTTTATTTACAAATTTGGAAAGAGCAGAAAAAAATAAGTAAGACTAAATGTATTTGGTGTTTCCGCATACAACTTTTTTACTTGAGTCAAATCTAGATGTTTCGATAATGAGGTGGCACACATTTTTTTCCCCATTTTCCAGCTTTAATCTATAAAATCATCAACCATTTCTTATTCTCCTAATTTCTGGATCCCAACCTTATTGAAAAACGAGTGGACATGTCTGTATTTGGGACAAATTATTATTATCAATGACTAACTTTCAAACACCCTGTATGCGTAAAAAATTATTATAAAATTTGTTCATTGCGCTACATTTAAAAAGAAATATAAAAAAGAGGAAAAATGCCCATTCCGAAAAAAGGAAAAACTTTATTTTAAACATAAATAACGTTGCAACAAATTGTATTAAGTTAACAAAAAGAATTAGACACAAAAAAAATTGTATTATTAAACAATTATTATCAAGAATGCATCAGAAGAGTTGGGAAATGATCATGCTCTAGCTAAAAAAATAATTAGACGCGGATAAAGAAAATTAGATTTTTTTGATTTTCTGTTATGTTTAACCTTTAAAATGTAGATTTGTTGCAACGTTATTTTTGTTTAAAATAAAGTTATGCTTTTTTCGGAATGGGCATTTTTCCTCTTTTTTATATTTTTTTTTAAATGTAGCGCAATGAACAAATGTTATAATTTTTTTACGCATACAGGGTGTTTGAAAGTTAGTCATTGTTAATGATAATTTGTCCCAAATACGGACATGTCCACTCGGTTTTCAATAAGGTTGGTATCCAGAAATTAGGAGAATAAGAACTAGTTGATGATTTTATGGATTAAAGCTGGAAAAGTACCATTTGGGGGAAAAAATTATTTTGTGCCACCTCATTATCGAAACATCGATCTAGATTTGACTCAAGTTAATAAGTAAAAAAGTTGTATGCGGAAACACCAAATACATTTAGTCTTACTTATTTTTTTGCTCTTTCCAAATTTGTAAATAAAATTTTAAAATATTGATATACAGGGTGGAATAAGACTTTTTTTTATTATGTTAATCGACACCACTGTGGACAAAAAACATACGAACCAAATATTACAAAAATGTATAGGGTGGTTCATGAGTAAGGATTAATTGAAAAATTGGGGAAATCACCCGGTATCTTGGTTACAAAGAACGATAAACCCATAAAACATGGGTTATTTAGAAGCACCACGGTGTCCTCCATCTACCCTTACTCTATGCGCATTTCCCAATGAATAACCCCGTATGATTTATCGGTGAATTAAGTTCCTACATTTTTTTCGGACGAAACACAATTCTAAAAGTGTTTTAGAATTCTATGACATTGTAACATGTGATGAATCATGAGGAACACAAAATCATAAAATCTACCCGCCACCACCACCACTACCACTCTAAAATGATTTGGTACCTGTTAAAGGTAGAAGAGGAAGAAGAGGCGTAATGTTTCCCGCTCTCGTTACCCTCCCTGAACGACTGAAAGCTCGCGTAGTGTATGGACATGGGGCTGAACGATTGAGCATTGGCGAGCTCCTCTTTGAGGTGAATGGCCACAGGTGAATCGTCCGGCAGTTCGGCTTTCCGCATCTCCAAAGATTTCCTCAGCAGATCCAATTTCATGCTGCTCGCCCTCAAACTCTCCTGAGCCTAAAATCGACATAAATCAATCCACCGTTAAGTGTGCAGCTTCATAGCTAGATATGCGACGGACCAATTTCACTGGCTTGGTAGTTCAGACGTTAGGTGCAATTATTACACTATGATACTTAGTACAAATGCATTTCTGGGATATTTTGATGACATTACATGCATTTTCTAAAATAACATTTATGGATAGACTTATTCGTATATCAGGCGTGTGATCCTTTTGTACGCCACTGCAAAATCAGAAAAGTTACGGCACTAAAATGGTCCTACAGAAATCTTCAATCAGGCCACCGCCAGTAAAGGATTTTCATGGACAACCCATGGACACATGAGTGCTGAAAGTTGAATGATGGTAGTTGAATGTTGAAAGTTGAATGTTGAAAGTTGAATGCTGAAAGTTGAATGCGGAAAGTTGAATAGGAAATTGAATTGAAAGTTGAATCTGAAAGTTGAATGCGGAAGTTGAAGTTATGTTGAAAGTTGAATGGATGTTGAATGCTGAAAGTTGATGTGAAAGTTGAATGCGAAAGTTGAATCTGAAAGTTGAATACTGAAAGTTGAATGCTGAAAGTTGAACGCGGAAAGTTGAATGTTGAAAGATGGATGTTGAATGCGGAAAGTTGAATGTTGAAAGATGATTGTTGAATGTAAAAAGTTGAATGTTAATTGTTGAAAGTTGAATGTTGATTTTTGAAAGTTGATTGTTGAATGCTGAAAGTTGAATGCGAAAGTTGAATGTTGAAAGATGAATGTTGAATGCCGAAAGTTGAATATTGATTGTTGGAAGTTGATTGTTGAAAGTTGAATGCTGAAAGTTGAATGTTGAGAGTGGCTTGAAAGTTCATTGTTGAAAGGTGAATGTTGAGAGTTTGTTCAAGTGCATCTCATGTTTTTTCCTTCAGATTGGTGACTACAAGGGATGGTATGTACTCTCCAGAAACTTTCCATAGTTTTGAAGATAGAAGTTCGAAATTTAGGATATTATGATTAATCAGACACGCTTATTTTGGCATTGTGACAAAAAGTTCATGATGCTTATTTTTATTTCTCAAATGGTACCCTGTACATTTTTTTTTTATGATTATCCAAAATATATTTTACTTTAGACACTACTGCATTTACAAGTCGTAAATCTTCTCAAAAACGGCGGTCCATCGATCCATTAAACAAAGTTGGCCGTGAAAAGGGAACTTTATTGAAAAAATGGGTCCTTATGAAATTCCAGCAAATGCTAGATCTTATTCCTCCTGGGACTGTTATAGTAATGGATAATGCCAGCTACCACTCAAGAAAATCTGAAATTACCAACGTCTTCTTGCAAAAAAATGTACATCATTCATTGGCTTACTTTAAATAAGAAGTCATTTCACAAAGATATGCTGAAAAAGGAGCTACTGGAGACTGTAAAGTTGAATAAACCTCTGTACAAAACTTGTCGACGAAATCGCTTCAAAACGGAATATAACGGTACTTCGCCTTCCGCCATATCACTGTGAATTAAACCCCATAGAATTGGTGTGGGCGCAGGTAAAAGGGTTTGTAGCAAGGTATAACACTACTTTAAAATAAGAACTTGAAAAATCTTGCAAGAGGGAATAAAGACAGTATTGCGAAAAATGGGAAGCTGATAACATGCTAGAAAACACTGTAGAGCCCCTTATTATTTCTTGTACCCCAACCACCATAGTTCATTGGACTACTCGGAATATGATGGCTAAAATTTAAGTTGTTGTGTTGTAAATAGTAGATTAATTATAAATATTATGATTTATTCCAATTTATCTATTTTCATAGTTCTTATCTACTTATTATTAGAATAATTAATATCTCAATTATCTGCATATCTCTATAATTATAATCATGTATAATTATTATTATACTTATTATTCTAATAAACTGCCCGTAGTTACGCCGCTGTCACATAAATTTCATTCACAAAACTCCTCTATCTATTGTTATGCAAATTAAGGTGGTCCTGTTAGGATCGATTCGGTAAATAACTGAAATACGGACTTTTTAAAAATTATCATTGCAAGTTTACAATACAACCTTTAAGTTGTCCACCCTGTTTAATGGGTTATGTCATTGCAAAATTTACATTTTATCACTCTCTCACATTAGAAAACAGAGTATAAGAAATCTACAACTACCCATCAAGAAGTTTCATGTTGGACATATCAAAACATAAAACTGCAACATTTAGAAAGTCCACTTTTTTCAATTGCATATCTCTTTATAACAATCTGCCGAAATTTTCAAAGGACATCAATAGCTACAACAATTTTAAAAATGCAATAAAAAATATCTCCTGGAGAATTGGGTTTATTCAGTAGAAGAGTTTTTAACATTGCAATTCAAACACTAAATGTTCACTAATTAAGCTTTTTAACGTGTAACTACAATTTATGTTTTTAACTGTATTCTTACCTGTATACAGTGCTCGTCGAAAGTCCGTTCCCCCCCAACTAATTTTTGAACCACGTGGTATATCGCAACGAAATGTGGAGGGCTTAAATAGGAGATAAAAACCTACTTTTTCACGAAAAATCACAGTTAAAAGTTTTAAAATGGCGGCTGAGCGCCATCTTCGACATTTTTTTAAATAGAACATCCCCTATATTATTCCATTTTCGAAATCTGCTCATAATTCTCAACAATTTTCACTAATACACTTTACTCCTAAATTCAATTGTTTTCGAAATATTAACGTTTGAAAAGTGACATTCTGATCATTTCAAACCCAACCAAAAACACTAATGTTGCTTTCAATCAAGTTTGCATTGGAAAAAATCATTGTCGCGGTAACATCTTCTTTACTGTCAAACCGAACTGTCAAATAGTCCGTTGAGCGCCTAAATCCTTTTATGAAAAGTGTGATCATGGCTCGTAGTTTAGACGGTAAATTTGAAGCAGTTTTGATATTTGGAGAAGCTGGAAGAAATTATCATCTACCAGTCCGTATGTTTAATGATATATTTCCCGAGAATCCTATTTCGAGGTCATATTTGCGCAAACTTTTAAATAAGCTCCAAGAGCAAATGGTACGCTGAAAGATGCTCCAAGATCAGGAAGACCGCCTCTTTCATAAGAAAAAAGTTAGAAATTGTTGCTGAAATGGTAATCAATCCGACTCAGTCGACGCTGCAGTTGCTGAATCCTGTGGAGTGAGTTCAAAAAGTGTCCAAAGAGTCCTAAAAAAATCCCTATAAAATGAAAATCCTGCATGCTCCCACGGAGGATGATCCAGACCGGAGGGTTGAATTTTGTGAGTGGTTAACAAGAACAATTGAAGGAGAACGGGGCTTCCTAAAACGTGTATGTTTCGCAGACGAATGCACGTTTTTTCTTAATGGAAAAGTCAACAAACAGAATGTACGATACTGGAGCAATACAAATCAGCATATTTTTAGAGAGGGGCATACCCAGTTTCTTAAAAAGGTGAATGTTTGGGCGGGGATTTTGGGCAATCGCGTGTTGGACCGATTTTCATCAGAGGCAATCTTACAGGAGTTCTTTACAGAAATCTTTTAGAAACTGAAATTGAACCTCGAATAAGATGAATTGTATTATAACAGGAAGAGTTTGAAGATAGTGAAATCATATTTCAGCAGGATGGGGCACCTCCCCATTTCGATCGCATGGCTAGAGAGTTCCTCGATACAAACTTTCCTGGGCGATGGATAGGTCGCAAAGGAAGTAAGAATGGCCACCAAGATCTCTGGATCTGACACCTCTAGATTTTTTCCTTTGGGGGTATCTGAAGTCAAAAATCTACGCCACTGAATGCCAAACAATAGAAGATTCGGAACGCAGAATAATAGATACATGTGAAGAAATAGATGAACAGACTTTCATCAACGTGAGAAAATATATTTATAATAGGGCACTTTATTGTCAAGATTTAGGAGGGGGCCACATCGAAAAGTGTTCTTCAAAAATAAATTATAATTTTTTAGCTAACTAATTTGTTATGAATAGAAAAATCGAATTAAACGGTTTTCTTCACATAAAGGATTCAATATAAAATTGAACCAGAAAATGGTAGATCTCAGGTGAAAAACAACTACTTTCCTGGCAAATACCACGCAGAACATTGAATGATATTCACCTGAAAATCCATGCATACTTCCATATAATATCATAAAATTGAACCAGAAACTGGTCGGTCTGAGGTCAAATGTTTTTTCTGATAAGCTCGATTATGTTAATTTATGTCGTGTTCACCTAACAATCCGCATACCGGTTTCAGGCTTTGGCCCTCATCAGTAGGAGCAGTCAACCAGCCAAAGGTGCAAAAGAACTCTGGCTGAAGTGAGACACAACGTAAACAAACCATCATCGATCTTGTATCCTATAGGTACGCCGGAAAAGATAAACTTTAACTGGCGGTACCTAGTGACAGAAAGAAACACTCCGAAAATCTCCCACCTCGATAGGTTTCTAAATAAAAGATTCCTTCTAGTGGGGAGTGGCAAGCCCGTCTAGCATATAGTGAAAGAAAAGTGCCATGTGAAGGGAATGAATAGAAAATCAATTAAACGGTTTTCTTTCACATAAAGGATTCAATATAAAAATTGAACCAGAAAATGGTAGATCTCAGGTGAAAAACAACTACTTTCCTGGCAAATACCAAGAACATTGAATGATATTCACCTGAAAATCCATGCATACTTCCATATAATATCAATGGATATTGAATGCAAATGTTTCTTTCTGATAAGCTCGATTATGTTTAATTTATGTCGTGTTCACCAACAACCGCATACCGGTTTCAGGCTTCTTGGCCCTCATCAGTACGGAGCAGTCAACCAGCCAAAGGTGTAAAAGAACTCTGGCTGAAGTGAGACACAACGTAAACAAACCATCATCGATCTTTACATCCTAAGGTACGCCGGAAAAGATAAACTTTAACTGGCGGTACCTAGTGACAGAAAGAAACACTTCGAAAATCTCCCACCTCGATAGGTTTCTAAATAAAAGATTCCTTCAGTAGGAGTGGCAAGCCGTCTAGTATAGTAAAAGAAGTGTAAATGATGATGAAAATGAATAAAGGTTTTTTCAAAAAAGTGATTCAATAAAAGTTGAACCAGGATCTCGGTAAAAATTTTCCCTGAATAGAATTACTCAAAAATTCTTTATACTTCCATATTATCATGAATTTGGGCAATGTTTTTGATAAGCTGATTATTTTTAAATTTTGTCTGTTCACCTAACAATCATACCGGTTTCGGCTTGGGCCCTCATCAGAACGGAGCAGTCAACAGACAAAAATTAAAACATAATCGAGCTTATCGAAAAAACATTTGCATTCAATGTCCATTGATATATATGAAAATGAATTTTCAGGTGAAAAATCATTCAATGTTCTTTATTTGCAGGAAAGTAGTTGTTTTCACCTGAGATCTACCATTTTCTGGTTCAATTTTATATTGAATCCTTTATGTGAAGAAAACCGTTTAATTCGATTTTTCTATTCATTCCACTTCACATGGCACTTTTCTTTCACTAATTTGTTATGATTGTGAATATACAGAACACATTCGTAGGCTTCGAGATTTTCCGGTAAGCGGTACTGTTTATCCTTAATAAACTCTCTTTACGCCTCTTATTAGTCAAATTCATTAAGAGATTTAACTACAAATTAATAATAACGTTTAGTTAGCAAAATGTTTTACCGGAAGTGACCAAAATCCATACTTCATTTTAAACAGGAATGTAACTTTTCAAACGTTAATATTTCGAAAACAATTGAATTTAGGAGTAAAGTTTTCTCTAAACTGTTGAGAATTATGAGCAGATGTCGAAAATGGAATAATATATGGGGTGTTCTATTTAATTTTTTTATTGAAGATTGCGCTCAGCCGCCATTTTAAAACTTTTAGCTGTGATTTTTTCATGAAAAAGTAGGTTTTTATCTCCTATTTATGCCCTCCAAATTTCGTTGCGATATACCAGGTGGTTCAAAAATCAGTAGGGGGGGAACGGACTTTAGACGAGCACTGTATACCGGGTGACACAGGATATCGGGCCACCCCTGTAACTTCTGCATTCGTGAACGGAATTATCTGAAGCAACCATTTCGGATTTTATCACATTGCAATCCAATATGGCGGACTTCCGGTTTTCCTACAAATGCCAGCAACTTTGTTTTTTCAAATAGAACACCCTGTATATTTTTACATATTCAAGTTCAACAGGTCAAAACAAGTCCAAACCATATGTCAAATGTAATTTTTTTGAAACAATTGAAATTAAAATTGTTTTTTTATTCTACCTCGTGGATAAACGAGATTTGGTCAAGGCTATTCACAATGAGTCGCACATAACAGAAAAACAAAATTTTTTCTGAAAAATTATTTTGTGTCATTTATTGATGAATCAATTCAGTCACATCACATTTTGATCAAAAACTCATTTTTTTCAAATGAAACCCCTATGGGCCACCTACATGTCTCTCTAGAACATTCATTAAGGAAAAAAATAACATATCATTTTTGTATTTCGGTGCAGTAACAAATTGTATACATTCAAAAATCTACAACTAGATCATGAGTTTTCTGGCAGTTCGAATAATTTTTCAACTTAGTAAGCTGTGGAAAACAACATTTCTGAATCTTGTCAACTAATTGTGTTTCGCTGTCATCCATCATCTCAACCCTCGAAAATTAGTTAACTTCCGAGAATTAGTTTAGTAGAAATGTAAAATCAATATTATAGGTTCACAAGAAGTGAACAGGTTATTAATTTATGGAGAATGTCTTGAAAACAGTGTCGCCGCTTGTCAGTTATACGCTGAACGATACCCAGACAGAAGACACCCACAAAGAACCCTTTTCAAAAATGTGGAGAGAAGATTCCGAAAAGAACCCAACAATGGAGAAGATGATCGTAAGTGTGGAGGCAGAAATGAACGTTTTGCTTATGTTGATTTTGATCCAACCGCTTGACGCGGGAATTGGAATACCAATGCAATGTAAGTCGAGAAAACGCTAGAAGAATTTAAAAAAACACCATTATCGTGCTTATAAGTATAACTTATACAATTAGTTGACAAGATTCAGAAATGTTGTTTTCCACAGCTTACTAAGTTGAAAAATTATTCGAACTGCAAGGAAACTCATGAACTAGTTGTAGATTTTTGAATGTATACAATTTGTTACTGCACCGAAATACAAAAATGATATGTAATTTTTTTCCTTAATGTATGTTCTAGAGAGACAGGTAGGTGGTCCATAAGGGTTCCATTTGAAAAACATGAATTTTTTATCAAAATGTGATGTGACTGAATTGATTAACCAGTAAGTGACACAAAAAATAATTTTTCAGAAAAAATTAAGTTTTTCTGTTATTTGCGACATTTATCCACGAGGTAAAATAAAAAAACAATTTTAATTTCAATTGTTTAAAAAAAATTACATTTGACATAAGGTTTGGACTTGTTTTGACCTGTTGAACTTGAATATGTAAAAATATACAGGGTCTTCTTTTGAAAAAACAAAGTTACTGGCATTTCCAGAAAAACCGGAAGTCCGCCATATTGGATTGAAATGTGATCAAATCCGAAATGGTTGCTTATATAGCTGTACCAAATTTCAGAAAAATCCGTTCACGAATGCAGAAGTTACAGGTGTCAACCGGTATATAATTACTACTACTACTTTTAATTCCTCCATAAAGAGTGACTACCAAGCCACCCACCTACCTTTTACCAAAATCAAACCACGCCCCCGAAAAAATTCACCACACCGCCGTTAGTCCACAAAAGCTAGCAAACAACCGTAAAAAATATACACCAAGCAGCAACCGCACACACTCAAACTTCAGAATATTTCTGCCCGTCCGTCACTATATCGCCCCAGTCTTGCCCCGGCCGATTTTTCGGCACATCCCCCACAGAACAGGTCCTATTCCTTGCGGCAGAGTCTTTGAAGTAACTCCGGCAATGATCGCACGAGCAGCTCGGATTCTTCGCGGGTCCGACATGATGACCCGGTTTCCTGTACCCGTTGATGACGGGTCCGAACTTTTTCGCTATAAACCGCGATTCCGTATACTTCCCCGGCAAAATCGTAAAAGGCGATCGAAGAGAAGGGTCTAGGCTCAGCTTCTGGCGAAACACAATAGAACGGGGATTTAAGGAAGAGCCAGAGTCGCTCAGGCTCCTAGGAATGTACCCTCCTCCTCCGTGGCGCCACTATTTGCGGGGTTTCTTCCATCAGGTCGATTCGAAGGTTCAGCATCGAGACCCAAACAGGCTCCTTGGGACAAACGCTGGGCTCTTTGAAGTCAAGGTTCTTTCCCTGTGAGAAACGCAGGTTCTTTGGGGAGCCAGCAGTTCTTCGGCGGACGTTACGGCTTTCTTCGTGGAGGATATATTTTGTGGAGCAGTCGGCCTCGCGACATTCTCTTCGCTACTTTTGAGGAACGTCCACCTTTCTCCGAGTCATCGCCTCGTCCGATTCCGAATCTTTGGAAACGTTCATCTGATCCAGCCTCTTGTTCAGCCTCCTGAGTTTCTCCTGGCGCAGCAGAGTCCTGTTACCGCTACTCTGCCTGGAACTGTTCTTGTTCTTCCACATCCTCTCCATCTGCTGGATGCGCAGTCTATCTTCGGAATTGGCGTACTGAAGCTATCGCTCGGGTTCAAGCTGACGCTATTCGTCGCCCGTTTGGGGGTATCGCACCCGCTTCCGTCTTCCTCCACGATTTTTCTGGGCACGAAATATATGCTGTCGTTCGCGGCTATGCTGTTGCGGCTTTGGAGAAGACTATCGATGTCCGAGAACGTGTCTTTCCACGACGTATTGGCCGCAGAAGACTCGTAATCGGGGACCGTACAGCTGGACGCCGAGTACCTCGCCGAATTAGGGAAGCTCGACGTGCTGGACAAAGACTGCCCCATGGTGGAGTAAGAACTCATCTTCGACGGATAACCCGAACTCAATCCGTCATCGGAATCGTCTTTATCCAGCGAAGTATCGTTGCTCTTGGACAGGTGATGAGGAACTGTGCTGTCGTCGGCCTTTTTGTGGGTGACGCACATTTTTTCGGATTCGAACACCGTTTGTGGAGTGGACGCGCTTTTGCTGTGCGAAGAACTTGTGGAACTATCACAACTAGTGTCCGATTCCATATCGGTGCCGGTGCAGTAGACGTCGATGTGGATGGTACGGGGTCTCTTCGAGTCGCCCGATTTCGTATCGCTACCGGAACTTCTTTTATCGCGCGGAAGGAGATTTCCCCGACGTCGGGAAACCCACTCAGCTTCGTCGGCTTCAGAAAATCTGTCTGTAAAAAATAATGGTTCTTTGGTGCCGTTAGGTGAAATTGGGGGGTTTTCAAACTAGATCATTCCCCGCTAACAATCCGTCGCGTGTCTCTTCGATATCACTTCGAATATACAAAAGGGGACCCAAGGGTGCGTGCAAGCTCCATTTTTTTTGCAAGTTATCGACTTATTTTTTTTTTTTTTGAACGTAGGTCCGGCAATGAGGCTCATTCCCAAAAATTTTATTTATACAGCGGACCCTTTGAAAGGGGCCCCCTCTAAAACGGTATTTAATATCCGATTTTTTTTTTTTCAGTAGATAGAGCATCAATAGCGTTGATTGCCATCCATTCGAAATAAAAATTTCACGGCCTACTAATCCAAAAAAACATACTAGCGATTTTTTTTCATAAAATTTGACGACGCCACTAGGTTTGTGATGCTTTCAAATGGGTGTGACCAAAATTTCACGATGAAATAATTTTTTTCTACAGATATATGGCATAAGTAAAATTCATATCACTTTATCAAAATACAGTGCTTCTCAAAAGTCCCCTCCCCCCCTCTTATTTTTGGAACGATTATACATAAACAAGTGAAATTTGGAAACTGGATATTGAAGGTTGTAAACTTCCCTACTAGTGATGATAGATGACGAAATCGTCAAAGATGACGCCAAGGCCTTGTGACCAATAATTTTAAATGGAACGCGGCAAGCGCCTCTTTTAAAGGTACGAAAGAACCTATTCAATGATACTAATTTTGTTTTGTTTATGGCAGTTTGGCAACTCGCTTTTAAAAAAAGCTGTGATGAATTAAATCAGTTAATACTAAAATTCCAAATTCAAGCCTGCCTCTGGATAGTTGTCAAATAAGCTGACGTTTTTTACTAATTCGACGTTTTGTAGTTGTCCAAGTTTTTGTACATTTAATAATTTTGTATTGTTGATCGAATTTAACAGTTCAGCAGCTTTTGGTACTTTTAATATTTTTACATTTTAATAATTTGTTAAACTGTTGTGAGCCGAACGTTTGGGCTTCAAGAAGCAAATGGTACGGCTTTAGGTGATAAAGTAGCAGCGATCCATTTTGGTGAAACTGGAAAAAAATATTCATGCAGCAGAACACATTTTAATGAGAGGTTTCTCGATCGCCCGTTTGAGGACTTTTAAGGGTTTTGAAGTTTGAAAAATGGGTAGTATTAATATGCAAACGATCTGGCAGCCACAAATTTCTGATGAGAAAAAATTGATATACTGGCAGAAGTAATAGTTAATCCTACTTCTTCAACAACTCACGTTGCATCTACCTGTGGAGTCAGTCGAAGTACAGTACACAGGGTGTTGAAAAAAAAAACAAATTTCATCCATACAAATTAAAAATGGTTCATCAACTCTCAGACGACGACCCACACTGGAATTTTGTGAAAATATGGAAACTGAAATTAACCAAACAGCCAGACTATGTCAAAACAATTTGTTTTAGTGACGAAAGTACTTTCTATCTAAATGGAAATGTAAATACACAGAATGTGAGGTATTGGAGTGACGCAAATTCTCACCTGTTTCGTGAAACACATACCCAATTTCCCCAGAAGGTGAATGTTTGAGCAGGTATCCTGGGAAACCACATCGTTTGGCCACTTATTTTAAATACTAATTCAACTGGTGAGGTTTATCTGGAGCTGTTGCAAAACGCAATAGAACCGTTAATCATTGAAATTTTGGAATATAATCCAGATGAATTCGGCAATTTGGAAATAACATTCCAACAGGATGGTCTCCTCCACACTATTACGGTGCAGTGAGACGGTATTTGGATGAGGAGTATCGTGGTAGATGGATTGGACGACGAGGTTCAACGGAATGGCTGATCACCGGACCTCACACCTTTGGATTTTTTTTTCTGTGGAGGTACCTTAAATCGAAGGTTTACGCCACTGAACCTGACAATATTGACTTTTTAAAACAACGTATTGTTGCAGAATGTGAGGCTGTTTCCGCAGACACATTTGCAAAGGTACGAGAAGAGTTTAAAAATAGGATATTTCACTGTCATGTAGTAAATGGAGGTCACTTCGAGCAATTTTTTTAAGTAGATACTGATTCTTAAATCTGTAATTAATATCATACTGAATGAAATTTAAATTTTAATGTTTACTAATGAGCCATTAAAACTGCCATAAACACAAACAAAATTAGTATCATTGAATAGGTTTTTTTGATACCGTTTAAAAGAGGTGTCGCTTGCCGTAGGGTTCCATTTAAAATTATTGGTCACAATGGCCTTGTGACGTCATCTTTGACGATTTCGTCATCTATCATCACTAGTAGGGAAGTTTACAACCTTTAATATTCAGTTTCCAAATTTCACTTGTTTATGTATAATCGTTCCAAATATAAGAGGGACGGAGGGTACTTTTGAGAAGCACTGTATTTCGAATAGTCGTCATGTAAATCACAATCTTGTTAAAAATATCGTTTATAATGCTCTTTCAGGTCGTTAGCAGTCGAGATGCCAACAGCAGTTATTCAAAATGGCGTCAAATTATGTTTCTTCCAAACGTAACTCCATAGTATAGGAGATAGTTATGTCCATCAGAACACTGCAGTTTTTTGCCAAAGAAATTAAATGAACATCTTTACATCAAATAGTAATCAATATTCAATAATCAATAATAACCAATATTGATAACATAAATGAACTACAACAAAAGAATGGATTGAAATGAGAGTGCCTACACATTAATTTTCGTACTTTTCAACCAAATCCCGATTTAATTCGATACATTTATTCTACCATTTTCTAATGCCAACTAACCATAAGATTTGATCAACATTCGATGGGGTAATATCTGTGAAGCCTGTCTTATTCTTTCACGCAGTTCCTCTTTGGTGGTTGACAGTTATTCCAAATATCAATCTTGGTTTCATTCAAACATGCTTGGGATACCACATTTCAAAAATATTATTTTTATTAGGAGGCTTTGTAACTTTAGTTGCTATAGAGATGACAAGTCATCAGAACAATAGACGAAAAGACACAAATTTGTCAGTGTTAATATGAAATTTATAACTCCTCAAGTACCTACACTAATAAAGAAGTATGGCTGATAATTTGACTTTGCAGGAGAAAATTTAAATAGTAAGACTTCGTGGTAACAACGACAGATACGAAAGGGAAGTATTTAGAATTTTCAATAACATGCATCCGGAGCGTTAAAATATTAGCAGAGCTACAGTTGGCCGAATAAACCAAATTTTCAATCAGTGTGGAGCTGTTTGTAAACATATTCTGAAGAATAGTAATATTGTACAAAGACAGACACGAAATAATTCTGAACGAATTCGAAATTATTTTAATAATAATCCGAAAACAAGTGTGAGAATTGCAAGTTTCGACATTAACTTACCGCGTGAAACAATAAGGAGAAATCTTAGGAAATATAATAAGATGAAGCCCTTTAAACCAAAGTTTCTTCACACTTCAGAAGAAGGCGATAATGAAAAGAGGATGGAGTATAGTTTATGGGCTCAAGGAGAATATCTAAATAACAGGAATTTTCTGAAAAAAATGTTGTTCAGTGACGAGGCAACATTCACAACCAATGGAACAGTTAATTCTCAAAATACAAGGTACTGGACGGAAGAAAATCCACATTGGATAATAAATTGCAGAAGACAACACTCACAAAAAATAAATGTTTGGTGTGGAATATCACATACCAAAATAATTGGCCCCCTTTTTTTTAAAGAAATTTGAATGGTTAAAATTTTTTGAATTTTTTGAAAAACGAATTTTCCAACGCTATGGATGAACTTCCACTGGCAGAAGAGACTTATCTTCTATTTCAATTATATGGCTGTTCCATCCAGAATATCAGGATTGTGAGAGATTGGTTGGAAGAAAATTTTCCTAATCGGTGGGTAGTGCATTGATCGAGTTTCCCCCCAGATCCCCGGACTTGACTCCATTGGATTTTTTTTTTGGGGCTTCGTTAAAGAAAAAGTTTACAAAACTCGCCCAACGACCAAAGAGGAACTGCGTGAAAGAATAGGACAGGCTTGCAGAGATATCACCCCAAACCAATTATCGAATGTTATGGTTAACATTAGAAAACGATACAATAAATGTATCAAATTAAATGGAGATTTGGTTGAACAGTCCGAAATTTAATGTAGGCAGTCATGTCAATACATTCTTTTGTAGTAGTTCATTTATGTTATTAATATTGGTAATTATATTATTGGATGTACAGATGTGCTATTCTTTGACAACAAACTGCAGTGTTCTAAGAGACATCACATATACCACATAGAGTTGTTATGTTCTGAAGGAGTATTTTAATTAAACCATATTATTTACAAAATTGTGATTTATATTACAACTATTTGAATTATTTCGATATTGATAAGAATATTTTACTGCTATATTTCTGTTAAAAAACAAAATTTATCGTGAAATTTTGGTCACACCCATTTGAAAGCATCACAAATCCAGTGGCGTCATCAACTTTTATTTAAAAATATCGCTAGTATGTTTTTTGGATTTTTGACCTTAAAAAATATTCGAAGTAGGCCGTGAAATTTTTCTTTTATTTCGAATTTATGCCATTTTACTAGAACTATTGGAAGCTCTATCTACTGAAAAAAAAAAACTTCTGAATCGGATAATGAATAACAGTTTTAGAGAGGTGGCCCGCTTTCAAATGGGTCACTCTGTATACAGAATGTCCCGAAATAAGATACACAACTGAGTTCTGTTTTTTTAAACGGCAACCCCCGGTTTTGTTACATTTTTGGGTTCGCCACTAAATTGTTGACCCCTGGTTTCTTAGACATATCCGCAATAGTTTTCAACTTATGTCAATTTATGTGTCAAAATAGCGTCCTGCATCGATAGACCCACAGAAAAAAATCGTAACTTCAGAACCATTCAAGATAACTCTACCAACTTTTTTCCAGTCGATTCCTTAGGCTATACAATAGCTTTTTCATGTGGAGATACTAACGCATCAATCACGATGTATCATGTTAAATAGTCAAGGCAGATAGCAGTAGGTATATATGAATCTAATTAGGAATATTTAGGATTATCCATTAGATATTTATTAGGAATGAGGCTAAGTAGAACGGAGATTATACAGGGTGAGTCAGAATAAGACCGACAAACTCCGACTACAGATTCCTCACCTCATTACGGGGTGAAAAGTTGCTATGAAGGTATGTCTTAAAATGCATCCCCTCTAGATACAAGGTGTCAAGTATGAAAAAATTAAGATTTAATTTGTTTTCTCCAAAATTTGAAGGAAAAAATTTGAAACTTGGTACAAATTAATCAGGGTTTATCAACGCGCCTAATTTCATTTTAATTTTAATTTTCGTAAACCAGTGGCGTAAGTTTCCATGGGGATGTGGTCATATGTTCCTTCATATTTTCTTGGGACAAGTGAATGGACAATTGAGCGTTTGATATCAGTTCGGCACACGATAGTCGACCTAAAAGTCGTAACATTCCATGTGCCAAAAGTGGAGGTGTCTGAGATAATTGAGAAAAACTGAAGATATGTCCTTAGTAGAGACAAATTTCCATGCAATAATCGCATAATCTAATTTCACAAATATATGAATATGGTCGACCTCCTGAACATTTTTAATTTGGGAGAATCGAAACATTACCACCGAACTAGAATGGATCGATAACCCTTTTTCATTCCATATTTGATCGAATCGATGTCGTGGATTCACTGATATGTTACCATACTTTCTTGCATATGATTGTTTTGACAGATCAACTGACAAAACAAAAACCCCAACCTCAAATTCATAATACCCACTTAGATAAGAGTTAAGGTCTGAAATAATTTTTATGAAAAACTGTAGATAAGTACCTTAATTTCTGAAGTTTATCTTGAGTATCATTATAAAGCCATTTCTGATTGAATTATCAAGGAAAATATAATCCAATCAACATGTTTTGATGAAGAAAACAATTATTGTGTATTAATATCTACTTAAATGATAAACAGTTTAGTGGGTACACTATATAGACAAAACAAGGCATAAAAGCAAAATGTTCAAATGGACCACCATTTTGTTCAATACACAATTCGCATCTCCGTATCATCACCGTCGCACGCTTTGGAATATTCCCCGTATATCCGTATTAACGTACATGCTGCTAAAATTATTGCCGTTAAATCTTCCACAGATTCTACTAGGGATTTAAGGTATCCCCACAAAAGTCTAGTGAAGTTAAACCGAGAACGGCAGGCCAATGTATGGGACCACGCCAACCTATTCACCCTCATGGAATGTTTGATCAAGAAATTGACGAACGATTCGTTGGGAAAAGGGCCGGTGCTCCGTCATATTGATGCCACATTTTGACTAACCAATCCATGTGGATTTTGTTCAACCCATAAAAAGGCTGTTCCTACTATTGAAATATCTTGGAAGCATGCCTCATCCGTCATTTGCTCTTCATACATCCTCAAAACCATTCACAAAAGCAACGAGGGGCCATAATCACTCAGCATCTAGGGCCATCACCTTCTGTAGGCGAAATGGATACAATAGTTGTTCACGTGCTACCCGACTTACTGTTGATTGTGACACCTAAATAGCCCGAGTGCTGGTAGAAGGATATGCTGCTAATAGTTCAAGAATTTGTTGTTCCAGTAACATTATCTCTTCCTGTTCTATTCGCACCAATGGTGTTTACTGAATTTAAAGGACCCCGTTTCCTTCAATCATCGATGCACAACTGTAAAAGTAGTGAAATGTGGATGATGTCGGTTTGAATATCTATAATGATATAATTCAGCAGCGGCTCTGGCATTTCCCCCTGTTTCACCATAAACGAAATGCATATCTGTATATTCTTTAAATGAATAATCCATTTTGAAACGATGTTCACTGCTGAAATGATGACAGATGACTTGACAATAATACAAACTGTTTTGGGTTACTGTCAATTATGTCTAATGTAACTATCGATACATCAGTGTGTTTCTACCGGGAACAATGAAAAAGGCTCTTTAGTTCCAAATTTCGTGTATGTTTTATGAGTTGATCTGTGGTGTACTGAAAGCCTACCACAAACTAGCATGAAAGCACGACTTTGCAACTAGTTATCACGAATAGAAAGAAATCATTCAAGTAGATATTAATAACAATAATTGTTTTCTTCATCAAAACATGTGATTGGATAATATTTTCCTAGATAATTCAATCAGAAATGGCTTTGATAATGATATTCCAACATAAACTTCAACAAATTAAGAGTACCTACTTATCTACAGTGTTTCTCAAAAATTATTTTGTTACTGAAAATGTGCTAGAAGCACGCCCAAAAAGTTAGGAATCTTCAAAAGAAAGACGTGTAGGTGGCGACCCTACAAGTGAGAGCAATAATAACATCAGGTTCGAATTCGACATCTCAGAAATAATAATAATATAATAAATGATTTATTCAATCACATTTACAGTAATTTACAGAATATAAAGTAAAATAGGTGTATGAAAAAATAGATAATACCGAGATGATATATATCGAGATATACATGCATCTATGCAGGTTTCATTGGTTGACATGAGCTTAGTAACATATATAATACATTATAAAATACAGGTAGATCTAAGTAGTTTGAAATACTATCTGATAATATAAAATTACATATAAATATAGTTAAGTTAAAAGCCTATAAAGCATATAAATATAAAATAAAATAAAAGTAAGATTGGTATGTAAACTGTAGATTGGTATATTAGAAAATTAAAGAACAAGAATCGAAGAAAATCTTCAAATTCAAATTCAAGAACTGAGTGGTGGTGAATCATAAATAAAAAATTTTAGGACTTTTAAAACGATGAATTGTTGGTTCGTTTTTTATTCTTTCTGGGAATGTTGTTAAAGACTTTGGTCCCAGATACTGATAGCTGCATTGTCCAATTGACTTATTCATAAGCCGGGAGAATGAATTTGTTCCTTTTTTGTATCTCATATTTGTGGGAGGAGTGATCAGCCCCTATTGAGTGTGAGTACTGTGTTGTCGCTAGTTTGGGGGAAAACATTTGCCAGTTTGTATAGTGCTTCGGTCGGGTAGCGGTTATTTTTTGTTGAACATTATTTAAAAAAATCTCCTTTGAATAATTTCTGAAGGTTTCAAGCATGTTTTGTATACACCACCCCATCCGATGATGCCGTAGTTCAAGTGAGATTCGGTTAGGCTATGGTAAAGGATTTTTTTCGTTTAGGGTCTAGTATAGATGAACACTTGTTTGTACTTTAAAAAGTACTCTTCGGGGTTTTGAGTAGATAATGTAATGGGACGCCCCATCTAAGGTGACTGTCTTATCATTCCCAAGTATTTGACGCTCTTTGGTTGTAAGATCTCAAAGTCATCTCCTATTGAAAAATTTTTTAACCTTGGGAGATTCGCGGACAGACTACAAAAGGGGAGGTGCTTTTTTTGGGATTAATAGATAGTTTCCTGTTATCAAACCACTTTTTATTTGATAAGATCGTTTCAGCTTTATTTTTTTAGGTCATCCAGTTGTCATCTTCATAATATATAACAGTATCATCTAAGCTGGTTATGCTACCTTTGTGTGTCTGCAGAGAATAGATTATTCAAATAAACATTAAAAGTAGAGGTCCCAAGACCGTTCCTTGGGGTACACCGGATACTATTATCCGCTTTTACTGACTATGGTCTTGATTTTGTTTGTTGTTCTTCAGGTTAGATATGACTTGAAAAAGGTCTTGTGCTGTGCCTCTTACTCCTAGATCATCTAGGCTATTTAAGAGACTAGTATGGTCAACAGTATCAAAAGCCTTTGTTAGATCTAGGAAAATTGCCATGGACGGCTTTTTTTTATCTATGGCTTTATATATTTTTCCTGTGAGTTCCTTTATTGCATCATCTGTGATTCTTTCTAAAGCCATATTGTGCTTCTGATAAATTTTTTTTTATTTAGAAAACTGCTGAGTCTTTTTGATTATCTTTTTCTAGGATCTTGCTTTGAGGTTAACAGATAAGAGCGATTGGTCTATGATTTTAGACTTCGGTTTTGTCACCATTTTTGTAGACAGGTATGACAGTGGATAGTTTGAATGCAGCAGGAAAGTACCCCTTGAAAATGATTTATTAATTATGCATGTTAGTGGTTCAGCTTATATATTTTGAAATTATTTTCAGCGCCTCTGATTTGTAAACCGTCTGGTCCCGGCGATTTTTTGTTTTTTAATTGTGAGATAGCACTCATTACTCCTCGCTCAATACTTGGAAGAGGAATAGTGTGCTGGTCGATTTATTCCTTATTTCTTTATAGTTTGTATGTTGTTTAATTTTATTTGCTAATTTATTTCCTATGTTGGTGAAAAAAATTGAATTCTTCAGAAATTTCTTTCGGATCATGGGTAATATTTCCGTTCTCGGTTTGTATTGATGCTATTCCACTAGATCTTTGGTGTTGTTAATTCGTTAACTACTTCCCACATTTGTTTTGAGCTGGTCTTTTCTTCTATTTTACGTTTGTAATAACTCGCTTTATTTTCTTTAATTAATTTTTCAAGTACTTTTTTGTAGGTGTTGTATTCTCTTTTTATGGTTTTGTTCTCAGGATTTTTTTTCAATTCATGAAACATTAAAAAAAATTTATTTATAGATCTCAGCAATGATCCGGTTACCCATTTTTTCCTTTTAATGTCTGTGTTTTCATCCTTACCTTTGTTGTGGATCTATATATAGCGTTGTCGATTATTTCGATAAATTTAGATACGGATCTATCCAAATCGTCAATTCCATAGAATTTTTCCCAATCTATATGTTCCATATTTTTCAACAGTGTTTTTTCGTTTATTTGTTTAAAGAATTTTGCGCTTTGGTCCTCTTGTGTTTTTGTTTGTTCATTTGTAAATATTATTTGTAGACATGTAGTGTAATGGTCTGTAATACAGGTTTCTATTGTCATTGGAGTTAATGAGTCAATGTTTTCACTTTTTGAATTAATGAATGTGTGGTCCAGACAAGTACCTGAATCTGGTCTAGTAGGTGTATTTATTGCTGAGATGTATCCATGTTCTTCTAGTGTGTTCAGGTATGTTTGGGAATCTTCTGTAGTTCCGATTAAATCTGTATTTATGTCACCAATAAACACACTATAAGTAAATTTTTTTGATTGGTTATTCATTATATTGCTCAGTTCTTCTAAGAAGGGTTCAATTTGTCGGTTTGACGGTGATCTGTAGAGTGCATTTATGACAATAATTTCCTCGTTAATTATAGCTTGTAACTGTAGCAAATAAGTGCCATTTATTTCAAAAGTCTTGTGTGAGTGGTAGAGATTTGACTTTATGAAAAGTACCACTCCATCATTTTTATTTAAATTACCATTTTTATTTAAATTACCAAAGTTATACAAGAAAACCTCTCAATACCAATTTTCGTTTAATTAAGGTCAGTATTTCGAAAGTTATTTGAAAAAAACGAAAATAAAACTTGAACACCCTGTATCTTAGAAACGAAGCGTTTCCGGACATATATTCATTTGGACAATTCATATTAGAATATTGTGAGGAATCACCTCCTGAATTTATTTGGACAATTCATATTAGAATATTGTGAGGAATCACCTCCTGAAGTTTGTCAAAGTACTTTTGAATCACCATGTTTACTGGGCGAAATGTTATCAACTAGCACAGCCTCCTGAGATTCAAATAAAATGGGAGGAATATACCGTATATGAGTGACATTTGTTGGTCCCCGTGTCTATTACGTTACACTTAAGAATGACATCGCACATAACATGATGATACAACAATGCTAGCTGGGTTATGGAACAAACTGAACCTTCTCTAGTTTGAAAACCCTCGGCCAAGATGAATACCAAAACGACATACACACCTGCAAACCCTTGTCGCCGAGCAAGCTCGAAGGCGCCCGATGCTTCGGCAGCGAATCCGCCCGCCCGATCGTCCTGCCCCTCTTCAACTTACCCGCGCCCTTCCCAGCGACATTTCCTACGGGCGAATCGGCCATCTTCAGCAACGGCGAAGTGCACTTGTTCACCATCTCGAAGGTCTGCACGGACACGTCCCGCTTCACCGCCCGATTCGACACCTCTCGACCGACCTCGCATACGCAATCCTCGTGGTGCGACGCGTCGTTGAACTCTTCGCAAACTTCGCGCACCGGCGACACCCTCCTCGTCGCGGAAAACTCGTCGTTGTAGTGCAAGTGGTGGCACCACGGATCCCCGCAACCGTAGAAATTGTCGCCCCTTATATCACAACACGCCGACGGCGTTTGGCACCTGAGACTCTGCGTCCTGCCGCAATGCGAGCGGCCCGCGCCCGAAGCCTCGCTCCTCTCCGCGCGATTCTTCGAGAGAATTATGTTGCACGTACTCCTGCACTTGCGATTGAAGGTTTTCGGCAACGCGGAGCTGGCCAAAGAGCTCGGCGACAACAAGTCGCTGCCGTAGCCGGAATCTAGTACGGGACCGGCGCCGGGATGGGTCGCCTTCGCGGGAGGCGTCGAAGTGAACAACAAATTCCCCCTTTGGAACGCGTACTGCTTGTCGCCGCCGGACCTGTAACTGCCCGCCTCTGAGGGGTTGTTGGACCAAGCGCGGGGGTTATCGCCCGACCAAGAGTAGAGCATGCGCACGCCTTTGTCATCTTGCACGGTGTTGGTTCTGGCGGGGTTGCTGGGGTTGCCGGCTCCGGGATGGGTGATGGTGAACTCGGCGTGTACTGACCAGTGTTGCGGGTGCTCGGGGGTGCTGTACATGATAGAGTCGGCCCTCGGTATATTTCATGCTCCGGGATTGCAACGGAAAATGCACATAACTTAACACTCTACAACCACACTGCCGGATCGGTGAACTGTATGTGGCGAGAACGAAAAAAAAAAGCGAATGTCGGTTACAACTTCTAAACAGTGTTATTGCGTCACCTATATAGCAACAGGCTTGGGATATTTTTAGAGTTACTAATTCAGATTTCGAGATTTACGGTTTTGTTGCCCACATGCACTATTTTTTTAGATGCCGCGGGAGTGTTTAACATTAATAGAGCGTCAGACTCGTTATATACGCTCGATACCGTTAAATTGGCGAATTTCACGGGTCTTTCTGGTACGCGAAGCCCGTATTTTTAAAAGCGTTCACTTGGAGAAAACGAATAAATTGATCTTCACGCACACACTAATTGGACCTTTGAATTTGGAGTTTACGATCGTGCGGAGTGTCATAGCGCGAGATATACTGAACGGATTTTTGGCATGTGTTCCAACTATTTATATAACATATTTTCATTTGGACCCGCTTCATTGTCCTATAGGTATATGGATACGCATTAATGTTGCTATTTCTAACGCCGTTTTCCACAACAAACAAGCAGAAGACAAAAGAGTTGAATGTCATCTCTTTATATAAATCAAAGCGGGTAGATGAGCGGTCGGGGCGGACGCAGACGGAGAATATTCATCGATACCCGTAGTAGTCTACTCGACAAGTTGAAAATGGTCTAAAATAGAGATACTGCTCTTAAAATTATGTGTGATAGCTCATTGGATCCGGAATAACGCCTAGAAAAATGTGCTGGAAGCGTGTATTAGCACATAAAAAATTGCAAAAGTTATAAACAATTAAGATGAAAAATAAATGGCATTTCGTTTTTTGCCAATATTTCAAAAACTATTGATATTCAAGGAATTTCAAAAAAAGATTCTGAAAGAGTAGGAAATTTCCAATAAAAAACTTCCAGCTTTCGGAACTCTATCTCCATTATTTATAATTTTAATTTAACGCTGAAAATGGGTCTCTGAGCAAAATTTTTAGGATGCGCGCACGGCGTCAAAAGCGAGTACGACACATTGATTAATTTATTTAAGGTATTAAATATTTTTTTTTAATTTGAAAAATTCATGGTGTATTCGGAACACTATAAATAATTCATTCCCGTTGGAAATTTTACTTAAAGTTGATTTTTCAACAAGTTAAACGATTAACTAACAAAATTTTCTCGAACTTCTGTCTTAATTGTAAATGAAGAAAATGTTTAAATAATTGACGTAAAAATGTTTCGCTTCGTAGAGCCTTTCTTATATAAATACTCAACAAGATCACGCCATGAAAGTTAAAAAAATATTCATACTTTGTTTATAATAATTTTTTTACTTAAACAAAAACTAAAAAATCCAAGTAATGTTGTTAAAAAAAAAATATTTTTTCTTAATCATCATATTATCGTTTTTTTATTTATACAGGATATAAATTTATTTGAAAAAAAAATTTCCTCGCCATTTGTTGATAAATTTTTTATAAACAAATTGATTATTTCAATATTTTTGAAAAAAATTTTTCAACAACTTTATTATATTACAAATATTATGATTTTTGAGAAAAAATGTTTCCTTAATAACAATTTTCAATTGTTTATAATCGTTTTTTTATATTTCTATTGTTTAAATAATTAGTTAAGAAATTTTTTTCCCTAAAAATCATAATTGACAGTCCTCTATAAAGTAACAAAAAAATTTATTTTTTTTATAAACAATTCCATTGTTTATTAACTTACCGATTTGTTATAAACAAATTTTTAACATTGTTACATTTTTTTCTGGAATTTCTAAAATTAACAAAAACAACCATATATAACAAAGTATAGAAAAAAAAAATTCCAATTTTTTATTGTACTTTGGAAAAAAAAAAAATTTGGTTTTTTTTAATTTAAAAAAAAGTAAAAATTAAAATTTTTTATAAAAATCTAGTTAATAAACAATGGAATTGTTGATAAAAAAAAAATATTTTGTTACTTCATAGAGGACTGTCAATTATGATTTTTAGAAAAAAAAAAATTTCTTCAATAATTATTTAAACAATAGAAATATAAAAAAACGATTATAAACAATTAAAAATTGTTAAGGAAACATTTTTCAAAAATCATAATATTTGTAATATAATGAAGTTGTGAAAAAAATTTTTTCAAAAATATTGAAATAATCAATTTGTTTATAAAAAATTTATCAACAAATGGCGAGCAAAATTTTTTTTGCAAATAAATTTATATCCTGAAAAAAACGATAATATGATGATTAAGAAAAAATCATTTTTTTTTTAACAACATTACTTGGATTTTTTTGTTTTTGTTCAAGTACAAAAATTATTATAAACAAAGTATGAATATTTTTTTAACTTTCATGACTTTTGAGTATGTATAAGAAAGGTCCACGAAGCGAAAAATTTTTACGACAATTATTTAAACATTTTTTTTCATTTACAATTAAGACAGAAGTTCGAGAAAATTGTGTTAGTTAACAATCGTTTAACTTGAAAAATTAACTTTAAGTAAAATTTCCAACGGGAATAAATTATTTATAGTGTTCCGAATACACCATATTTTTTCAAATTTAAAAAAAAAAATTTAATACCTTAAATAAATTAATTAATGTGTCGTACTCGCTTTTGAAGCCGCGCGCGCAACCTAAAAATGTCGCTCGGAGACCCATTTTCAGCGTTAAATTAAAATTATAAATAATGGAGATAGAGTTCCGATAGCTGGGAGTTTTTAATCGGAAATTTTCTCCTCTTTCAGAATCCATTTTTGAAATTTCTTAAATATCAATAGTTTATGAAATATTGGCAAAAAACAAAAGCCATTTTTTTTCATCTTCAATTGTTTATAACTTTTGCAATTTTTTATGTGCTAATACACGCTTTTGGCACATTTTTCTAGGCGTTATTCCGGATCCAATGAGCTATCACACATAATTTTAAAAGCAGTATCTCTATTTTAGACCATTTTCAACTTGTCGAGTAGACTATAGTCTTTTTACAAGCTTTTATTTAGTTTCACTTGTTACGGTGAATTCATATAGTCCAGTCATCTTAGTAAGTTCACCTCGGAATTTGAGATACCCAGCTGAATATTTGTATAAACTTGTATTTTGCCATTCTAAAAGTTGTCTCAAAACCTACATATGGTAGGGTGTACGCGTCTATTAAAATTTGAGGTCAAAGTTCACAAAAATCGATGTTTTGCATATTTTTTGCAAATATCTCATTTCCTATGGGATTTTCGCTATTTGTATTTGTTATCAATATTGTAGAGAATTAAATTCCCTACAACTTTTGTTTCAAAAATTTGTTTATACGTTGAATCGTTTTCGAGATAGAGGGCGGAGAGCGCGCGGTTAGAGCATAATGTAAGGTCAACCGGTATAGTCCCGGTCAAAACAAGCTATATAAAGTTTATTAATTATTGATAAATAAATCATTAATAATTATTTTAGTTTGTTATCAACATTACATTACGTGACGTTCATTATTGAGGGCGGATTTCTTCTGCATCGCGTTGTGTGGAATAAAGAAGATACTTTTTCTGTTATTTTAGATAAATAGTCTAGTTAACAAGTGCTTTTTAGGTCAAATTTTTTTCGCATTCTCCGAAAATTATGATTGAGGTGTCATTCGATTCGGAATGGCATGTAGATATTTTTTGAGAAAATGCTAAGGCCGCTCGCAAAAATTGCAATAGTTATAAACAATTGAGTGAAAAAAAAAGGGGGGTTTGGTTTTTCGCCAATATCTCAACTCCCGGAACTGTAGGACCAATATTTATAATTTTACCAGAGGGTTGAAAATACGCCCGAAAACGGGTAATCCGGCTTGCGCAAGCCACGTCCCCTTCGGACCTTCAATGAATAAATATTATTTAAACTTATTAAATATGAAAATTAAAAATTGAAAAAATTCAGGCGCCTGCAGGATAATTGCGATAATTGTTAAACTATTAATCTGAGAATGTTTTCCTTTCGTGGAGCTATTTTTCAAAGGTCTAAGAATAGATTCCCGTTAGAAAAATTGAAAAATTGTTATAAACAAATGCGTTGTTTATGAGATAATTTAAAAAATGTATAACATAATCTTTGATAATAATTATGATTTTTCAAAAAAAATCGTTTCTTAAAAATAGAATTTTATTGCTTAGAAACGCATTTGTTAATTTTATTATAACTTTTTAACTAATGAAGATACAAGGAAAAAATGTAAGACTTATTTATTCTTTATTGATTAAACAACAAATTAAGCCAAAACAGTTTTCTACTTTTATGTCTAAATATCTTATAAACTAATATAACTATGACCATACAACTTATGTAACTTTTTATCTAACGTATATTTATCAACAATTTTAGCTTATAAATTTTAGTTTTGCTCGGTAATTTTTTTAATTATGAATAAAAATTAGTTTGAAAAAAAAATCTCCAAGTTTATTAGCCTAGGTTAAAAAAATTAATTAAATTTAATTAAAATTTTTTATAAAATATTGTAGAATTTTTTTTCTGAAAGATTATTTTTATAAACAAATGGTATAAATTAAATAAATAATTGAGTGAGAGGTTCAAATTTGGGCTTAATTTCTTGTTTAATTAATAAAGAATAAATAAGTCTCCTTGTATCTCCATTAGTTAAAAAGTTATAATAAAATTAAACATAAAAAACCAGGCCAGAGTGGTGAAATGAAAGAGAACAGAAAATTAAAGTTCAATAAAAAATATAATTTTTTTTTCTAAAAATAATACATGGTTGTTTTTGTTTTTTTGAGTAGAAAAAGAAAAAAATACAAAGAGATAATTCATTTGTTTATAACAAATTGTTTATTAAATAAACAATGAAAATTTAAATAATAAACGTTTTTTTTTAATATCGAAGACCAAGATAAATAATGATTTAAAAAAAATGGTTCCTTAATTTTCATAACAAGTGGTAAAAAAAAATTATTTAACAAATGCGTTTTTAAGCAATAAAATTCTTTTTTTAAGAACGTTTTTTTTTTGAAAAATCATAATTATCATCAAAGTTTATGTTATAATTTTTTTTTTAATTATCTCATAAAAACGTATTTGTTAGGGTATAAGTAAAAGAAATAAAATAAAAAAAAAAAAATTTTTTGTTTCCACTCACGATATATTTTGGTGATAGCGGTGATACTCGTGCCAAGTGCCTGCATAAGGGTGCCTACAGTAAGCCGTGTAGTGTCCGTTGAAAGTTGTTCCAATATGGTTGGATACAGCATACAAGTTGTAGCGACACGGAGCTGCGTTATCTACTGCATAAATATTCATATCTAATCCATCGAGAGGAAAACATTTAGTTTTTCTCTGAATCTCTCCATCTGCGAAAATCTTTTCAAGTGAATTACTAAAATTTTAGGGAATTTAAGTATAGATAATGACTTCGTGCATTTTCTCCTTTCCTTGCATTTAGAACAAGTGGGTTTTTCGTCATCATCCAAAATTTCTTCCCTAGTAAACAAGTCTAAACATTGCGACAGTCTGAGTTTGCCAGTACTCTCTGGAATAGGGAGTGAAAGGTCCTAGAATGGGTCAAAAGTGACAGAACAATGGCCACAGAAAGTACATTTCAACGATGATTTCAGTTGACCAACAAAGTTATCGACAAGTTGTCCATTCGAAGATATCTTGACCAAGACTCTTTTGCCTTTTCATTATCGCTCAAATTTTCATCTATTTCTATGAACATAGGTTTAGGCCTTTCTCTTACTCTGTTTACATCTTCATGAAGACCTTCCAATAAATATCTGAAAAATTCCTTTGCATCCTGTTGAGCGTTACCCATAAAACGAGGTGCAAATCTTTGTATCAGGCTTTTCAAAGAAACAGTGTTAACCACCACATCAGACGAATCTTCTGACCAAAGTTCTTTTACCACTTCTTCGAATGCTTTTATCAAAGCACTCTTCATACTTGATATGCTTGTGTTGATATCCTTCAAATGTTCGTCTTTTCTCAGATACTCGAGCAACCATCTGGTATTCGATAAACATTGTATTGCGCTATTCATAAAGCAGGTATTGCCAATGTTTTTCAAACCATTAAGACCAAGAGTTTTGGAGCTTCCAAACACAAGTGGTTTGATGAAATCATAACTGAGGGAGATCGCTCACCGCTATTGCTATCTTCAAAGGGACAGTCTCTTATGCAATGATTTTCTCTATCATTGGAGCGCCGCAATGAGGAACTCGATTGGGGGCTGTTTGAAATCGAGTTGGATAAAGATATGGTAGATCGCGTTATTTTTTTGGAAGTGGTTGAATCCAAATTATACTTTCCAGGTATTTGGCTCCGAATAATATACTTATGGATACTACTTGACATATTTATTCTTTGTGGCTTTCAGTCGCAGATGATTCCACATCTGATTTTATGAACATCCTGTTTATATTTTCAACAAATCTATTTTTAAAATCTTAAAATATCTAAATAAAATTAGTTATCTCCGCCACTGCTGCTCACAGGATTTCGCCGCAAGACTTTTTTATGCTTCTGCAATTGATATTGGGAAAACTATACAAGAGCCACATTCAACGAGGCTAGCTCTCACTTTGAGGTGGGTACAAGACAATAGTACAATACAATAACTTAACAACTATTTTATTTTTATTATTTCAGGATATGCTTGTGATTACTGATTAGAACCGAATAAAACACAGAAAAGGGTTGTCACGAAACATAAATCATCGATTTTCTTCAATAAAAGTTCAATACGCGAAAATACGGAAAGCTTGCATATGAATCCAACTTTAGTTCGTTCGTTCGTTAAGGTCAAATCTTGCAAGTGAATTTTGACCGACTTCTAGTCGTCCGATTGATTTTAAATTTGGCGTGAATACATAATTTCGATGGCAATGCATTATGTAATTTATGTTAGAGAAAACAACAAAATGGCGGCTCCAGGATGGCACACGAGATTTGTAATTATGGCCAGATTTGATTCAAATTGGTATGTGGGGGTTTTCGGGGTCGAAGATTGTGATTTTTTTGTCAAGATTCATAAATTCAAGATGACGGCTCCAAGATGGCGGACGAGTTCTGTGATTATGGTCCGAATCGAATCAAAATTGGTATGTGGGGGTTTTCGGGGTCGGAGATTATCAATTTTTTGTCAAAATTCATAAATTTAAGATGGAGGCTTCCAAATGGGGGACGAGTTTTGTGATTATGGTCAGATTCGATTCAAAATTAGTATGTGGAGGTTTTCGGGGTCGGAAATTATGATATTTTTGTCAAAATTCATAAATTCAAGATAACGGCCCCAAGATGGAGGACGAGTTTTGTGATTATGGTCCAATTCGATTCAAAATTGGTATACGGGGGTTTTCGGGGTCGGAGGTTATGAATTTTTTTGTCGAAATTCATAAATTCAAAATGGCGGCCCCAAAGTGGAGGTCAAATTTTGTGATTATGGTCCGATTCGATTCAAAATTGGAATGTGGAGGATTATCGGGGGAAAAATTATATATTTGTCAAAATTCATAAATTCAAGATGGCGGCCCCAAGATGGAGGACGAGTTTTGTGATTATGGTCTGATTCTATTCAAAATTGGTATGTGGGGGTTTATGGGGTCGAATATTATGATTCTTTTGTGAAAATTGAAAAATTCAAGATGGCGGCTTTGAAATGGCGGCCGAGTTTTGTGATTATGGTCTGATTCTATTCAAAATTGGTATGTGAGGGTTTTTGGAGTCATAATATTTTTTTACAAAAGAGTCATAATATTCGACCCCAAAAACCCTCACATACCAATTTTGAATATAATCAGACTATAATCACAAAACTCGGCCGCCATTTCAAAGCCGCCATCTTGAATTTTTCAATTTTTACAAAAGAATCATAATATTCGACCCCATAAACCCCCACATACCAATTTTGAATAGAATCAGACCATAATCACGAAACTCGGCCGCCATCTTGAATTTTCCAATTTTTACAAAAGAATCATAATCTCCGACCACGAAAACCCCCAGATACCGAATTTGAAGCAAATCGGACCATAATCACAAAACTCGGACGCCATTTTAAAGCCGCCATCTTGAATTTTCCAATTTTCACAACAGAATCATAATATTTGACCCCAAAAACCCCCACATACCAATTTTGAATAGAATTAGACCATAATCACAAAACTCATCCACCATTTTGGAGCCGCCATCTTGAATTTTTCAATTTGGACAAAAAAATCATAATCTCCGACCACAAAGTTATTTTCCGGATGACTCCTTCATTTTATTTTCAAACGTCAACATCCACACGGGCGTCATCAAAAATGAGTTTTATCATGCTGCTACCGTGCAGACTTCTCTTCGAAAAATCTTAAAAAAATAGGGAACGCAGATATCGTTTTGAAACTCCAGCTTCTTATAGAGAATAAAAATTCCTTTCGAATGATGAGGAGCTCATGGGGATCGGAGTACGAGAAAAGTGATTATGCGGAGGGCGTCCGTGCAGACTTCGTAAAAAATTCATTACATATGCAGAAAAGATTAAAAAGGGATGTTGGAAAGAGTTTTCCGGAAAAAATATTTGCTAACTCGAGAAAGGTTAGAGATAGAGAAGTTCTGCGAACGCCAATCGATTCAGAATGGCCGAATTAGTCTAGAAAAAAAATTCGATTCCGATCGGAGAGCAAAAGTTGAGAAGTGACATTTTCGAAGCACCCCTAAATTTAAACGAAATTTCCAAAGTGGTCGTATCGATCTTCGGTTTGAACCAAAATGTTGGAAATCTCGCATAGATTCCAAAAATATAGCACATGTGGTAATTCAATCCGACAGATTGTCCGTGAAACGCGAAAAACCGAGAAAATCGCAGAAAGTTACTCAGGTCAGAAAATGACGCAGCTGTCACTTGTCAGATATGTAAAAAAACGGAAAATTACTTTTTCCTACGTAAAATGGCACGCTAAATCCAAAAAAGTGACGAACTTTTCGATCGGAGCGCAACTAACGGAGTTATGGATATTTTATCGAGGTAGCCTCGACGTTTCGAGACTTTGCGACATCATAGCTTCCGTAGCTGCGCTCCAATCGACGAGATCGTCACTTTTTTTAATTCAGCGGACGTCAGAAAAAGTTATTTTCTGGAGGGCCCTCCTTTATTTTTATTTTATAAACGTCAACATCCTCACGGGCGTCATCAAAAATGCGTTTGATCATGCAGATACCGTGCAGACTCCTCTTCGAAAAAAAAAACAATCAGGAACGCAGAAGAGAGATGGGATAAGAGAGATGGGATGAGGGAGAAGAGAGAGGAGAGAGGAGAAGAGAGAGAGAAGAGGGAGTAGAGGGAGAAGAGAGAGAAGAGAGAGAGGAGATATAAGAGAGATAAAGAGAGAAGATAGAGAAGAGAGATAAGAGAGAGGAGAGAAGATAACTCGGTAACAGCATGAAGGACAAACGGGATACAGGGAAAACGGGATAAAGGGAAAACGGGATAAAGGGAAAACGGGATAACGGGATAAAGTGAAAACGGGAAGCGGGCAGAGTCAAAGGCATAACCTAGATGGAACATAGGAAAAAATAAATTCTACGCGGACGAGAGTTTTCAGGAATTTTTTTGGGGAATATAGAAATTTGGATACAACGTCTGTCGGGTCAGTTAGTTGATTAATAGATTATGCTGACACGTAGTAAATAAACTTGTCAGATAATTATTATTCTTGGCTTTTTGCCTGGAAGTTTTACATCAAAATGATCTTTTTCGTCACAATGCAAGTTTTATTGAAATAATTCAGTTGCCAAGGAGCTTGAGAAATGGGACAACCCGAAAAAAAATGTTAGATTCGAATTTAAAAAAAAACGTCCTCAATGTACAAGAATACTTTTATATACATTGTCACCAACCTCGAAACATTCAGAAATATCCTCTAATACCTCTCAACAAGCAGTAATAAAATATTTCAAATTTTAATTTATATTGGCTATAAATTTTATATTTTAATCACATATTTATTTTATGGTAAGTTAAGTGTATGGTTGCAATTCAATTAACTAACTATATGCCCCGTATGCAATCTTAAGGCACATACAGGTGTTGTAACACCTAGGTGCATACAATAGATTGTATAAATGTATATGTCAGAAAATTATTAGGTTATCCCAGAAACAATACTAATGGACCGAAAATTGTAAACATGGTAATGAATTGTAAATTGTTTACTGAAATTGTTAATTGTAATTATAAATTGTGAATTGTATTGAATCTATGCAATGGGGTTCAATAAATAAATACAAATATAAAGCTTAACCCTAATTTCGTTCATTCTCGTCGATTGTTATAATATGTGATGATTCACAATGTAGGGAAGTTGGAATAATATATACTATAAAAAAAGAATCCCGATTCTTTGTAAGCGCAAAACGTGAGTACGGCTGGACCGATTTGGCTAATTTTTTGTTAGTAATAGCCCGACGATGGTTGAAACTAGGAAAATTGCCTGGAAATTGAACAATTCGGGTGTATAAGAACTTTGGCGAAGAAAAAGACTATCGAAATCATTTATTAACACAGAGGATATAACTCAGCGGTTATACTGTCGCCTACCAAGCAGGAGGTCTCAGGAACGAATCCCGGTCAGGGTAACATTCTTTTTATTTCATAAAAGCAGCGGCTGGACCGATTTGGCTAATTGTTTTTTTTGAATGTTTGTAATACTTCGAATAAGGTTTTTAGGTAAAGAAAGGATTTTTAGAAAAGTTATTGGAAATTTATTTGTACTGAAAAAGTTTTCAGGAATATATAATATATAATAAAAATTAATATCTGTTTGTGCTGGTAAGCTCATAACTTGAGAACGGCTGGACCGATTTTACAATTTTTTTTCGGGAAAACGGGATAACGAACGGACAAACGGAATAACGGAAAAACGAGATAACAGGATAACAGGAAAACGAAATAACGGCAAAACGGGATAACGGCAAAACGGGATAACGGGATAATGGGAAAACGGGATAATGGGAAAACGGCAAAACGGGATAACTCGGTAACGGGATAAAGGGAAAATGGGATAATGGAAAGCGAGCAGAGTCAAAGGCATAACCTAGATGGAAAAACACAAAAAAAACATTGGAAAAAATAAATTCTACGTGGACGAGAATTTTCAGGAAAAAAAATTTAGGAACATAGAAATTTGGACAGGATGTCTGTCGGGTCAGCTAGACAATTAATATTTATGAAAAAAGTGTTTAATTCTATTATCGTTCATTGCAAATAAATATATATTTTGATGATTCTACAACCTCTTACCTTCTTCAATAATATCTAGATAGATGGTCGGGTGTAATAAAAAGACCTGCATGCGTCATTCGTTTTGTATGATAGGCTCTGAAAAAATCAATAACGTAATTGGAAAAAGTTAATGTCAATTTTCTTTCACAACTTTGGAGTCTAATTCAACCTTCCCCGTATATCTGTCCGTTTCCGAGATTGTCATACATACATTCGAATTAGAATCACCCGGTATATATATATATATATATATATATATATATATATATATATATATATATATATATTAATGAATCTTAATATATATATATATATATATATATATATATATACAGAGTGGCCACTTTTTTAATGGGATTGTATTGGTAACTTTTAAACCATAATAGTTAGAAGGTCGGTCAAATGGAGGACAAGTTGCATTCATAGAAGCATTGTCAAGCAGTTTGAACAAATCGAGATTATCAGGGCCGGTTATTGAGATATCATAAGAAAAGTAAATTCTGTCATTTTGAATTTTCTTTTTTTCCCACGTTATTACGAATATTATCAAAAAATGTCACAGGAGTTTTTTATTCGACAGTAAATTATCCTCAATTTGACATAATCAGATTTCGTATCCAACGTTTTCGCTCTGGGCCATCTTCAACCTACGAATATTTTATGACACTTTTGAAATAACGTTTAGCGCTAAATTCAGCGATATATCATACAATGTCATTCAAAGTTGATTTTCAGGTGATTTTGACCCTTATCCAAATTTCTTTGGAGTGGATCTGTATTACATTTAGGTACCTTTAGTTTAATTAACAACATGCAATACATTTCGATAAGAAAATCAACTTACTCATCTTCAACTGAATAGAGCGTAACAGAATCAAAGCAAGAAACAAGTAATAATTATTTACAAATTTCAAGAGGTGAAAACCTAATTCATAATAATTAAACAAAACTATCATTTAATGAAAGAAAAATCAAATGATTATTAAGTAAATGATGAACATTAATAAGTAAGTGTTGAAATGTCCACCATTTTGTAAAATGCACTTCGCGGTTCTGGAACCCATACTTCTTATACATTTGCTTATTTCGTCTCCTTGAATACCTTCCAATACATTCTCAATCTTCTCGCAAAGAATCTCTATTGTCGGGTTAGTAGTATCATAAATTTTATTTTGAGATATCCCCACAAATAAAAATCAGCGGTTTCAAATCCGGAGATCTGGCAGGCCATGCTACTGGACCTCTTGTTCCAATCCATGAATCGGAAAAGTTCGATTTAGATAGTCTGTGACTATTCTTGAGTTGTGTGGACCACATCCGTCTTGTTGGAACCATGGACTATACGCCGATACCGTATAGGAATATCATCCAACATTTCTTCTATAATTTCCACATATTTTGCTCGGTTAGGTTGCCGTCAATAAAATAGGGTCCCAGTAATTTATTATTCAACAAACCGCACCATATGTTCAAAAAAAAACGATATTGATGTCTAACTTCATGAATTAAGTGAGGATTTTCTGTGGCATAAAAATGTTTGTTCCTTCGATTGAACATGCCAGAATTTGTGAATGTCGTTTCGTCTCCCCAAATGATATTGTGCGCAAAATTGTTGTTATTCCGCACCTTCCGTTGAAACCAATTACAGAATTGCAACCTTCTCTCAGGATCATTGCGATATAGTTTTTGAACGACTTGGTATTTATAGTCATTATAGTCATCCGTGTTTCTTGAGTATTTTATTAACAGCACTTTTTGATAAATTGCATTCACTGGCCATAGTTCTCGATCCTATTCCTGGATTCATTCGAATTTGGGCCAGAACATTGATGTCATTGATAGGCTCGTTTCGTCGTACATAAGGACCTCTAGGTTTGATGAATGAATTATGTGCAAGTAACGTTGTAGATAAACGTCGAAACATTTTAATATTTGGTGTTGTTCTTTCAGGATATAATTCACCATACCTTTGTTGTGTTTTGAACGAATTTCTATCTAGTTTTATGTACACTTCGTACATATCTCTCTTCTCTTCATTTGTGTATCTTACCATATCGAATAAGTTAAATTGAAATTACTCAGAAAAGTATTCAATGACAAGTTCTTGTGACACAATAATAAACGAAGTGACAAATAATATGACATTTCTTGTTATGTTCTTTTTTATCCACAGCCTACTACTTGAAAATAATACATTCAATAAACCTAGAGTCTATCAACGATATCAATGTTCTGACCCAAATTCAATTGAACCCAGAAAAAAAAATCGAGAACTGTGGCCAGTGAATGCAATTTATCAAAAACTGCTGTTAATAAAATAGTCAAGAGACGTGAATACTAGTATATTAAAGTATAAGTGGATAAAAAGGGCTTTAAAACACGCGCGATTTTTCGAGCACGACGGCGCAGCCAGAGTGCTCGAAATAGAGCAAGTGTTTTTAAGACCAGTTATCCACGAATACTTTACGTTATTTTTTTTTATTGGTGCACTTTGAAATCATATATACTGGTATTATTACTACAAAAAATAGAAATAAGAACTAATAATGCAAGAAGGTTGAATTCGTGATGTGACATCAGTATACCTTTCGTTGTCATGGAAATGAGAAAAACATTCATTTGCAATTTGTTACCAAAGATCAATATTTGTTGTCACCAGAGCTCAAAAATGAATGATTCTAATATCGATTTTTTGAATAGTGAGGCAGAATCGCGGTTAATACCGCGAAAATCAATGATATATATAAAGAATATGAAAAGTTCATCAAATGGATGGAGGAGCACATATAAATGAAGCAATTGTGAGTAATATATTATTTGGCGTTACAAGGTACTCCTGTCAGATCAATAATCAAAAATTTGTCATTTAGACTTCCGTTCTCGATTTGTTGATGTTGTCATGGTTACCTTTAAAAAACGCGCGTTTTTTAAAGTTCGATTTAAACACGCTGAGGCGTGCTTTAAATGGGTAAAAAGGGGCACCAATAAAAAAAAATGATTTTAAATTTGAATACCAAGCCTTGCAAAATTATATCGTAATGATCTCAAAATAAAGTTCGATTCTGTAATTTGTTTCAACGGAACAAATGACAAATCCAACAATAATGATTCCTCGCGAGAATATTGAGAATGTATTGGAAGGTATTCAAGGAGACGAAATAAGCAAATGTATAAGTATGGGTTCCAGAACCGCAAAGTGCATTTTACAAAATGGTGGACATTTCGAACACTTACTTCATTAATGTTCATCATTTACTTTCGAATAATCATTTGATTTTTCTTTCTGATAATCTCGATTTGTTTGAACTGCTTGACAATGCTTCTATGAATGCAACTTTTTCTCCATTTGACCGACCTTTTAACTCTTATGGTTTAAAAGTTACCAATACAATCCCATTAAAAAAGTGGCCACTCTGTATATATATATATATATATACCGGGTATGGCAATCTCGGAAACGGACAGAGATACAGGGAAGGTTGAATTAGACTCCAAAGTTGTGAAAGAAAATTGACATTAACTTTGTCCAGTTACGTTATTGTTTTTTCAGAGCCTATCATAGGAAATGTGGAAGGAACAAATTATTGCGTTAATATTTGACAGAGTCTTCTATGCATCAGAAAAGTACACTGTACGAATGACAAAGGAGTCTGTCTAAGGAGTGGATTCACCCCTTCTGTGAAACGAAAAAAAAATTAACTAAACCGTTTTAAAGACAAGCTTTTATTCAAGCCGTGTACTAAAACATATAAAATAAGTTAAGTCATAGCTAACAATGATTTAATAATTTTTTATTGAATTATTTGGTTTCAAAAAACTTGTAGGTAAAAGTAGGTACCAATTAATTTCATTGGACAATGATTGGTTGGTAAATAACAACTTGTCAAAGTATTAATTTTATTACAAAAGCTTTTAACTTATTTTATATGTTTTAGTACACGGCTAATTTGTGTCAAAGGATAAACAGTTGTCCAACACGAAACCCAGGTACTCGATTTCGGTTACAAATTCGATTTTTTAATTAATATTTTTCAATAAGCAGGAATTTATGTGTTTTTAATGATATTTGTTTGATGTGGTCAGTCATAGCTTTTGGTTTGGATACATTTACTATTAATTTATTGACAATTAAGTATTTAAAAAAATGTATGTAAACATGTATTCATTTTAGTAAAAGCTACATCTAAATTATAATAGATAACAGTGTATCATCAGCAAATAAATTCATAAAATCACAGTTGTAACAGAAGCAGATATCATTATAGTGTATATTAAAAACAGTAAAGGACCTAAAACACTACCGTGAGGTACACCGAATTTTGTGTCAATAGGATATAAATGAACATAATCCATTTTAGTAATTTGTTTTCGGTTGTTTAGGTAATAACGGAGGGACAAAGAGAAAATGAAACTTATCAAATAATAGTAAAAAAGATTTATAGCAGTTAAATCAATATCGAGCGGTAGGTATAAAAAGTATTCTACAGTTGATATAAATCCTGGAGGGATAGTAGACAAAATGTATTTCTTCAGTTAATTTTTCAATTTTGTTATGATATTCGATAATTTAGATGTTTGTTCCAAAAATGGTAATTCGAAAATACATTTAATTGCTTTATTTTGAAAGGATTTCAATTGTTTTGACACAGATTTCGTTGCAGTACCCCAAACTCATAATAAATTATCATGCACGAACAAAATGACAGAAAAAGGAAATTAAAACAAACTTCCTGTATTTTATTTAATGGAGATAATATAGCTGCGTGTTCTCTCACTATGGATTCAACATGGATGTCTCTTCTGAATAAATAATAGTTTAAAAAAAACAGCTTTATAGAAACCAGATCAGACAAATCAAAACTCGTCCACCATTTGGAGCCATCTTGATTCAATTTGAAAAGAATCATAATCTCCGACACGAAAACCCTCAGACACCAATTTTGAGCGAATGGGACCATAATCCAAACTCGTACATATTGGAGCCGCCATTTTGTTTTCACACAAATTTCTCAAGCATTGTTGCCGGATTATGTACCCTGCCAATTTCAAATCATTACGTCTGGAGTGGGTCAAAATCGCGCCCAAAGTGGTTACAAACAAACAAACATACAATGACTAATATAAAGCGTGTAAAAGAGTGAACTTTTACAAAGAATATAATCTCTCGTTACCAAAACCCTAACATTGACACCATTTTACGAATGGACCATAATGCACAAATTACTCGTACGCACATATTTTGGACAACGCACATTTTGTTTTTTCAAAAAAAGAATTAATCTCAATGCATTGTTGCCGGAATTATGTACACCTGCCAAATTTCAAATCATTCGTACGTCTGGAAGTGGGTCAAAATCGCGCCCAAAGGAGTCGGTTACAAACAAACCAACAAACATACAAGTGAAGCTAATATAAAGCGTGTAAAAAAGGAGGTGGAACTACAGAAATTTCGTACAAAATAGATCAGGTTGAATTCATCCTGTGAAATTATGTGGTGCATGTCAGATTTTGACAAGCAATTGTCAAAATAATCAAATACTTAAGTCATTTAAAATTGTGATTAACGAAATACTTCAAGTGCGATTTAAAATTGTGATTATTTCCAATTTACTTTTGTTGTAAAATATTTCAGGCAAATAATTTTCAAACGGTAAGTTACTGACAAATTTGAAATTTTCTTAGTTTATTTTAGAATCCAGAATATCAAAAACGCAGCAACTTATCGGGTCAAATTTAGTAATTTGCCCTTCTCAAAACAGATAACCAATAATTTTTACTTCAGGGAGAGAGAAAACCCAAAATATGGAAAACAGAATTCCGATACCTCCCCAAAAAACATGCAGACGTTAATTTGAATAAATTAGACTGAAATAAATAATTTTTATTTGCAGGAAGTAATCCATTCTCTAAGTGGAGTTGATAGTGTTTTGAGAAAGGGGGTATGTGGAGAAGTACAAAAAAAAAATCAAATACCTATTCAAGGCAAACAAAAGACCTTATCTTATAAAAATAATATATATATATTTTACCTGAGACTTTGAATATGTGTTGACCATAAAGAGTTTGGAAAATGATTAAACCAAAAAATTTCGATTTTGTAATATTCAACAAAATCGAAATTTTCAAATGTTAGTAGATCAATTTTTTATCAAGAATGTTTTTTTTTAAACGTACATAAAGAAGATTTCCCCTCATTTAGTGTTCATTTATGATCCTGTAACCATACAGTTATTAAACCCAGCTCCTCTTCCATTTGATTCTTAATCTCTTGTATATAGCATGCTTTTAGGTTAATATAGACTAAGTTTAAAAAATTAAAATATATATACAACACATATACACATACATATACACAACTACTACACCTATTTGCACACCATACATCTATATGCCCATACAAATTCTAAAATTTTTTTAATGAATACACAAAATACTTAAACATACTAAAATTTGTATACCTGTCCTAACTAAATATTAACTCGAACCAAACAAAATGAGGAAGTGGCTACTAGGTTTTTATTGATTAAGAAAATATGATCTCAACTTTGTTTCAAAGGATGTTAAAGATGTTAAACGTTTGATCTCTTCTGGCAGATTATTATAGCTATCAAGTCCCTTGAAAAAAACAGAATTTTGGGTATGTGTTAATGTGACTTGTCGAATATGTTCTGAATCTTGTATTGTATCTGTGGATTTGGTCATTGTAAATAACTTTTTCTTGTAAATATGTTGGGGAAATTTTATTTCTTATTTTGAAAATTAGGATTAATGTTTGGTATTAATTGGTAACCATTCTAGTTGCTTTAACATATCTCTTATTGGTGTTAGTCTTTTGCAATTTAAAATTATGTGCATGGCCCTATTTTGGAGTTTCTGTAAATGAGCTAAATCATTTTGTTTCAGTAGATACAGAATTGTATGTAAACATGTATTCATTTTTGGTAAAAGCTACATCTAAATTATAATGTGATATAGATAACAGTGTATCATCAGCAAATACATTAATAAAATCACAGTTGTAACATAAGCCGATGTCATTAGTGTATATATGTATAAAACATTACCTTGAGGTAGACCAAAATTTGTGTCGATAGGATATAAATGAACTTAATCCATTTTCCATAAATAAAGTAATATCATCAGCAAATAATTTTAAATATCCTTGTTCAAATTTGAAATAGGGTTTATATAAATGAGAAACAAAATCGGTCCAAGGATTGATCCCTGTGATACACACCAAGATATGTCTCCTGTGGAAGATTTCAAATATCCCATATTAACGAATTGTTTTCTATCGAATAAATAGTTTCTAAACCAAGAATACACATTTCCTCTTATTCCTATTTTTTACATTTTTTTAAGGAGAATTTCAAAGTTATCCATATCAAAACCAGGTAGTCCTTAAACTGTTTCAGTACAGTCCCTTTGAGACCAACAGCTTCCACTTTTTCACTAATATATTACGGTCAATTGTTTCAGCTTTCTCAAGTCTAATAAAACTTAACAACATAGTCACCATTATAAATAGAGTCCATTTACTAACAGTAAGTTGTAGAGCCGATTCACAAGAGTGGTCCTGACAAAAACATGATTGATTAGTCGTGAGAATATCATTGCGTTCAACATAATTTAGGAGTTGGACGTATGCAGCCATTTCTAGTTCTTCCTCAATGCCTGGTAAAGTTTTTACTAGATATGCTAGTTTTTAGTTGATCAGGAAATTGGCCATATTGAAGAGAAATATTTATAAGGTTATTGTGATGGTTTGGACATGTAAAACGAATAGACACCTCGGGACTAACAGAAAAAGTATTTGAAGGAAGAAGTATAAAAAAAAATACAGACCTAAGAAAATATTGCAAAAAGGATCGATAGACTAGGAAAGAAATGGGAAGAGTTAGGGAATATGGTGAAAAACAGGAAGGAATTAAAAAAGACATAGAACACTCAACACCAAACAAGTCTTTCAACCAGGAGGGTAGGTATAAAATAAGTGAATATTATCTTTAAACAACTCACCATCATCACCCAATGTAAATAACATGTGTATTATTTTTTTCCCGAAAGACCTCACTGTAGCCAACTCAACGTTGGCAAAAGTTCAAGACACAAAAAACCATTCAATAATATCATACATAAATGCAATGTTTTCCAACTTACCGCCGTGAAAAATTCGAAATTGGTCCGTTACAAGAAAACATAATTATAACTAGCACTCACCTCCACAAGAGCCTTTTTCTCATTCTTATCTTTATTGTTATTTTGTAAAAGTTTGATAACATTTTTGGCACCTTCCACCACAGCTGCTTCCACCCTAAGTCTATGTTTTAAATCTTCTATCCTATCGTCTAAAAGCGGTTCAAGTTCCCTATGCGACAAATCCCCGTTGTTGTCGGTGAGATCTTGCATGGAGCCCCGAGATTTGGAGTCAATGTCATGCTTTAACTGCAACAGAATTCCCACCATCAGCATAATAGCAAAATTACAAGCATTTTCAATAAAATCAAAGTGGATTATTAGAACATTGCATTTGAGAGAATAGAAAAAATGGGATTCCTCAGGGTACTGTTCTTGGGCCATTATTGCTTTTGATGTATGGAAAAGTTGAAAAAAAGAAGCTTGATGATAAGAGTCCCGAATTGCATGTCAAAAGTCAGCACTGTGACAATATAGAGTGTTAGATCAACCATGTTAGGCACAAATTACATTACCGTTACTTACCTTTATGATTTTCATTCTGAGATATTCTATTTTCTTTTTTGAGTCTTGTAACATTTGTTGGGCTTCCAATAAAAGTTTCTTGTCTCTGCCCGTGATGCTTTGAATCATGTTTTCGGCCCCCTGTTTCACCTTCAACTCGATGTTCAGTTGTTTTTCTAAATTTTCTATCTTGCCGAATAGGTTTGCATTGCACTTGTCAACATTGTGAGCTGCCAGAGGAGAAAAATGAACCGAATCTGAAAGAAAACAAAAAGATAATTTTTCAAATGGTTGAACCTCTTTCAAATTTTTTGAGCCTGTTTAAAGTAAAATGAATGTAAAAATACTCTTTTTGTAATCAAAATTCTTTTTAGTTGAACTCTAAACAGAATCATTAGGTTCATATATTATCACTGACTTGACAAAAAAATTTATTAAAATTCATTTAGAAACAAATTCCCGATTTACATTTGGAGGAGCTTTTTTTTGGCCAAATTAAAAACTAAAGTCTAATTCCTCAATACAGCTGACTACAAATACCTATTCAATAGGTGTATGTTGGACGAACATCCATAAAAAAAACAACTACTTCCCTGGCTAATGCCTCGAAGGACGTTGGATTACATCCGATGGATAAATGTTATCAAAAGTGGGGATAAAACAACAGTTTTAAAATATTTGTATTCAGTACACTGAGTCTCGTATACATCATAAGAAAAAATATTTTTAATCAATAATGAATTTTGTGAGGCAATAGTCACAAGCTAGACGTTTATATTGTTAATTTTAAGTTATTTGTTGAACAACTTTCATTGGCGGTTCCGGATGGGCCCCGAGTATAGAATCACAATCAACTGCTGACATAGTGTGGAATACAGACGGCTCTAAGACAGTTGAAGGAACGGGAGTAGGAATACATGGGGTAAGGCCAAGAAGGGACTACATAATACCACTTGGCAAATGCTCCACGATATTCCAAGCTGAAACACATGCTATTATGGTATGCATTCAGAAGAATCTAGAAAATGTTATAGGAAAAACACATCTACATTCTATCTGACAGTCAGAGTGCTATCAAAGCCCTCAACTCCACCAGATAAAGTCTAAACTGGTCTGGGACTGCCTCGAGAACCTCATCGAGCTGGCAAAATACAACAAGGTCACCTTGATGTGGGTGCCAGGTCATAGGGGCATTGAAGGCAACGTAAAAGCGGACCAGCTAGCTAGACAAGCATCTGAAATGCTATTCACAGGACCAGAACCTGTGCATGGGATTAGCAAAAACCAATGCAGGACCCTGATCGATGAGTGGATAAAAGACACCAACAATACTGGGATCAAACTGTCGGGCAAATACACAGCAAAGTCATGGTAGGGCACCCAACGGCTGATCTTCTGAACCTGAACAGAACGAAGGCACGTATAATAGTAGGTCTACTGACTGGACACTACGGCCTAAGAAAACACCTAAACACCATGGGAATATGCAGGGAAACCATGGAGTGTGATGAAGAGGAGGAAACAGCCTCACATATTATCTTCGACTGTGACGCCCTAAGTAGAAGTAGAAGGTTGGAGAGATCAGCCCGGAAACAGGCATGAATCCGAAGAATCTTATCAACAGGCTTCTTAACCTAATTAAAGGCACAAACCTGTTTGAATGAGGAACCACTGACGACAGAGTGATACAATAGACCCCTAGCTGGTCGCAGTGTCAAGGGAAGCCAAGTGCCAACCCTGTCTCCGGCTCGTCAGTTTTCAACCAACCAACCAACCACAAGCTAGACGTTTATATTATTAATTTCAAGTTATTTGTTGAACAACTTTCATTGAAAAATAACTTGAGTACATACACTCTTAAACCACACTATTTCTAAAAATCAATCCATTCGAGATTTTAACAAAAATAAAATAAACATACCTCCATTGGAAGGCCCCAAATTGAGGGTACTCTGACCTTGGGAGAGAATGATCTGCGATTCCAGCTCGCTGAGTTCATTTTTCAGCTCTGTCAACTTGAAGTTGGAATTTTTCACTATCGTAGCTACATGGCTGAGAGATTTACGATCCGTGGAAACGCCTCTCAACTTTCCGCCCCTTCTTTGATCTTCAGCTCTTTTCTTATTTCTCGCCTTATTATTTCTTTAAGTTCTTCAAGTTTACTAGGCAATTGGGTTTCGATGAGGTTTTCCGTGGGCAAGCCATACTTGTGGGACAGCTCGTACAAAACTGGATGTCTTATGTAGTCCCCCTGAAATAAAAGAAAAGAGTAGTATAATTTTCTTTCAAGCACACGAGGTTGCCACATAAATTTCATAATTGTACAAGTACTACCGCAAGGATCCATTCTGAGCCTACTCTGTTTTGTTACGTATATTAGAAATCTATCAACTACCTCAAACTCATCTAAATTAAGTGTTTTTGGCAATTGAATGCACCTAATGAAGGAACAAATTCAACAACAAGCACCCCTTTGAAAAGATAAATTGAAAGACAACTTCATTCAAATGTAAATTACATTCGCTCACATTATGTTTCTGAAAAATAACAGCAAGAGCCGGCACGACACTTTGGCCCATATGATATCAAAATTTGAATTACATTGGACCAAACGAAGTATAAAGCAGAGAGGGGTGACAGTTCGCCTCTTTATTCTTGATTTGGGTTAATGGCCGGTCCAATGAAAACGAGGTTTTAACATTATGTAGATCTATATGAGTTCTGAAACCCCTTGCTAGGTTATTCTTCAGAAAAATCATTCATAAGGGACTACAAAGTATTTGAAAAACAGAGGCTGGGAAATTATTCAAATTAGAACCTACCATTCATATCACAACAACCCCAGGGATATACATATTTCTATATACCCAATAATTTCTGTTTTTTTTTCATGTTTCTTTATATAAATGAATAACCCTCTTTTCTATAACATGCAACAATTATAATCCAGAAAATTATTATACTATAATGTCAATAGCCTTTTGAGCATTTTATAAGTATGTTCAATAAAATACTTTTATATTATTATTATCCAAATTATTTATTTTCCTTAATTTTTTCAAGACAACCAAGTTCAATGATTTATGTAATACAAATCTAATACTAATAGTCATACTAACATCACTATCATCATCATTATCAGAGTCATTGTCCATTAAACTACACCTCCACATTTTCAGCAAATATTGCCTGGGATATTTACTTTTTCAGATAAAAAATAAGGAAAACAAAGATCATAAATTTCACATTGCATCAGTTGTTACACCTGATATATTTCATGCCAATACATTAATGAATATGTTTTTTATTACCAGATAACAATATTGATCAAAGATAACAAAAATAGATAAAACAGAAATGAATCATTAGTCCCGATATATTAGCTATAGTGCATGACCTAATCCCATCAGGATAAAACCAATATTGAAATGTCTTGTTGGGAAAAGTCAACAATATTTTTTAAGCATAAAATGAATTTATTTAAAACAGCATAGTACATCAGCCCAATTTTTCGTTTCTAAGGGAGACTAAAAAACTATTTTCTAAAATACCCAATGCTTATTATTATGCTATATATTGCGACTTGAGAGAAACTGATTCCCAATTCTTTTTTCCTGAACAATCTCAACACTCAAAAACTAATTCTGAATATACTTTTTGTCTTTTTTGTACATTTGGTAACAGCCCTGCTAACAAGAAACTTCCTCAATAAGCGATTTTGAAAAAGCAATGCTATCAAACAACTTCACGATGAAAAAAAACAAACTGCAACTTCATAAACCCACTGTTCAACTAGCCAGTCGTAGTCTAGATGTCTAAGTAACTACCTACTTCCTCTATTAAATAAACAATATCATCATTAGGTAATTGTATAATATGATTAACATTTATTAGCATGATCTTCGAATTATAAAAGTAATTTATCAGCGATGCTTGTGTAATTGAACCATCAAAATCTCAATGCCGCCACAAAATGAAAATGGAAAATTGATCGATTTTGGAGGTCAATTTTTATCTTATTGAAGACGTTTCATTTTCGTGAAAATATATTTTTTTTGGCAGTTCAAAATATATGAGGAGGGTGAAACAATATAAATAATGAAAAAATTTGTTCAAAAATGTTTATTGTAAGAAAGAAGGGAAAAATCTTATTCTGAGACAAAGTTTTGATTGAAGATTGGTGTTCAGCAGATAAAAGTATATATATTCTCAAGGGGAGAGGCGTCTAGTATAATTTTACTGAAAAATCCATTAGACCAGAGATATTCCAAAAAGTTATATATTTTGTAAGAAGAAATGGGACATCGAAATATTGTGAATGGAGGGAAAATATTTTCTATAGTAAAAGTACCCTAAAATCATGTCAATATTCGACTACCTAATAGCATCTTTGATTTATTGTAATAGGTATTCACTATAATGCAAAAATATTTATCTTTAGGGAGAATTCGCGTATCACCAAAATTTTTGGTTCATTTCTCTAGAAGCTTGAAAATAAAAAAAAATATTGACAGTCACGTATTTTGAAGTAGTTATTTAATTTTAAAATGCCCCCTTTCGATTGAATCCATGTGCATGTGGAAGAAGAAACAGCCAATCATGAGGTATCAATTAGTTGGCGTAGGTGTTGTCTATTGGTCGAGGTCTATTATGTAGCGTGTACTTGCATCTAGTAACTGATTGTGACTATTGTGCCTCAATAATAATTCAGAAAAAACGATAATAATAACAGCTACGGAAGTGCCAGCGAGCGCAGCAAAGCGTTAAATGAAGAAGTTGATTGGCTGGCCATTAACTTGGATAGCAAGGTTAGCCAAGTTAGGTTAGTTTGTGTTCCGTTCTTCAACGTAAGATATTGACCAGGTTCGATTTTGTGCGGATCGGATGGTCTTCAAAAACATCCACGCAGATGTAGACTAGAAATTGGGGGGGGTCAACAAAATGCAGCTATTGTTACATTTGACTTTTGACCGTCGAGTTAAGGCAATCAACGTCGCAATTATAAAAATTACTATGCTTCTGGTGGGTAAAAGTATGTATTTACAATCTCAAGAAAAGTGAATATTTCAGAAAACGGCAGTTTTTCGTTCAAAAAAGTACCAAAACACGTGAATAAGGGTGTGTGTGTGTGTGGCTGCGAGTGGTATTTTGGTTAAAAGAAGGATGAATGGTGAGTGTTGTCAGTGGCCAAAAATTGCGCTGAAAAATAAGGCTCGTATCTCGGAAGGTATTTGAGAATACCACGTTTTGAGTTCGGATTTGTGTTCAGAATGCGAAAATACGATAGTTTCACCAAACGGCATGTTCAAATTGTGCGAGTCATTTTTTTATGACCGACTGCCGGATTTTTTTGGGTTAGGGAGACTTGTTTATTTACAAAAAAAATACAAATCTGTGGATTCTCCCTAAACTGCTTTTTTTTCCTTTGTAATAGGTATTTAATATCATGCTAATATATTTATCTTTACGTACTCTGAGGTATTTAAATCATTCATGATTTCTTTTGTAATAATGATGTTATATTGATAAAAGTTTTCTGACTCATTTGTTAATTGTACCCATTAGCAATTGAGAATCGAAATGAGATAAAAACTAGAACATGTCCATTCTTGGATCAATTACCAATGCCATCCATATACGTTTTCTATGATTTCCCAATATGTTTCTTACTACAGAGGAATTTAAATGTTCTCTCAGAAACTTGCACTGGATACTTCCAAATATCCGCTGGGCATATCAAACCTCAATGTCCAAAAATATTTTTCTGGGACAGAAGGTAACCTCGAATGTCAATTATACCGAAACTGTAAATACATAGCGAAGAAATTAAAACTTATTCAGCTATTTTGAAGTCAAACTTTTGATGTTGAATTCGCCACTCGCAGTTTCATTGGTTTATCTCACGAATCCCAGAGGTAGTAATTAATTTTCACCTCACCTGGTAATACGAATCAGCCATTTTGAATCCAAATTTTACATCACAAATTTTGTTCAAATTATTATTATTGACACTAATTTAACCGCTCTGGCTGTCAGCCATATTTAATTAAATATCACTGCGATCGAAGAATCACTCGATGAAACTATATATAGAGATGAAAAAACACTTATTCTAAACTTATCACTACTCTTCTATTCGGAAATCTCAAAAATACTGTAATATTTACAAATTTGGCAGAGACATTTTCATTCACAAACACATGTCAAAATGTCAATGAGGTCACAGAATCACGGATACAAATCTGAAATGACATCGAGCATTAAGGATTGTTTCCATATGAGCTTATCACTTCGAACAATGTTGACTTTTGATTGGTGTCACATCACAGAAGTTTGATATCACCGACTCTCTCAAATAAATCAATAAATCAATTTTTTTATTATTCACTTGGTCGAAAGAATCTCACTTGGTCAATTGACTGTTGAATTGATCGGTCAAATTGACTTCGTACTGCCCTGAAAATGTTTTATCAATCAAATAACCCCATTCCCTCAAGGCCCGTGTGGGTCAAGTTCTGGGGTGTCCCAGAGCTGATTTTTTTAATTTGCTTGGTGATCTTTCAGCTGTTGCGGAAGTGACAGGAATTGTATGAAATAATAGCATTGCTGTAAATACTCCCGTGAGGTCTAGCTCTCCATTTTCAGTCATTATTTCCTGGCATAATAGGGAACACACATGTGCCCCTTCTCTAAAATATTTTGATTTGCATATAAAGATTGCCATCTAGAAAGTTCAGCAACAAACTTATAAATCGCAGAAATGCTTTACAGAATTCGAAATTGAAAACGCCAATTTTTCTATCACATTCAGAAACGAACTCCTAGCGCCTCTGATGGACGTATGCATCGTTACTTCATACAGTTCAAACTTTTACCGCTAATAGCTTCGAACTGTCAACTATAATTTTATCTGTCTTCGTTTATATGTTGTACTAATATTTTTATCATCAGAGTAGTTTCAATTGTTTCTGAAACATCACATTCAAAGTGAGGCTGAACGTATGTTTGATTCTGAGAAAGAGTATTGTCTATCAATATTCCCAAAACAATCACAATTGGCGCTAGTTTAAATTTGAAAATTTCGACAAAATTTCAAGATTTGAGATTTTTTTTTTTTTAATGTATATTTCAAGAACCGAACTGATGCAAATAAAAAATGAAATAGATTCACGCGTTTTCCTTATTGTGAACAGTCCATGCCTGGGGCAATCAAGAAGAACTAGACGATAAATATTAAAAAATTGAAGGAAAACATTAGGCCTATATTATATCAGAATATTTCACTTTGAAACTGAATTGCCGTGGTTAATGATGTGTTGATACTTGTTATATTTATATTCTGAAGGGAGAAATATTATCGCGAGCTCGGTTTGAGGTTTGCGGGCACCGTCTATCCCTCCAGTAGCTACGCCACTGCATGGGTAACAGTGATTGTTGGGAGTACTTATATACAAAGTAAAATTGAAAAGCATTTCCGAGCATGAAAATGTCTACAAAATTCATTGATTTATAGAATTCTTCACTTGAAAAATATATTTAAAGTACTAATTCATAATGAAAAATTAGATAAAAAAAGCATGATTCTCTGTAAGCCTGAAATCCAAATGAGAACTGAATTTAGCAATCAAGGTCTTTCAAAACATTCCACCAATAAATTCATGAATATTAAGTGAGCACACATCCTGTATTCTCGGTTCATGAGGCTTCCACACAAATTTCTCTCTCTCTCTTTAGAATTTTTTGCCCTTGCTTCCTTCTGTTTCTACACAAATTTCTATTGGCCGATTTATTTCTTCACAGAAATTGATGTTCTATGTCTGTGTGCATATGTTCAATTTCAATAGACATGCGCATAAGCCACGTCGGACATTTTAGCGTCTGCTCGCCTACGGTTTTTCGCCAACCTCGCCATCTCTGATTTTCATCAAAAAGACGCTTCCAAAGAGATACGCCCTCACAGGACAATTTTGGAGTTAACTAGGGTAAGCTTGAAATTTGATGAAATATCGCATGTTTTAGCATTTTGCAGTGTTTTATGTAGTTGAAACTGAGATATATTCATTATATCATCATGCTCGGTGATTTTCCGGTTGATTTTTCGAGTTTTACCTGTACAAAACTACTTTTTCCGGGAACGCCATGAGCACTAGCCTGCGTGCATTTCATTGATGACAGCGCCAACCGTGCTAATTTCTAGAAATTTTTGTTGAAATGCCCCCTACATCCAGCTCTTCCAAGTAGGTGAATTGAAATTTTCGAGCCATATATTCATCGGATTAATTTATCGAAGAACAATTAATATGGGAAAGACGTTTTCTCCAAAGGACCGCCAACAAACGTTAAAATGGCGACTGCGTATGTTTGCCAGCTAGTCCAGCATATTCTGCCCGGAAGACATGAATGCCAAAGTATTTAGTCTCAACATATTTCATTTTTCCTATAGAGGTGCGAAAATTACGTCAGTTTTTTGAGATTCACGTTTTATTCAATTAATTCGACTTGAGATTCAGGTATCATATGGATGAATGATGTTAGTTAATCCTCGTATTTTTTCTTACAGTTTTGTTTTGGTAAATAAACGAATGAAGAGGTAAAATGAGTGCACAATTCGCAGAAGGTGCCACCATCAAACTAGAGGAGAACTCTGAAAATGTCACTGAAATCCAATCGTATTTGGCAGGCTTCCAGAAGGAAATAGTGGGAGATTCCTCTACTCAACAAGTATCAGGTTTGTTTTTTTTTTAAAGTTCTCGCCAAGTTTTTCACTTCTCTCAGTACACTTCACTTATGACAGACGTACTGTCCGAATTTCTATATTCCCTGAATTTTTTTTCCTGAAAACTTGCCTGCATATTTTTTTTTTTTTTTTGGTGTTCCATATAGGTTATGCTTTTGACTCTGACGCATCACATTCTTCCGTTATCTCGTTACCGAGTTATCCCATTTCCCCATTATCCCGTTATCCTATTTTTCTGTTACTCGTTATCACGTTTTCTCAAAAAAAAATTGCCAAATTGGTCCAGCCGTTCTCAAGTTATGAGCTTACCAACACAAACAAACATTAATTTCTATTATATATTATAAAGGTATTCCTGAAAGCTTTTCCAGGACAAAGAAATTTCCAATAACTTTTCTAAAGATCCTTCCTTCCCCTAAAAACCTTATTCGGAGAATTACGAATATTCAAAAAAACAATTAGCCAAATCTGTCCAGCTGCTGTTTTTATAAAATAAAAACTTTAACCCAACCTGTATTCATTCCTGTGACCTTCTGCTTGGTAGGCGACAGTGTAACCGCTGAGCAATTTCCTTGTTTGGTAATAAATGACTCGATAGTCTTTTTCTTCGCAAAATTTCTTATATACCCGAATTTTTCAATTTCCGGGCAACTTTCCTAATTATTTTCCGTATCAACCATCCTCGGGCTATTACAAACATTAAAACAAAATTGCCAAATCGGTCCAGGCGTTATCAAGTTATGAGCTTACCAACACAAACAGACATTCATTTTTATTATTTATTATATATTCCCGTAAACTTTTCCAGGACAAAGAAATTTCCAATAACTTTTCTAAAAATCCTTTCTTCCCCAAAAAACCATATTCGGAGTATTGAGAACATACAAAAAAACAATTAGCCAAATCATTCCCGCCTTTGTTTTTATAAAAAAAAATGTTACCTGACCGGGGTTTGTTCCTGTGACCTTCTGCTTGGTAGGCGACAGTATCTAGCTAAGCTATTTCCTCTTTGGTAATAAATGACGGGATAGTCTTTTTCTTCGCCAAATTTCTTATACAGAGTGGCCACTTTTTTAATGGGATTGTATTGGTAACTTTTAAACCATAAGAGTTAGAAGGTCGGTCAAATGGAAAAAAAGTTGCATTCATAGAAGCATTGTCAAGCAGTTCAAACAAATCGAGATTATCAGGGCCGGTTATTGAGATATCATAAGAAAAGTAAATTCTGTCATTTTGATTTTTCTTTTTTTCCCACTTTATTTCGAATATTATCAAAAAATGTCACAGGAGTTTTTTATTCGACAGTAAATTATCCTCATTTTGACATAATCAGATTTTGTATCCAACGTTTTGTACGCTCATTTTTTTCAATACGGACCTGCATATTTTATGACCCTTTTCGAAATAACTTTTAACGTTAAATTCAATGATATATCATACAATGTCATTCAAAGTTGATTTTCAGGTGACTTTGACCCTTATCCAAATTTCTTTGGGTCGGATCTGTATTACATTTAGGTACCTTTAGTTTAATTAACAACATGCAATACATTTGATAAGAAAATCAACTTACTCATCTTCAACTGAATAGAACGTAACAGAATCAAAGCAAGAAACAAGTAATAATTATTTACAAATTTCAAGAGGTGAAAAACCTAATTCATAATAATTAAACGAAACTATCATTTAATGAAAGAAAAATCAAATGATAATTCGAAAGTAAATGATGAACATCAATGAAGTAAGTGTTCGAAATGTCCACCATTTTGTAAAACGCACTTTGCGGTTCTGGAACCCATACTTCTTATACATTTGCTTATTTCGTCTCCTTGAATACCATCCAATACATTTTCAATCTTCTCGCGAAGAATCTCTATTGTCGGGTTCGTAGTATCATAAATTTTATTTTTGAGATATTTCCACAAATAAAAATCCAGCGGATTCAAATCCGGAGATCTGGCAGGCCATGTTACTGGACCTCTTGTTCCAATCCATGAATCGGGAAAAGTTCGATTTAGATAGTCTGTGACTATTCTTGAGTTGTGTAGACCACATCCGTCTTGTTGGAACCATGGACTATTACGCCGATACCGTATAGGAAGATCCTCCAACATTTCTTCAATAATTTCTACATATTTTGCTCCGGTTAGGTTGCCGTCAATGAAATAGTGTCCCAGTAATTTATTATTCAACAAACCGCACCATATGTTCAAAGAAAAACGATATTGATGTCTAACTTCATGAATTAAGTGAGGATTTTCTGTGGCATAAAAATGTTTGTTCCTTCGATTGAACATGCCAGAATTTGTGAATGTCGTTTCGTCTCCCCAAATGATATTGTCGAAAATTGTTGTTACTCCGCACCTTCCGTTGAAACCAATTACATAATTGCAACCTTCTCTCAGGATCATTGCGATATAGTTTTGCATGGCTTGGTATTTATAGTCATGGTATCCGTGTCTCTTGAGTATTTTATTACAGCACTTTTGATAAATTGCATTCACTGGCCATAGTTCTCGATCCTATTCCTGGATTAATTCAATTTGGGCCAGAACATTGATGTCATTGATAGGCTCGTTTAAGTGATACATAAGGACCTCTAGGTTTGATGAATGAATTATGTGCAAGTAACGTTGTAGATAAACGTCGAAACATTTTAATATCTGGTGTTGTTCTTTCAGGATATAATTCACCATACCTTTGTTGTGCTTTGAACGAATTTCTATCTAGTTTTATGTACACTTCGTACATATCTCTCTTCTCTTCATTTGCTTATCTTACCATATCGAATAAGTTAAATTGAAATTACTCAGAAAAGTATTTAATGACAAGTTCTTGTGAAACAATAATAAACGAAGTGACAAATAATATGACATTTCTTGTTATGTTCTTTTTTATCCACGGCCTACTACTTGAAAATAATACATTCAATAAACCTAGAATTGTGTGTATGTAAGAAAAAACAAGTCTATCAACGATATCAATGTTCTGACCCAAATTCAATTGAACCCAGAAAAAAAATCGAGAACTGTGGCCAGTGAATGCAATTTATCAAAAACTGCTGTTAATAAAATAGTCAAGAGACGCGAATACAATGATTTTAAATTTGAATACCAAGCCTTGCAAAAATAATATAGAAATGATCTCAAAATAAAGTTCGATTCTGTAATTTGTTTCAACGGAACAAATGACAAATCCAACAATAATGATTCCTTGCGAGAAGATTGAGAATGTATTGGAAGGTATTCAATGAGACGAAATAAGCAAATGTATAAGAAGTATGGGTTCTAGAACCGCAAAGTGCGTTTTACAAAATGGTGGACATTTCGAACACTTACTTCATTGATGTTCATCATTTACTTTCGAATTATCATTTGATTTTTCTTTCATTAAATGATAGTTTCGTTTAATTATTATGAATTAGGTTTTTCACCTCTTGAAATTTGTAAATAATTATTACGTGTTTCTTGCTTTGATTCTGTTACGTTCCATTCAGTTGAAGATGAGTAAGTTGATTTTCTTATCGAAATGTATTGCATGTTGTTAATTAAACTAAAGGTACCTAAATGTAATACAGATCCGACCCAAAGAAATTTGGATAAGGGTCAAAATCACCTGAAAATCAACTTTGAATGACATTGTATGATATATCGTTGAATTTAGCATTAAAAGTTATTTCGAAAAGTGTCATAAAATATGCAGGTCCGTATTGAAAAAAATGAGGTTGAGGGTGGCCCAGAGCATACAAAACGTTGGATACAAAATCTGATTATGTCAAAATGAGGATAATTCACTGTCGAATAAAAAACTCCTGTGACATTTTTTGATAATATTCGAAATAAAGTGGGAAAAAAGAAAAAATCAAAATGACAGAATTTACTTTTCTTATGATATTTCAATAACCGGCCCTGATAATCTCGATTTGTTTGAACTGCTTGACAATGCTTCTATGAATGCAACTTTTTCTCCATTTGACCGACCTTCTAACGCTTATGGTTTAAAAGTTACCAATACAATCCCATTAAAAAAGTGGCCACTCTGTATACCCAAATTTCCAATTTCCGGGCAACTTTCCAACCATCCTCGGGCTATTACAAACATTTAAAAAAGAAACTATCCAAATCGGTCCTGCCGTTCTCACATTTTGCGCTTACAAAAAATCGATATTCATTCGATTTTCCTTAAAAAATCGAAATGTTTAGATTGCTATGATTTATCAAGTGAATAATAAAAGGGGTTATTGATGTAATTATCAAACCACTCACATTCTTTTACTCACACTCACAATTATCATCTCATTTCAATAATTCCGGTTCTGGGTAAGATTCTGGAAACCATCCTGAAGAACAGGTTGGTCCGTTATTTTATCAAGTGAAATAATGAAAGTAGCAGCCTGATGTTAATCTTTTTTTTACTGACAACGTGGTCTTCGAATTTAAGTTTATTATCAATGTGTATACCCAGAATCTTTAAACAAAATTTATTTTCCACTCTATGTGTGTTCTGGGTAAGATTCTGGAAATCATCCTGAAGAACAGATTGGTCTGTTATTTTTTCAAGTGAAATAATAAAAGTAGCAGCCTGATGCTAATTTTTTTTAAGGGTTGAATTTAAGTTTATTATCAATGTGTATACCCAGAAACTTTAAACAAGATTTATTTTCCACTCTATGTGTGTTCAGACTGTTTAATTGGAATCTGAAGGTTTAATTGGAATCTGAAGGTTAAGATGTTAGTTTTATCTATATTGAAGCAGAGATGGTTCGAATTACACCAAGTTATGACCTCCTGTAGCTCCTGGGCTATGATTGTTCTTAAGCTATCTACATTTTTGCAATGCCATATAAGGGTGGTGTCATCAGCAAATAATGTGAATTTACCTGAGATAGGTAAACATGACAAGTCATTGAGGTAAAGTAAGAACAAAATGGATCCTAGCACTGAGCCTTGAGGTACTCCGGCTCAAATCAAATCAAAATATACTTTATTGTCTAAGATAGTTTCTTGTTGACAAAGCTTTGTGGAAGGGACATAAGCAATTATTAATAATAAAAATACTTACTCATAAATACATACAAATATATACAAACACAACTAATAACACTTCCAAAACATGGTAAAATGTTATTAGTTGATTGTCATACTACACGTTAAAATTTTAACAGTACTCAACAATTAAAAATTACTTACTCATAAATACAAATATATACATCACATATACAAACACAACTAATAACACTTCCAAAACATGGTAAAATGTTATTAGTTGATTGTCATACTACACGTTAAAATTTTAACAATACTCAACAATTAAAAATTACATTTATACGATATATAAACTACATTTAGTAGTCAGAGGAATTACAATATAATAAAATAAATAAATGGGTGTACAGTGCTAGTCATACATAATGATCTAACTAAGGTTGTCACTATAGAATTCCTGAAGGTTGTAATATGCCTTTTTGAGAAGGATATTCTTAATTGAATTTCTAAATGGTGCGAGATTTACTGTATTCTTGAGAATGCCGGTAGGTGGTTATAAATCTTCCTACTCTCGAATATAAGGCAATTTTTGTCAAAGATGATGTTGGTATGGGCATACTAATATTATTGTGTTGCGGGTAATATAACAGGGTCTATTATTTGGCTCTTTTGATTTTGTTTTATGTATTAAGCACACTGTTTGAGAATAAATATACAAGTTAGCGTTAAAATTCGATGTTCAATAAAATAGGCTTACAATGAACCCTTGAGCGACATTTACAAAAGTACCTCAATGCTCTCTTTTGAAGTACAAATATTGAGTTCATCAACTGGTTAGAGCAGGAACCCCAGAAGGAGATGCCATATCTTATGTGAGATTCAACCAGTGAGAAGTCGCTATTCTGCCTGAATTGAGGCCAAGTTCATTGGTAATGACTCGAACAGCATAACAGCCTGATGCTAATGTTTTACTCAGTTTTTTTATGTGCGCTTCAAATTTCAATTTGTCATCTAGGTATAAACCTAGAAATTTGGTGTGGGGTTGGCTAGTTACCCTCTGATTGCCTAAAGCTAGGTTATCAAAGTTGAATTTAAAGGTTAGTATGCTTGTTTTCTCAATGTTGAAGCACAGCAAGTTGGAGTCACACCATCGTTTAACTTTCTCCAAATCAGAAGTGATATTTTCTTTCAAGAGTTCAACATTTTTTCCGTGCCACATTATTGTGGTGTCGTCTGCAAACATGGTGAATTTTCCGGAAATGTTGATATTACCAAGATCATTTAAATAAATAAGAAAAAGAAGTGGTCCCAATACCGAGCCCTGGGGAACACCATAATCGATATTTGAAGGGTTCGACAATTTATTATTATATTTTACCATCTGAATTCGGTTAGAGAGATACGATTTTAGCCAGTTATAAGCTACACCTCTGATTCCATAGCAATCCAGCTTCTGGAGCAGTATTCCGTGATTCACACAATCGAATGCTTTGGAAAAATCACAAAACAATGCTCCAACAGCTTCACTGGTATTCAATTCTGTGTGAACTGCCTTCAACAGGTTGAAAATAGCATCATTGGTGCTTTTATTGGGTTGGAACCCAAATTGAGAGGACGAAAATATATTATGTCGATTTAAGAATGATACTAGTCTTTTCTTAACTAGCTTCTCAATTATTTTCGAGAGGGTTGACAGTAGTGCGATTGGTCTAAAGTTCGAGGGTTCTTCGAGATGACCACCTTCATGCAGTGGAATTATAATAGCAGTTTTTAGGCAAGTAGGGAATTCACCTGTCATAAATGAAATGTTAATTGCTTCAACTAATACATGCAACGCCTCATCTGGCAAATTTTGTAGTATTTTCACTGATATTTCATCCAACCCACAAGATTTTTTATTTTTCATTTGGTTAAAGATCGATTTGATCTGATGTCAGAGTAGCCCTAGCATTGACTGGAAATTTTAACCTTTTGTTTTCTGCCAGTGAGATAAGATTCGACCCATTTCAAGGCAACCCCCCTGAATCCATAATGATGAAGTTTATTGAACAATATTCTGTGATCTACGCAATCGAATGCTTTAGAGAAGTCACAGAATACTGCTGCAACCACCTCACCCTCATTTAGGCTCAAATAAACTTTTTCCAGAAATGAAAAGATTGCATCAGTTGTACCTTTGGAGTTCTGAAATCCAAACTGACACTGAGACAAAATGTTATGTTTATTTAGAAACTGCATAATTCTGCTTTTTACAAGCTTTTCTATAATTTTTGAGAGGGTGCAGAGGAGTGATATTGGACGATAATTTGTAGGATCAGTTGTTTCACCACCTTTGTGGAGTGGAATTATGATGGCTTCTTTCAGGAAATTGGGGAATGATCCCGACTCGAAAGATTTATTAACACATTTTGAACTGAAATATGTAGCGGAAACTGACCTGAAAATCATAAAAAATTGGATGGACCATCATTTGCTAACAATAAACTTCGATAAAACAAAATTCATTACATTTACATACATGAATAGAAACTTGCCAGATTACAACACTCTGAAAATCAATGAACATTACAAAATTGAAGCAACAGATAATATCAAATATTTGGGCATAACCATAGACAAACACTTGAAATGGGATAAACATATAGAAAATACTAGCAAAAATCTCAGATATTTAATATACAAATTCAAACTTTTGAGAGACATTTTAGACAAAAATAAACTCATGATGGTCTATCATGCACTGGTTGGCTCTCGACTGATTTATGGCATAATAGGGTGGGGTGGGGCAATGAATACACATCTAAAAAAAATCAATATAATCCAAAAAAAAATTTTGAAAATAATAATGAGAAAACCTTATACATATTCATCTGATGATCTCTACATGGAAGCACAGGTATTCGATACAAAACAATTATTTTACCGCTTCATCGTGATACAGCAATTCAAAAATAAAGCAGAACTTAAGACATTGACACACACATATAATACGAGGAAACAAAATACACGTTACCAAACTCCATTTGCATCTAAAACAATTGGCCAACGTAGCTTTACATATCTTGCACCAAGAATATATCAAATTCTACCAGAATATCTGACAGAAATGCATAATATTTATCAATTCAAGAAAAATTAAACAAATTTATTGCCGAATACCCAAAACATGAACTCATCAATATGTTAGATATGCTGAAATAAATATTAACAAAGTGTCTGTCTAATCAACACTCAAAACTAGTCTGTTTCATTTAATTTATTTATTTATTCATTAAAAAAAAAAAATAATATATATACTTTTGATACTACCTTATAATATAAGAAATTGCCTTTTACATATTTCAACAAATATATCAATATATACCTCTAACATTATTGTACAAATATGTCCTTTTACATTAACTTTGATTTTATTTATATAATTTTATCTAACTTTATCTATACAATTGATTTTAACACATTGTATTTATACCTAATTTTATCTATATTTCATATATTAAATTCTTATCTTTAAACAAAAATTGAACCGAATAAATCATAGATCTCACGCACAGGCTATATGCCTTAGTGAGAATCTCGGTTTATTGAATGTTTACAATTAATATGTACTGTTTATAATTTGATTATTACTCAATAAACTATATATTATTATTATATTATATTATTCCACTAGGTTATAAAGTACGGTGTCCGGTAAATTTTCATATATGCTAATGGAATTTCATCTACACCAGCCGATTTCTTGTTTTTTATTTCTTTGAAAGTAGCTTTCAGCTCATAGATATCCGTTGGTCTCAAGAAAAAGTTTCCGGAAATTTTATTTTGTAAGTATTCCAAGGGATTTGTTTGAGTTTCCGCAACTGAGCAATACTACTGGTTTAGCGCATCTGGGTCAATATCAACTGCAGATGATATGTTATTTTTTCCTCTTAAATCGTTAATTACTTGCCAATGCTCTCTTGTTGAATTGTGAGCCTTTTCAAATCTAGCTTTGTAGTATCTATTTTTGGCCATTTTTACTATGCTTCTATAGACATTTCTATATTTGTTGAAGTAGGCTATGAAACATTCACTATTGCAATATTTCCTTAAAGAATGCATTGATCTTAGGTTATTTGCTGAAATTCTAATACCATTTGTGAACCACGGTTTTTTGTGCGGTTTATTTTTAATTTTTCGTACTGGAAAGCAATCATTGAAGGTTTTGATTAATTGATCATGGAATGTTCTTAATGCTTCAGTTGGGTTTGGATTGTGTTCCCAGTATCTTAATTCACAGCATTCTTTGAATTTTCGATAATTATCTTTGCTGTAGATTCTACCATATGTTTGTAAGTTCGTTGTATTTTCACCACTCAGGTTGTTTTTGTTGGAAAGTTATTATTTTGAGTAAAATATAATTATTTCTTATACTTAATATAATGAAGAAAAGTATTATTTTTTTCATGTTCTTTATTATTTTTTTCATGTTCTTTATTAGAAACTACTTTACAACTAGTGTGCTTGAAAAATATATAAAATGAATTCTTGATGATATTTTTCAAGCACAGTTTGAGCCTGTCTCTTAGAGACACCCTATATTAAGTATAAGAGCTACTTTGAGAGTGAGTGTAGATTGCCCCAATTCAAATGCCACTTTGTAAACAGCGTATGTCAAATTAAATGTGTCAATACTACAGTGCTAAAATGCATAATGCGACTTTCCCATGGGAATCTCAAGAAATGTCTAGCTCAAATTGCGATAATGGAAACCCTACTTTGTAAGAACCAAAATACAAGTACAACTATGTCTATGTTTGGAGCTTTGTTATTTTTGGCTACATCTGGCCAACAATTAATATTAGTTATGAACCGTTTCAGCTGATGTTTGCACGAAAAAACCCGGGACTGATGTGGCCTGCTGCCTACCTAGGAGAATCCTCTTACATTATAGACGGTTATCGAATGTATTTTTTTCGGGACAAAGCGATACACGACATGAGCCCTGAAAGTGTCATAAGTGATTTCCCAGCACTCATAGATGAGGAAGTGAGTTTTAGGCACGAGGGGGTCAAGAGAGGAATTGTGGATCACATTGAGATGAGAATCAAAACAACCATTCCATATTTTTACGTTAAAATTAAAGGAACCACATACAGAGTATCATTTTTCAATGTGTACTCAAATAAGAGACAGGCTCAAACTGTCTCTTATTTGAGTACACATTGAAAAATGATACTCTGTATTGGTTCCTTTAATTTTGCTTGAAAAATATCATCAAGAATTCATTCTTGATGATATTTTTCAAGCAACTAGTTGTAAAGTAGTTTCTAATAAAGAACATGAAAAAAATAATAAAGAACATGAAAAAAATAATACTTTTCTTCATTATATTAAGTATAAGAAATAATTATATTTTACTCAAAATAATAACTTTCCAACAAAAACAACCTGAGTGGTGAAAATACAACGAACTTACAAACATAAAATATGGTAGAATCTACAGCAAAGATAATTATCGAAAATTCAAAGAATGCTGTGAATTAAGATACTGGGAACACAATCCAAACCCAACTGAAGCATTAAGAACATTCCATGTAAATTAATCAAAACCTTCAATGATTGCTTTCCAGTCGAAAAATTAAAAATAAAATTAAACAAATGCATTAAGAAATATCAATAGTGAATGTTTCATAGCCTACTTCAACAAATATAGAAATGTCTATAGAAGCATAGTAAAAATGGCCAAAAATAGATACTACAAAGCTAGATTTGAAAAGGCTCACAATTCAACAAGAGAGCATTGGCAAGTAATTAACGATTTAAGAGGAAAAAATAACATATCATCTGCAGTTGATATTGACCCAGATGCGCTAAACCAGTAGTATTGCTCAGTTGCGGAAACTCAAACAAATCCCTTGGAATACTTACAAAATAAAATTTCCGGAAACTTTTTCTTGAGACCAACGGATATCTATGAGCTGAAAGCTACTTTCAAAGAAATAAAAAACAAGAAATCGGCTGGTGTAGATGAAATTTCCATTAGCATATATGAAAATTTACCGGACACCGTACTTTATAACCTAGTGGAATAATATAATATAATAATAATATATAGTTTATTGAGTAATAATCAAATTATAAACAGTACATATTAATTGTAAACATTCAATAAACCGAGATTCTCACTAAAGCATATAGCCTGTGCGTGAGATCTATGATTTATTCGGTTTAATTTTTGTTTAAAGATAAGAATTTAATATATGAAATATAGATAAAATTAGGTATAAATACAATGTGTTAAAATCAATTGTATAGATAAAGTTAGATAAAATTATATAAATAAAATCAAAGTTAATGTAAAAGGACATATTTGTACAATAATGTTAGAGGTATATATTGATATATTTGTTGAAATATGTAAAAGGCAATTTCTTATATTATAAGGTAGTATCAAAAGTATATATATGTATATTTTGTTTTTTTTTTGTTTTTTTTTTTTGAATGAATAAATAAATAAATTAAATGAAACAGACTAGTTTTGAGTGTTGATTGGACATTTTTAATATTTATTTAATATTATATTTTGATGAGTTATTTTTTGGGTATTCGGCAATAAATTTGTTTAATTTTTTCTTGAATTGATAAATATTATGCATTTCTGTCAGATATTCTGGTCTCTTAGAGACAGGCTCAAACTGTGCTTGAAAAATATCATCAAGAATGAATTCTTGATGATATTTTTCAAGCACAGTTTGAGCCTGTCTCTTATTTGAGTACACATTGAAAAATGATACTCTGTATGTGGTTCCTTTAATTTTAACGTAAAAATATGGAATGGTTGTTTTGATTCTCATCTCAATGTGATCCACAATTCCTCTCTTGACCCCCTCGTGCCTAAAACTCACTTCCTCATCTATGAGTGCTGGGAAATCACTTATGACACTTTCAGGGCTCATGTCGTGTATCGCTTTGTCCCGAAAAAAATACATTCGATAACCGTCTATAATGTAAGAGGATTCTCCTAGGTAGGCAGCAGGCCACATCAGTCCCGGGTTTTTTCGTGCAAACATCAGCTGAAACGGTTCATAACTAATATTAATTGTTGGCCAGATGTAGCCAAAAATAACAAAGCTCCAAACATAGACATAGTTGTACTTGTATTTTGGTTCTTACAAAGTAGGGTTTCCATTATCGCAATTTGAGCTAGACATTTCTTGAGATTCCCATGGGAAAGTCGCATTATGCATTTTAGCACTGTAGTATTGACACATTTAATTTGACATACGCTGTTTACAAAGTGGCATTTGAATTGGGGCAATCTACACTCACTCTCAAAGTAGCTCTTATACTTAATATAGGGTGTTGCCTGTGAAGAAAAATAACATAGCATACCCAATTCAGTGATTTTTTTTAAAATTTGATGGTATAGTCCTGTTGGTCGGAAATATCCGAAGTATTGATGCATTTCCCTTCAAAAACATTGATGATAAAAGTTATTTGGTATTTTCCCTGACAAGCTTAAAGTAGCATTAATAAACATTGTTACACAAAAAAGGAGATGAATCCAAAATAGAAAATCACAGACCAATAAGCTTACTGTCATCTTTTGCAAAAATCTTTGAGAAAATTATGTGTAACAGTCTCATCAAATGGTTCGAGCACAATAATTTACTGAATAATTACCAGCATGGATCACATTTTGCCAGTTAATAAGACTATTTATGATAAATTAATAAAATTAATTCTAGAAATGCATTTTATTGTAGTTTTTATTTCTTTTCTTGGATCCCATCATTATATTATATAGTTTATTTTATATTTACTGTCAACAATCCATTCTGTCAAGGTTTTTTTAATTCTGTGATAATTCTTCAGCTTAAAACAGTCAGGTAAGTCATTGTAAATTTTTGGGCCCCCACAGTAGATGTGGTTTTGACATGCTTTGTGTTTGGGGTTTTGCAGCTCTAGTGGCATTTCTTGTATTTTGGCAATGTTTTTAATTTACTTTGTAGTCGTTGTTCTTTATCATGAATCTTATGACCGATTTCAGATGGAGTTGTTCTATGTTTAGTATCTTACTTTCTTTGAAAACCCTATCACTAGGTTATCTTTCCTTTTTGAAAAGCATAACTTTTATAATCCGTTTTTGGGATACCTGTAATTTTGCTAATGTTGTTGTGCCTGCATTGCCCCACACCACCAAGCCATAGTTTAATATTGACTCAGCTAATGAAAAGTAAATTGTTTTTAGAGTTTTGAACGGTATCATATTCCTTAGTTCATAGAATTTGTGGATTAGTTTTCTGAGTTTTGAAGTTACATACTCCACATGTTCTTTCCAAGTGAGCTTTTCATCCAATATAACTCCATTGCTGACCCAGGTTGCATTTTGATTCATGGATTTTGATGGATTCAAAGTTTGGTAAAGTACGTGTGGATAGTGAAAACGCCACAAAATTTGTTTTTTTTCTCATTTGGAGAGAGTTTTTTATTATCTGTGAAGTTTTTTTCTGCTTTTAATTTGGTAGTTTCCCAGTCTTTTTAACCGACGAAACCAAAAAGGAGGAGGTTCTCTAGTCGACCCGTATAATTTTTTTTTCCATCATTTTTTTATATGTATGATCACGCATAACTTTTTACTGAGGCGTCCGATTCCGATAATTCTTTTTTTAGTGGATAGGGTGTACTTCTAATTTGGTCCCATTTGAATTTAAAAGATGAAATCCACCCCTAAGGGTAGCAAAATGAAGGATATTGATCACTCACCCTCTGAATTCTGGTCCGTTAACCGATTCTATCAGGCATAACTTTGTACTGGGTACTTCGATTTGGATGATTCTTTTTTTAATAGATAGGGTTACCTTATATTTGGATTTCGAAAAGAATAAGCCACCCTTACGGGTAGAAAAATAGGAGATAATTGATTTTTCACTTGTGAACATTGGCACACACATACGTAGTTGACAATGACAGATCGCTACTGACATCATTCTTGTTCCACATCCGTCAAAATCAGTATATTTTATGAGAGGATGGAATGATATACAAAGTAATGAAATAAACTAACCAGAACAACGAAAATAATTTATATTACAACAAATAGTAAAAGTAGATAATCATATTATTTAACTGGTAATAGTTGAAGTAAGGTGGGTAAGTAAGTATTTTGGAAGTAATCAAAAAACAAGTAGGTAGTAATTGGTAGATTTTAGCCACAGAAAATTGAAAAATAAAAAACAAAAAATTAAATAGACGAAATACGGAACTGAAAAGTAAAAAATAAAAACTTTAACAAAAAATTAAACCGACGTAAAAATCAACTGAAAAGCAAAAAATAAAATAAACCTTTTTAGTCTAAATGATAATTGAGCTCCTAAACTAATGTAAGTAACTGATTTTGAGTCGGCGCCAAACAAACTAGCAATTGAATTAGGTGAAGCGTAAAATGATGGCACCGAGATGCACGGCTGCGTTTTGATGACTTCATAGATAGTGATCTTCGATAATTGTTTGTTTGGCGCTGACTCAAAATCAGTTACTTACATTAGTTTAGGAGCTCAATTATCATTTAGACTAAGAAGGTTTATTTAATTTTTTGCTTTTCAGTTGATTTTTTCGTCGGTTTAATTTTTTGTTAAAAAGTTTTTTTCTCTTATAAAGATACTAGTATCGTCTGCAAAGCAGTAGATATTGATATTTTTATCGTCAAGTAGATCCATTATGCTATTGATGTAGATATTGAACAACAAGGTTGAGAGAACTGTACCTTGTGGCACACCAAAATTTACTTCATGTATCGCTTTCTTGCACAGACACCAATGTGGTTTGATTACGATTTGTGAGGTATGACCTGATAAGGTTATTTGCTAATAACTTTTTTATTTTGGTATAAACCATTTTAAAACCTCATCAATCCAGTGTATGGTCAGTTTTTTGCTAATTTGTTTTTTCAATTTTTGACATTGAAAAATTATAAAAATGAAAGATCACTCATGAAATTTGGTGTCTTTATGAAAAAAAACAAAACAGTCAGTTGTGAAATTTATCTTTTATAACGGTGCTTCCATCTTTTGATTATTACGATCCTCATTATAGCCGAAGAAAACGATGGTGATCAGGAGGAAGGAACATACTTTGTGGACCAGGCCGGTCATTACTACTTCCAGGCCAAAGGCGATGCTGCGCCCGTAATGACGGTTATGCCCTCTATGGATAACTCGGGAGGCGAAGGGGACGAATATATTATCAATCAGGAGAACGACGAAGATGGGGATGAAGGTGATGAGGTAGTGTTTCATTTTTCATATTTAATGAATATATTTTTGTAATTTGGAATGTTTTCAGCCTGTTATCCAACCAGGAGAAAACAATCAGATCCTCATCAATTCTGGAAACGCCTATCAAAGGGTCACGGTCCTTCCAGCTGACAACAACTCCGGCGAACTTAGCTATGTCCTTATCGTGCAAGATCCTGATATGAGAGATGGAGATCAAACTGACGGGGAACAAGATATGGCAGGTAATAATCACAGACCAATGACTAGAAGGCAGTATCGAGATATGATGATTATAACTTTTTTTTTTTAGTTTATGACTTTGACGATGCAGAAGACGGAGGTGTGGTGGACTCGGACGTCGAAGACGACAAGACTAAAATAGTCAAAATCCTCCCGAGGAAATCCCAAGTGGTCACCCAAGCTCACATGTGTAACTACTGCAATTACACCAGCCCGAAACGGTATCTACTGTCGAGACACATGAAGTCCCATTCGGAAGAACGACCCCACAAGTGCAGCGTTTGCGAGAGAGGATTCAAAACTCTGGCATCTCTACAGAATCACGTCAATACACATACCGGAACGAAGCCGCACGCTTGCAAGTACTGCGATGCCGCTTTCACGACCTCAGGTGAGGATTGAATTAATTTTACAAGACTTATCGTTTTGTGATATTTTCTGTATTTTAGGCGAGCTTGTTCGGCACGTGAGATACCGACACACCCACGAAAAACCCCACAAATGCACGGAGTGCGACTATGCCAGTGTCGAACTGTCCAAACTGAAGAGGCACATTCGATGCCATACCGGAGAACGACCCTATCAGTGCCCCCACTGCACGTACGCCAGTCCCGATACGTTCAAATTGAAACGTCACCTGCGGATCCACACAGGGGAGAAGCCCTACGAGTGCGACATCTGTTCAACCAGATTCACGCAATCCAACAGTCTCAAGGCCCATAAATTGACACACAACAGTGAGTTTCGTCGGCATCCGTTATAATACGATCGATAAAAAATATTATTTTGCAGTCGGAGACAAGCCCATATTCCAGTGCGAGCTCTGCCCAACGACGTGCGGTCGTAAAACGGATCTGAGAATCCACGTGCAGAAACTCCACACTTCGGACAAACCTCTCAAGTGCAAGAGATGTGGAAAATCGTTCCCGGATAGGTACAGTTATAAGGTGAGTGCGACACATTTCCTCAAACGTCCGATAAAAATGTGATTTTTTCAAAATTTCAGTTACACAATAAGTCTCACGAAGGCGAAAAGTGCTACAAGTGCGACCTGTGTCCGTACGCCTCCATCTCGGCTCGCCATCTGGAGTCTCACATACTGATCCACACCGATGAGAAACCCTATCAGTGCGACCTTTGCGATCAGTCTTTCCGCCAGAAACAGTTGCTGAAGAGGCACCAGAACCTGTATCACAATCCGGAATATATCCCGCCTCCGCCCAAAGAGAAAACGCACGAGTGTCCGGAGTGTACCAGGGCGTTCAGACACAAAGGAAATTTGATCAGGTAGGCTTTGAATTCATTCGAAATGATGTTTAGGTTTCCCAAAGACGAGTAATTTTTTATTCCATGGAAAAATCTTGACGTTAGATTTTTCTGGCATCCTAAAAATATTATGTCAGTTTTTATTACCTCACCTGATACCAAATTACTCTTAAGTGAATTATTCCAGTTTTTCTTGATGAAGATATATATATATATATACTAGCTGACCCGACAGTCCAAATGCTTTTGACTCCTTCCGCTTCCTGTTGTCCCGTTATATCGTTTTCCTGTTATTCCCATTCTCGTTTTCCTGTTATTCCCGTTTTCCTGTTATCCCGTTTTTTCTTCATCCCGTTATCCCCTTATCCTGTCATCCCGTATTTTCGTTTTCGTTATTCCCATTTCCCGTTTTTTCTTTATCCCGTTATCCCCTTATCCTGTCATCCCGTTTTTCCGTTATCCCGTTTTTTCTTTATCCCGTTATCCCCTTATCCTGTCATCCCGTTTTTTCGTTATCCCGTTTCCCGTTTTTTCTTTTTCCCGTTTCCCGTTTTTTCTTTATCCCGTTATCCCCTTATCTTTCCCGTTTCCCGTTTTTTCTTTATCCCGTTATCCCCTTATCCTGTCATCCCGTTTTTCGTTATTCCCGTTTCCCGTTTTTCTTTATCCCGTTATCCCCTTATCCTGTCATCCCGTTTTTTCGTTATCCCGTTATTTGACGTTTTATGTCACGTCACACGGGAACGCGGGCGAACGGGATAAAAAGTATCCTATGTCCGTCTCCTGGTTCTAAGCTACCTCCCCACCAATTTTCAGCCAAATCGGTTCAGCCTTTCTTGAGTTATAAAGCGTGTAACTAACACGACTTTCTTTTATATATATATATAATAATAATAATAATAAAAGGAACTTTATTGAACCGAACAAAAATTCAATTCAATAGGCTATCGACCGAAGTCCTTCTGCCTTTATATATATATATATATATATATATATATATATATATATATATATATATATTGTTACGATGAGAAATATTAGTTCAATGAAAAAATAATAATAAGTGATATAATGATACTTCTATATCACATAAATACCTGCTATGTTTGTTTTGCAATTTTTCAACGCACATAACTCAAAAGTTCAGCACTGAAGTTTCTCTATTGTCATAAGTATGTTGCCAACAATGCATTCAATGTACACAACCTATAAAAAAAAATATAGAAATCAAAATTTATGAATAAACTTTAGATCTCAAATAAATAAAAATAATATTCAAGTTGGAACATCCTGTATGGTGAAATCAAATCAGAAGGAAACATGACATCGACATGTCAAAAAAAAAAAAAAATATAAAATATTTGAGTACAGAAAATTGTCAAATATGAATTTTTACAAACTCTGTATATATTATGTAATTATAGAAATGTAAATTGTAAATAAAATCCATAGAATAGTTTAGAATAAGAAAAAGTGACCCAGAAAGTGAGCAAAAACCTTAAATTTGTGAAAATAAACAGAAAGTGAGGGTTGCCAAGAGGAGAAATAACAAGCTTTGAGGAGATGAAAAATTATGTTGAAAACAAAAGCCTTACCAAATTTTGAAAAACAATAAATGAGAAAATACAAGAAGAAAGGAAGCAAATCAATCATTAAACAATATAAAACACATCTAGATAAAAATAGGAATATAAACTATCAAGGAAAAACCACTCGCCTTCTAAATACAGCCCAAGTCCTATCTGTGACGTTGCCATTAACGAAGGGGCCTTCCACAGTGGAGCTGCACTTTCAACTATCCGAAGAACACTTCCAGGATTCACGAGAACACTCAAGAGAAAGAATAACAGGTATTTTTTTAACGCAGAACTAAACAAAGTGAGCGTATTCGTGCCAGACACTTCTTTCAGGTATTTCGATGACTTTTATCCATTCATTTGAACATAATCTCTTATTCATGCTCATAAACTGAGTATAACCTTCAAACGTATATTCACTAGTTACTTTATTGCACATGAGCAAAGGTTTAACAACTTTATTTCACTGGTTGATAAAATTATTAAAATTAAGGTAGATTTCGCAGGTTAGGTATATTTAGGGATTCTTTTTGAATAAAAGAAACATTTTTGACTATTTCCTGGATTCATTATTTATCTGTTTGATCACATAACCACAAATCTTTCCATAAAATTGTACATTTGACTTCAAGCAGAGCAACAAGTTGGCACTACTGAATCCTACTTTGAGGAGAAATATCAATTTTCCATAGGCGTACCGACTGAGCTGGGATAAGGTAAAAGAGTAAACAACATAGCCGGATATATTATTGCTGTTATGATGGGTATTTCCTTTTAAAAAATTTCAAATAGAAATTTATTTATTTATTCAATCAAGTACTCTACAGAATTCGATACAGATTCCAAATGGTACAACTACTACTACTATGGTACAACTAATCTAAACGATACAACTAAACTAATACATTTAACGACAAACAAACAACGATACAACTAAACTAATACATTTAACGACAAACAAACAATAAAAAGGATACTGGTAAAAAATAAATTGCTTGAATTGAATAACATTGCAAGTTTTCAGGTAGGAGTGACGGAGAATTTAAGTTGTTTCTTAAATAGAAAAGGGATATTAAATATGTTTATTGATGAATGATGGATATTGTAGTTTTCTTGAAGCCTACAACAGAAGCGTGCGACCATAATTAGTAATGATGTGTTTGTACATAGAAAGTGTTGCAGGTTCTGGTGGTTCTAGAGTTAGCATGAAATGATAATTTTCTAATATCTCTGTACAATTTATGCGCCATTTACAATTTTGAATAAAAAATATGACATGGCATTAATTCGCCTCTGTTCTAAAGTTTCTAGATTCAACAATGAAATTCTTGTTAGAGAGTCGAGACCGTGGAAGGAAAGTCCAAGTTTCCAAACAAGAAAACTTGTGAACCGACCTTGTACTCTCTCTAAACGGTCCTTCTGGCAATTGTAAATTGGTGACCAAATTATACTATTATATTCCAGAATGCTTAACAAGTGAAATATACAACGTCTTAATTAGTTCTGATCAGAAATATTTCTAGCTTGCCTCTTTATAAAACCCACCATCCTGAGAGATTTATTACAAATATTGTTGATATGATCGCTGAAATTGAGTTCTTTATCAAATATTATCCCTAAATCACTGATACTAGTTACAGCTTGCAAATCAACCCCATGTATACTATAGTTGAAAATAATTGGATTGAGTATTTTATAAAACGCATGATTTTACACTTATCAATATTGATTTTCAAAAATTTTGTTCACAGTAATTGGTGAAATTGATTAAATCATTCTGAATCAAATGACAGTCATCTTCAGATGATACAACTCTATAGAATTTGAGATCATCAGCGTAAAGTAAAATGTTACAATTTTTTAAAAGTGCAAATAACATCATTAATGAAGCATAAAACAGAATGGGACCAATGTGGGATCCCTGAGGAACTCCAGAGGTAACATTTATTGATTTAGAAATAGAATCTCCTATTTTCACTTTCTGATGACGCTTGTCCAGATAAGAAATAATAAACTTCAAAACTGCCATCCACACCAGTGCTTTCATTTTAGAAATAAGAAGACTATGATTAACGGAATCGAAAGCCTTGGCAGGTCAGTGTAAATCACATCAACCTGAAAACCTTGTTCTAGTTTATTACATAAAAAGTTTTGTATAATTCCTAAATTGGTAGCTGTAGAGCGATTTTGAAAAAGCCATGTTGTTCATTAACAATAATATGCTTAAAATTGGAAAAAGTTCGTCTGTTAATATTGACTCAAAAACTTTCGAATACATGAAATTTTAGATATACCTCTGTAATTTTCAATATTGTTCTTACTACCTGACTTAAATATTGGTGATAACAGTGATGATTTCCATATGGTTGGAAATATTCCATCATCGAACGATTTTGAAAAATAATTTTAAGTGGAGTGGATAATACTCTGCTGCACTGTTTGAGAAGTAACGGAGGAATTCCATCGGGCCAGCACTTTTGTTTTTGTCCAAGTTAATTAACTTATTTTCAATTTCCTCAATGCTGAAGCGTGTGAGATGTTAGCACTGAAGTAGACTGAGACGTGTCCAATGTTGGAATATTTGTAACATCAACCAATTTGGAGAAACACGACTGAAAATGGTCAGCAAATCGTTAGCTATTTCTTTTGGAGTTTCTAAAGTTTTCCCTCTATACTCCATTATTTTAGGAAGGCCACTGTCTTTCTATGGGAATTCACAAATGACCAAAAATATTTAATGTTGTCATGTATCATAAGTTCAGTGTTTGACAGGTACAAAATATAACACATATCAATGTGGTATTTAGTTTCCTTTCAGTATATTCGAGTATTCATCATAGTCTCGTTCTACAACCACTTATTTTGAATTTTTTGTGAAGTTTGTTTTTCAGTTTAAGCAATTCAATCAGATGATTGCTGTACCATTTAGGATATTTGGCAGTAGATTTGAATTTTGTGTACGTATTGTTTGAATCCATCAGATAAAACTTCATAAAAGCTGAAACTGCTTCATCAATTAGTATTGAGTAATATAAAATGACCAGTCAATATTAGAAAAGTATTCATTGAGTCCCATATAGTCAGCCTTGTGGAACAAAAATACCTTTTCTTTAGCATAATGGGATGAGAGAATCACGTCCTTATAATCGAATTTAAATTCTACAGCAGGGTGATAGGGATCAGATGAATGATTACTGAGTAGGCATAATTGGGCATGTTCGACACCCACAGACAAATCATCAGAAAAAACTAAGTCCAAAATCTTTCCTGAGCAGTTTGTGACATCATTGAACTGTTGGAAATCCATGACGGCAAATTCGTCCAGGAGAACTTCAATACGTAGCTCATAGCGGTAATTAGGTACGAGAGTATGTTCATCATAACTCCATGAGATTTGAGGCAGGTTGAAATCCCCAGCAATAATGAAGTTCGCGTTTACATCATTTAATCTAACAAATCATAACAAATAGCAAATATTTTATTATGATGACTAGTTATTAATAAAATAAAAATCAAAATACTAGTAATAATAATAATAGCATCAATAGCCAAAATCGCCCACAAACTAAATAAAATTATCTTTTCCAGGCATATGGCCGCCCACGATCCGGATCCAACCATAGCACGAAAACAGCTCGAACTGAAACTGGGAAGGCAAAAGAAGATCCAGATGATAGATGGGCAGCAGGTGGAAGTGATGCCGGGCATCGGATCGGAGGAAGAGGATGAGATCGATATGATGGCTGTGGAAGGATCCGACGGACAGCAGTATGTCGTCTTGGAAGTCATCCAACTGGCCGATGGGGAGGAACAAGCAATGGTCGTAGGAGATGGTGGTGATGAACTTCTGAGCGAGAGCATTTTACCAGATCATGGTGAGTAGATGATGTTATTGAGAAGAAATTCGGTTGCATTGATGCCAAGATTATGCAAATCTCAATTTGTCAATTTTGGAATTCAAGGGTGTTGAATTTTGTGGGGTTTTCGTTGCAGATTTGAATGATGAGGACGTCCTCAAGGCTTTGCAATCTGCGAGAAAAATAACAAAGCAGGAGATTCCCGATGAAGAGGAGGAGGAAGAAGACAAGAAAGTAGTTTCTGACATGAAGAACTGCTTCGGTTTTGATGTAAGTGATTGATTCTTGATGATTTCCTTTGATAGCAAGTTTTTTTTTTACCAATTTTGATACCTCGATTAATAAGATAAAATGTTGGGATGATTTCTGAAATGATTTATTCGTTGTTGGTGGAGTTCATATTGTTTTCTCTATACAGGAAGACGACGAGGACGACGGAGAGGATTTGAGATCTGGGAAGGAAACCATTACGCTTCTAGAAGATATGAATTAATTTTAGGGAAACTAGGAATATACTGATAGTTATTGTACATTTACTTTTTTCAAGTTTTGACAAGGTGAATGAACTCGCGATGTTTTGATTGCGTGTTGATAGTCTATTTCTGTTGTTCCACTTTGTAGAGGTCTTCACTTGTAAATTTTTGTACATAAGCACATTTTACTTTCATTTCTGTATATACTATTTACGGATCATTTTTGTTAGACTAGTTTTGAAGAATAAAGAGTTTACAGCATTCCCTTGTTTTTTATTTCGTGCCCTTAGATTAGAGGGCTGAAATTTGGTGTGAAGTTACAGTTGCTGCCCCGAATGCGATCATTAGTTTTTGGCTGTCATCTGTCAAACCGAAGTGTCACTATTAAAAAATTCAAATTCCTTGAACAATTATAGTTCCTAAATAGGGGATTGCAGATACTAAATTTGTAATTACTGTAGCGCCTCAAAATGATATTTTTCCTCTATTGGGAATTCAAAATTAGATGCCAGAGTGGCGAAAGTTCAAACCAGACATACGTACATTGTCTGTTTTCTCAGAGGTTATAAACTTGTGTTTGGAGTTTTTCTTAAAATATTTCCATTTGGTATTATTTTCCAGTTTTTTGGGTAGTGTTATTCATTTCAAGACTCTAGTGAAGTAGTGTATTTAAATCTTAAGACAATATCATTTGCGAAAACTCATTTTGAAGGAGACAAAGTATGTTCTAATTTGCTTGCAAAAAAAATTCTTTTTCCAAGTTTCTGGACAGCTAAGTGAAGTCATCGGGAATTATTGTTATGAATTATTTTGAAGAAATTATTTGTAAATGTTCGAATTGAAAATAAAACTAACAAAAATATTTTTTTTATTTCATCTAAAACAAACAAGATGGTGTGAAAATGTGTCCTAATCACCTAGTTATAGTCACTCTTTTTCCATTCTGTATGAATAATCTTCGGTATGTTGAATAATATCTCTTTTTTCTCTTCTTAACTCTCTTTTTACACGCTTTATATTAGCTTCACTTGTATGTTTGTAACCAACTCCTTTGGACCTGATTTTCACCCACTTCCAGACGTCCGAATGATTTGAAATTTGGCAGGTGTACATAATTCCGGTGACAATGCATTGAGAAATTTTTGTGTGAACAAAAAAACAAAATGACGGCTCCAATATGGCGGACGAGTTTTGTGATTATGGCCCGATTCGCTTCAAAATTGGTATCTGAGGGTTTTCTGGTCGGAGATTATGATTCTTTTGTCTAAATTGAAAAATTCAAGATGGCGGCTCCATAATGGTGGACGAGTTTTGTGATTATGGTCCGATTCTATTCAAAATTGGTATGTGGGGGTTTTTTGAGTCAAATATTATGATTCTTTCGTGAAAATTGAAAAATTCAAGATGGCGGCTCCAAAATGGTGGAATAGTTTTGTGATTATGGTCCGATTCTATTCAAAATTGGTGTGTGGGGGTTTTTGGAGTCGAATATTATGATTCTTTCTTGAAAATTGAAAAATTCAAGATGGCGGCTCCAAAATGGTGGACGAGTTTTGTGATTATGGTCCGATTCTATTCAAAATTGGTATGTGGGTGTTTTTGGAGTCGAATATTATGATTCTTTCGTGTAAATTGAAAAATTCAAGATGGCGGCTCACTGTATATATTGACAACTTTACAAACTTTGAATGACTTCTAAAATCGAGATTTGACTATTAATACACCTGTACACATTAATTATTTGGAAAAAAATTACAGTTACTAATAGTAATCACGGAATTAAATGTAGATTAGAACAAATAATAGTTTAAAAAAATTAAAAAACACGCTGTTATAAATAAACCAAACTAAAAAGTAGAAAATAAATAATAGTTTAAAAAAACTGAAAAATACGCTTTTTATAAAAAATCGAACTAAAAAATAAATAAATAATAGTTTGAAAAAACTAAAAAACACGCTTTTATATATAGAAAACCAAACTAAAAAAATATAAAATAAATTTTAATAAATTTGAATTGAGAATAGTGTAAACAAATTTAATAAATATAAATGAATAATAATGTAAAGAAGAAAAAAAAATATTTTATTTTAAAAAAAGCGTGGGTTGCTCAATCTGAATCTCAAAAAGCACCCCACGCTTTTGTTTAAATACAATAAAAACAAATCTTATTTACATTATTATTAATTTATATTTATTAAATTTTTTGACACTATTCTTAATTAAAATTTATTTTCTATTTTTTTAGTTTGGTTTTCTATAAAAGCGTGTGTTTTAGTTTTTTTAAACTATCATTTTTTTTTCTCAACTCTTTTTGAAGGTTATCTTTTTTACTTTTTTTCTTGGCCACACACGCTACAGGAACCTTTTGGGAAGGAACTGTATTCTTCTTCAATATCCCAAGAGCTCGTCTTCTATCTATACTCACTCAATCCTAGATTAGTCTGTACCAGTATGTTACATTCATTTTCTCACGGAAAATGATAAGAACTTATTCCAGAACAACGGGATCGTTTTGCCCAAGAGTCACATTGTGGTACACAACAATAATGATTTGAACTAGAATCACTCATTTTTTCACTCGAGAACGTACAATAGTCAACAGAATATTCGCCAGGTAAACCAGAAATTCATTATATGTCAACAATCACAAGAGATTCAACAAGTTTCAAGTGTACAGCGGCTCAAATCATATAAACATTATTGTTTCAAAAAGTAAACAATGTGTCCTTATCACCTAGATATACATATAGTCACTCTTGTTCAATGCTCTATAAATAATTTTGGGTATGTTGAATAATATCTTTTTCTTCTCTTCTTAACTGTCTTTTCTTTCCTCTCGGATCAATTCTCTTTGAAGGTTCTTTTTAACTTTTTTTCTTGGCCACAGACGATACAGGAAGATTTTGGGAAGGACTGTATTCTTCTTTAAGAGCCCATCGTCTGTCTATAGACTGGCTCATTCCTAGATTAGTCTGCACCAGAACATTACTTTCATTTTCTCACGGAAAATGATGAGTACTTATTCCAGTACCATGGTATCGTTTTGCCAAGAGTCACATTGAGGTACACAACAATAATGATTTGAACTTGAATCACTAATTTTTTCAGTCGATGACGTACAATAGTCAACCAGGTAAACAAGAATTTCAATATATGTCAACAATCACAAGAGATTCGACAAGTTTTAGGTATACAATGACCAAAATAATATAAACATTAATGTTTCAAAAAGTAAACAATGTACTCATGTATAGTTTCAAAAATCGACACCAGAGGGAGTATCCGTTATTTTGAATTCCCAATAGCACTTGGAACTTGACTTGCGATATGTCATTTGGAAGCCCTTGAAAAACTATGCAGAACAGTCAAAATTATTTCTCCAACTGACATCTGCAGGGTTGAAAAAATATTACGATTTTTTTGAAAAAAAAGATTTTTTTCCTTTTATTCTTATTGATTTTTTCCTGTGAATAAGACAAGTTGCTATTGTCAACATGTTTTTTATTTCTTCCCACCGTTCTTCAAATTTTAATGAAGATAGTTCCCGTCGAAAAACGCTCAGTCCTGCAAATTTCTGTCAGAACAAGTTAGAAAACCCTCCACTGTTTATATAAAGATGTGTCCGCCCTAACTCGCATTATTTGATAATTGACCATCTAACAGCGTGACTTATTTGATAATTGGCCATCTAACAGGATGACGCGTGATTTCTGTTTTAAATTTCTAAAGGTTACCTAAAAATCTGCAAATATTGAAACAATGTCAACTCTTCATAGAAGTGAAAGGAAATAACTAATAGTTTAAAAAAACTAAATAACACGCTTTTTATAAAAAACCGAACTAAAAAATAATTAAATAATAGTTTGAAAAAACTAAAAAACACGCTTTTATAGAAAACCAAATAAAAAAATAGAAAATAAATTTTAATAAAGTTGAATTAAGAATAGTGTAAAAAAATTTAATGAATATAAATTAATAAAAATGTGAATAAGAAAAAATATTTTATTTAAAAAAAGCGTGGGGTGCTTTTTAAGATTCAGATTGAGCACCCCACGCTTTTTTAAATAAAATATTTTTTTTTCTTATTTACATTATTATTAATTTATATTTATTAATTTTTTTTACACTATTCTTAATTCGAATTTATTAAAATATATTTTCTATTTTTTCAATTTGGTTTTCTATAAAAGCGTGTTTTTTAGTTTTTTAAAACTATTATTTATTAATTTTTTAGTTCGGTTTTTTATAAAAAGCGCGTTTTTTAGTTTTTTAAACTATTATTTATTTTCTACTTTTTAGTTTGGTTTATTTATAAAAGCGTGGTTTTTTAATTTTTTTAAACTATTTTTGTTCTAATCTACTATTAATTCCGTGATTACCATTAGTAACTGTAATTATTTTCCAAATCATTAATGTGTACAGCTGTATTAATAGTCAAATCTCGATTTTAGAAGTCATTCAAAGATTCTAACGTTGTCAACATATACAGTGAGCCGCCATCTTGAATTTTTCAATTTTCACGAAAGAATCATTATATTCGACTCCAAAAACCCCCACATACCAATTTTGAATAGAATCGGACCATAATCACAAAACTCGTCCACCATTTTGGAGCCGCCATCTTGAATTTTTCAATTTTCACGAAAGAATCATAATATTCGACTCCAAAAACCCCTACATACCAATTTTGAATAGAATCTAAGCATACAAACATACAAGAGAAGCTAATATAAAGCGTGTAAAAAAGAGAGTTAAGAAGAGAAAAAACAGATATTATTCAACATACCGAAATTATTCATACAGAATGGAAAAAGAGAGACTATAAAAAGACCTGTGGATACATTTTACAGAAAAATCTAATAAAACTGAAGGAAAATCTGGGAATAGAGCTATATGCAAAAAATGTAGAAGAAGAATCTTCCACCGATATCATGTTCCATGATGATATTATTCAGAATGTAAAAGAGTGTGTGTGGTGAAGTCACAACAAAATATAGTTGTTTTCTGTTAGACATTCACAAGAAATAACTTCATTTTTATTGTGGATTTTTCAATTCACAGAAAAATCTTTCTATTCAATATTCAATTGAGAATGTTTCCCTTTTCAAAATATACCCATAATTCAAAAAGAGTTCTTCATAATTGGACAATTATTTTGTGCTGCTGCTCCTTCCGCATCAGTCGAGATAATTTTCTCAACATTTGGTTTAGTCGATTCCAAACCCAGAAATCGATTAGGATCGGAAAAAGCTGAAAAATTAGTTTTTTTGTACAAGCACTACAATTAACTAAAATAAACATTATTTAGATACAGTGGTATAATTTTTTTGATATAATAAACCATTGATTAAAACTCAAAGTTTTTATTTTCTCTTAATTATAACTTATCATAAATTTAGAATTTAATCATTATATTGAAAAAATCATGTGATTTAAATCATGTATTTACATCAATTCATTTAAATCGTTTCAACCCTGGACATCTGTCAAAAATTATTCAAAAACTATCTGATGGATTAGAACTAAATTGACAGGAAGCAACACAACAAAAAAATCGAATAAGTCTGTAGTTGGAGCTTTCCACCGTTTCCCAGACTGGTGCCCGAATGTTTATTTTTCTCCTGGGCGTTACCATCCGAGAGGCCCTCACCCGGGCTTTGACTAGAACGACCCGCGTTTGGTGCAGGACCGCTCAATTGACTGGGGTCAAATATCTCACTTGATAAAAATTGACTGTTGAATTGACCGATCAAATTGACTTCGTACAGCCCTAGTAATAATTATATAATAATAATAAATATGCTTTATTGTCCAAGAGTAAATCTTATTGACAAAGTAAATATTAATTTTATGTATGTAGATGTATAAGAACATGAGGTAGGTACGTGTGAATACAATAAAAATTAAACACAAACAGTCCAATTTTAGAACCCATCTCAAAGTGTAAAAATGTAATAATAAAATATCAAGATTTGAAAGAACAGATTTTTTTTAAATGTATCCGTAAAACTCTTGCAAACTATAATATATAATAGGGTCTTTCACCAAAAAGGTCTCTGGTGGCCTTTCTGAAATGAGTGGTCTCATGTTTCATCAATCGTTTATTTCGAAATAACCCCATTCTCCCGAGGCTCCTGCTGGTCAAGTTCTGGGGTGTCCCACAGCTGTTTTTGTTATTCTTATATTATTTGAGGCAATGACTATTTTTCGATTAAAGACAAACATTTGTGTAGAAAGTGGGTGTGTTCACACCGAGCATTTCTTGAAAACAAGTATTCTCAAGACCTCTAGATAATTGATTTGTGGTTATATGTAAAAAACATGCCATTCAACCATTAAAGTTTCCAATAGGCCTTTTCACGACACGTTACGTGCACGCGCATCCGCCATGTTGAAAAAGCGGGTAGAGTGAATTCAGTAATGAGCAGTGTTGCCAATATTACAAATGCGATTTACCCAACACTCGTCATCAAAATCCCCAATTTTACCCAACAAGTTCCAAAAATCCCCAACATTTTACCCAACAACTTCTGAAAATGTCCTACTTTAGAAAAAAGACTAATTATAGTTTGATTTTCAAAAATGAAGAAAATTAATGGATGGTGTTGCGTTTATCTACCTGGCTATAATTGAAATGAAAGAAGAATTAACTCGCAGGAGGTCTTGACTTTTACCGATTGAATATTCAGATCAGTTTTTTATTTCGTACTCTAATAGGTATATTAATTAAGATCAGATGGTGAGTAAACAATTAAAACTGCAAGTAATTAAAGAAAATGAAAAAATATATATTGGCATATCACAAAAGTACAAAATTAAAAATAAAAATTCGTATAAACAAAATATAATAAAATCTAATAATATTTAATAGTAACAAATAAAAAAGGGCTGTTTTAATAACAATTATTTTTGTTTCCAAATAACAGATTAATAATTTTTTCAGAAGGACTAAATGTTATACAACCCCCTTCTTCCTGAATACCTTCTTTCGTGCTCAAAATGGCACTGATTGTTTCGGTCTTTAATTTATTGCGATGTTCCACCTTAATATTTTTTTTAATGAGCTAAACACCCTTTCAACTGAAGCGTTGAAGAAGGGGAGTATAAGCAATAAATTAATTACAATTTTTAAATTTGGAAACAATGGCATATTAACACCATTTTTCAGTTGAAAAACACGTTTCCAGTATTCTTCAGCTGGGATGTTTGTATTATTCAATTCGTATTCAGGGTGGTACTTTGGGGTTCGGTGGTTGGGATTCACAGCCATACAATCGTCAAAGTTCAAGGTAAGAAATTCTCTACTTAATTAAATCCGGTCCATCGATGTACGGCAGAGATTAATTAGACAATATCTAAGGTTTTTTAAAATTTGCGAATTACCCGAAATTACCCAAAATTTTTAATTACCCAACAGAATCCCCAACATCATATAAAATACCCAAATTTCGGGTAATTACCCAACCATTGGCAACACTGGTATTGAGACTTGAGACAGCACAATGGTAGGTAGAGAGGGGGAAAACACGAGTGGGCACGATTGTCATCGTCTGCAGCAGTGTCATGACATGCAGCGGTTGAAAGGTTACGTTTGTTAGGTTGAGAAATGGTTATCTAGTATAGTTTATTCAATTTTGTTTCATGTCACCTTGCAAAAATGCCCTGGGGTCTGGGATAAGTACTTTTCAGTAGCAAAAGAAGTCATTATGGGGAATGCTTTCAAATTCATGATACGTCTTGTGTATCGCTTTTACTAAATCATTTGGTACGCCTTTGGAATTTCTCGTATTAGCTTCGCTTCGGACATCTTCGAGAGGAACTGTTCATTAAGTGGGGGAAGGACAAGCATGCTGTCTCAATTGGGAATTCAAAATAACGGATACTCCCTCAGGTGTCGATTTCTGATACTATACATAAGTACATTGTTTACTTTTTGAAACATTAATGTTTATTATGATTTTGGCCATTGTATACTTAAAACTTGTGAATCTCTTGTGATTGTTGACATTTAATGAATTCTGATTTATCTGGTGAATGTTCTGTTGCTATGTAGTCCTCGAGGAAAAAAATGAGTGATTCAAGTTCAAATAATTATTGTTGTGTACCTCAATGTGACTCTTGGCAAAACGATACCATTATATTGGAATAAGTTTTCATCATTTTCCGTGAGAAAATGAACATAACGTTCTGGTTTGAACTAATCTAGGATGAAAAGGGAAACATTCTCAATTGAATATTGATAGAAAGATTTTCCTGTAAATTGAAAAATCCACGATTAAAATGAAGTTATTTTTGTGAATGTCTAACAGAAAAAACTACTTCCCCGGATTTTTCAATTCACAGGAACATCTTTCTATCAATATTCAATTGAGAATGTTTCCCTTTTCAACATGAATACCCCACAAGAGGTTATCTTGACGATGGAAGATAGTGACTAAAGTTTATCTTTCATTCGCAGATGATTCCACATCTGATTTTATGAACATACTGTTTATATTTTCAACAAATCAATCTATCATACCCCATGACAGGTTTTAATGTCAGAAAACACTAATTTCAAAGTGTCTCTCCAAAATAAATGATTCTAACTTTTTCCATCTTTGCAAAGTGAGATTGCTTCTTGAAAATGTGTTTCCCATTTCTTCCGGTCTTCCTGATGATCGTGGAAGCGTGAAATAGATTTTCGTCGACAAAAATGTATTGAAGACCTAGTGAATGCGATGTCCCTCCTGCGTCAATGTTACGAATGATTTCTGGTGAGTTCTCTCTATTGGAAAACATGCTTCTTTGCCTCATTCATCTTTATGAGTTCTTAATTAAGACTGGAATAGAAAATCAAATAACTATCTGAATGAAAATGCAAATTTTCAATTTCAGAATTTTTCTTTTGAGTTAGGGCCTTTTCAGAATATCTATCAGATGTAGTTGAATGTCCAGGGTGGCTTTAGCCGGGGAAGTAGTTGTTTTCTGTTAGACATTAACAAAAAATAACTTCATTTTAATCGTGGATTTTTCAATTCACAGGAAAATCTTTCTATCAATATTCAATTGAGAATGTTTCCCTTTTCAACACGAATACCCCACAAGAGGTTATCATGACGATGGAAGATAGTGACTAAAGTTTATCTTTCAGTCGCAGATGATTCCACATCTGATTTTATGAACATCCTGTTTATATTTTCAACAAATCAATCTATCATACCCCATGACAGGTTTTAATGTCAGAAAACACTAATTTCGAAGTGTCTCTCCAAAAGAAATGATTCTAACTTTTTCCATCTTTGCAAAGTGAGATTGCTTCTTGAAAATGTGATTCCCATTTCTTCCGGTCTTCCTGATGATCGTGGAAGCGTGAAATAGATTTTCGTCGACAAAAATGTATTGAAGACCTAGTGAATGCGATGTCCCTCCTGCGTCAATGTTACGAATGATTTCTGGTGAGTACTCTCTATTGGAAAACATGCTTCTTTGCCTCATTCATCTTCATGAGTTTTTAATTGAGACTGGAATAGAAAATCAAATAACTATCTGAATGAAAATGCAAATTTTCAATTTCAGAATTTTTCTTTTGAGTTAGGGCGGGCCTTTTCAGAATATCTATCAGATGTAGTTCAATGTCCAGGGTGGCTTTAGCCGGGGAAGTAGTTATTTTCTGTTAGACATTCACAAAAAATAACTTCATTTTAATCGTGGATTTTTCAATTCACAGGAAAATATTTCTATCAATATTCAATTGAGAATGTTTCCCTTTTCAACATGAATACCCACAAAGAGGTTATCTTGACGATGGAAGATAGTGACTAAAGTTTATCTTTCAGTCGCAGATGATTCCGCATCTGATTTTATGAACATCCTGTTTATATTTTCAACAAATTAATCTAGGATCTTGAAGAAAAATACAGTTCCTTCGTGTATCGTCTGTAGTCAAAATAGTGAAGTGAAAAGAGGACCTTCAAAGAGAGTTGAGAAGAAAGAAAAGAGAGTTAAGAGATGTTATCCAACATACCGAAGATTATTCATACAGTGTGGAAAAAGAGTGACTATATATGTATATATAGGTGATAAGTGTTTTGTATTTACTAAATGAAAGACATGACTGATTGTCTTAACAACTAGTGATGGGGCAATGCCAACTTTATAATACTTACAAATGGCATTCTTTGCTAAAACTTCAATCATTCACAACAATGACACATTTTCTTGTTTGTCTTAAAGTGAGTTTATACAGCACGTGAAATAAGAAATAAAATAAAGTAAAATAAGAAATAATAATTTATAGAGCTGAGTAAATTAATGTAAGAACTAAGAAGCTGTCAATCGAAATTTGGGGTTTTATGTTGAGGTTACCCCAATTTCAATGTTTACTTGAAAATTGGTCCCGTTATTGTTTGTTGCATGAAAAATAAGCCACTGTTGACAACACTAACAATATTATAAAATCTTCGTCATCTAAACACATTATTGGCCGAAAACGAAATTTTTTTAAATGGCACTGAACACACCATTATTCAGTATATACATGTGCTAACAACGAGTCAAAGTAAATAAAATAAAGATAAAGTTAACCATCTTTTATTTGTTCTATTATATTAAGTACTTATTATTATTTATGGATGTTGTAGTAGTTTAACTTTAAATTACTTTATTTTCTTTTTACCTCGTATAACTCATATTGATTAAATATAAAACTGTTTTCGTTAGTTTGTATTTCAATTCGAGACATAAAATAGTGAAGCATTTTCAAAATCATTCATATCTCCAATACTGTCAGAAACTACATACTGTCTCCTTCAAAGTGAGTTTCAAAAGAATTGTCTTTAGATTTAAATAAGGCAGTGAACACACCGTTTTCCGGTTATGAAATCAAAAATATGATGACGACTGCTATTTATATCATGTCATGTATCATCCTATCTCGTCAATTTGTCTAAATTATTCAATATGTAATATGCCTAACAACTTGTCAAGTAAAATAAAATAAAAGATAAAGTTAACCATCTTTTATTTTACTTCTTATTCTATATTACTTCTTATTTTATTTTATTTCTGTATAAACCTGTTATGGATGTTGTGTAGTTTTAACTTTTTAAATTACTTTATTTTATTTCTTATTTTATTTTACTTGCTGTATAGGTAAACTCACTATTAATAGCTATTATATCATGTCATCTATCATCAACTTTCGTCAATTTGTCTGAATTATTCCAGTATGTACATGTGCCTAACAACTAGTCAAAGTTAAATAAAATAAAAGATAAAAGTTAACCATCTTTTATTTTACTTCTTATTTTATATTACTTATTTTATTTCTGTATGAACTTGTTATGGATGTTGTGTAGTTCTAACTTTTTAAATTACTTTATTTTATTTTACTTGCTGTATAAACTCATTATTAGATGAAATAAAAAAAAACTGTTTTTTGTTAGTTTTATTTCAATTCGAACATTCACAAATAGTGTGTAAGATTTTTCAAAATCATTCATAATAATAACTCCAGACTTCTCCAAGCTGTCCAGAAACTACATACTTTGTCTCCTTCAAAGTGAGTTTTTGCAAATGATATTGTCTTTAGGTTTAAATACACCACCACAAGTCTTGGAATGAATAACACTACACAAAAAAAAACTGGAAACGAATACAAAGTGCTAATATTTTAAGAAAAACTCAAAACAAGTGATAACCTCTAAGAAAACAGACAAACGATGTACTTATGTCTGGTTTGCAATTTCCCCCCTCTGGCGCTGGCATCTAATTTTGAATTACCATTAGTGAATGCAGTTTACTATGAAAATTAGGGTCACTTTATCTTGCTCACTTGTTTTTTTGGCCCGTCTACTACGAGCAATATACCAGTATCGGGGATTATAACGTATAGCATGGCGGAAGTTGAGGAATGCTCACAAAATATTTTGTAGAATGAAAAGGCCTATTGATCGTGCAAGCAAGAAGAACGAACATTTGAATTATGGAGCAATTATTTCTTAATAAAATTACAATTCTATGGGTCACCATCGTGCAATAGGGAGTTTCGCACAAGTTGCCAAAAGTTCTGCCTCCAATGGCAATAGGCCTGTTCACGCTCGATACGCGCAAGGCATCCGCCATGTTAAAAAAGCGGGTAATATGAAAATTATTATTGGTGAATTAAATAAAATTTAATTGATGGTGCTTCATTGGTACATACAGCAGTTGAAGGTATCCAACTAAGACTATAGTTGAAATTCAGAACTTATAGAAAGGTTAGTATAACAATGACACACCCACGTATAAAGTGTCCAAAAAGTTGAGGCATACGCACAAAGAATGTTCTAGAATGAAAAGGCCAATTTTATTTGCATATAAAATACCACCTTGAAAGCTCGCAACAAATTTAAACATTGAAAAAAAGCTCAATGTTTTTAATAATTCAAAGTTGCAAACGCCAATTTTTTCAACACATTCAAAAACGTACTGCTAGCGCCTCTGATGGACGTATGCATCGTTACTTCACACTGTTCAAACTTTTATTACCGCTAGTTGCTTCCAACTGTCAACTATAATTACATTTGTCTTCGTTTATATGTTGTACTAATATTTTTATTATCATAGTATTTTCAATTGCTACTGAAACATCACATTGAAAGTGAGTTGAATGTGCCTTTTTCCTCAAGTACGAAAAATTCCTTACTAGCAGCGCTAAAAATAAACATCAAAAAAATGTTTTTGACAGACAGACGACGTTCCAGGAGGCAAATTGAAATTTGCAAATGTGAAGGATAATAATGTACCAACTTTAAAACGGTGGCTTGCTTGTCGAAATCTTAAAATTTCCGAAAAAAAATGAATTAATCGACAGTTCAGTACGCAAGGTTTAGTTATAAATTTTTAATTGATTTCAGAAATGAAAAATGAGTCAAATATATTTGGTAATCAAGATACATTCAATACATTACAGTGAATATGATTCGGTAACCAATAGACCAACGTGGCGGTTTCTCCTTCTTCAAGAGGTCATTTTTAGGCACCGTTTTCGCGCACAAATATCAGTCATTTTCTTGTCGCTCCTTGGAGCCCTTCTTATATATGTATACTCAACAAGATCACGCTATAAAAGTTTTTAAAAGTTGTTTATTTTGTTAATTATAATTTTTTAAAGTTAACAGAAAGTGAAATTTGTTATGTATATATTTTGCTATTTCCGTTTCTGCATCAAACAAAGGCATTTAGTAGCACCCGAAAAAAATTTTTTAGGACATTTGTTTATAAACTAGAGAATATAATTATTTTATAAAAAAAATTTTCCTTATTTTTTTTTTATTGTTTATAATCGTTTTTTCATAATTCCATTATTTAAATGATCACTTAAAACATTTGTTTCTTTGAAAATAATAATTGGCATTTCTTAATAGAATAACAAATATATATATATATAGAAGTAGATTTCTTGTGGGGATGCAGTCAGGTTAAAGGGCTTTATTTCAGGTAAACTCTTTGAAATTCGTCAAGCTTTCGGCTATGTTTATTGAAAAGTCCCATAAAAAATAACCAAAAGTCAAATGTTGTATATGAAATCCCTTGTAAGGATTGTCCCAAAAATTATATTGGCCAAACCTCCAGAAGTCTCAATAGTCGAATTATATCCCATAGGAGTGACTGTAAACGAAACGTTAATTCATGCGCACTTTCGGAACATGTTAATCAGCAAGACCATCGAATGGACTATAATAATACACACATTTTAGATGCTGAGAATAATGTAACCAAAAAAATTTTCTTGGAAATGGTTCATATCAATTCAAATAGTCAAACAATGAATAAAAGAACTGATTTGAACAGTCTTAGTCAAATTTATACATATTTACTGAAATTGAACAAAAATAATGATATATCACTCAGTATTCAAAATTTTCCAACTTGATTTATAATATTATACAATTGTCACTGTCATACGAAAAATATTTTATGTTCCTATATGTAATAATTTTATTTATTCTCATGTTAGTAAGTACCTTAATACTATACAATTTCATATTGTTATTCATTATAATTTCAGTCGTCCTGAGGAAGGCAATAAACATAGCCCAAAGCTTGACGAATTTCAAAGAGTTTACCTGAAATAAAGCCCTCTAACCTGACTGCATCCCCACAAGAAATCTACTTCTATATTACCGCCAGTCACGAATACTTATCACTATATATATATATATATATATATATATATATATATATATATATATATATGTGTGACCCATTTAAAATGGAACCACCCTTGTAGAATACGCATTTTTCAATCAATCTCAAATTTCCAAGGCACACTATGGTTTTTTTTCTTTTACAAAAACGGCAAAAGTTCATTAGGCAATTTTTGTTTTCAAGTTTGACTACACCACTGGATTCGTAGTCCTTATAAATTAATAAAATTATAAAAGTAAATATTTGAATTTTTGTGGCTTCTACCAAACCTCCATTTAGTTCAACACATTTATCATATCTCTTCCGAATATTTTTTACATTATTTCTTATTTGTTGAGGTGTAATTTCGGCACAAATCCAGTGGCGTAGTCAGATTTTTATTACAAAATCGCTTCAACCTCAAATCGCTCACATTACCATAATTTCAGGAGTTATAACTGTAGAACGGAATGAGCTATTGACTTCGGATGTTCACTGTACAAGTTCACTGGTGATCTACTTTGTATCGGCAGTGTTGCCAGATTTTTAATATGTCTATAATCTAAATAAAAATTATAATCAAATACTTTCTTTCCAAAATTAAAGTTGTTGTAACTTAGTTGCTAACCAATATTTTTTTATGAAATTTTGATGGTTTTTTTTTAAAAAAAAAAAATTTAAAAAATTAAAAATTTGGGTCAAGATACAGTTTTTTATGCTTAATATTAAAAAAAAATTTTTTTGAGAGTGATTGAAACATGCGTATTCTACAGGGGTGGTTCCATTTTAAATGGGTCACACTGTATATATATATATATATATATATATATATATATGTATATATTAAAAAATTTGTTGTTTATTAAGTTAACAATTTGTTATAAACAAATTTAAAATCTCGTTATATTTTTTCTGAAACTACTAAAAATTACAAAACAAACATGCAACAAAGTCTAAAAACATTTTTTTTTTAATTTTCTATAGATTTTTCTAAAATAACGGTATATAATTATTTATGAAAATAGTTGAAAAAACAGATAATCAATGATTTCACAAAAAACTGTATATATTCAGTATTTATTAACAAATATGTGATTAAACACCGCTAGATTACAGGATGAAGTTAACAAATAAATCCGTGTATTTCATGAACAATTAATGTTAATGACTAAAACCGATTTTTTTTTAATAATTCAAATACTAGCCTACAAAATCGTCCTGAAGTACAAAAGGGCTAACTTCCATAATTTAAAAGATATAAGCACTGTAGGAAGTAAATGACAGAACAATTGCATAAAAACAGGAAACCATGACAGATACAGACTTGGTGAAAAGTTTATTTAAGAGATCATCTTGAATGTTAATAACTGTATTGTTACTTAAAAAATCGAAAGGCCGCTGCAACTTTTAAATATCGTAATTTTAGAAAAATCTATGAAAAATATAATTTTTTTTTGACACTTTGTTGCATATGGGTGTTTTTGTAATTTTTAGTAGTTCCAAAAAAAAATAACGAGATTTTAAATTTGTTTATAACAAACTGTTAATTTAATTTAATAAACAATTACATTTTTAATATATGTTTTCTATTTTTTGTTATTCTATCGAGAAATGCCAATTATTATTTACAAAGAGAAAAACATGTTTTTTTTTGTAAAATAATCATATTCTCTAGACAACAAAATGGCAAACATTTTTGGAACCAAATAATTCAACAAAAATAATTAAATCATTGTCAGCGATGACTTAAATTTATTTTATACATTTTAGTACACGGCTTGAATAAATGCTTGTCTTTAAAAAGTTTTTTTATTAGGTAGTTATTTTTTTGATTGCCAATACTAAAGTTTTAACATAGTGGTTATTAAAGTTTTTTCTCGGTGTGCTTTTGATCAAGTTTGGTTTTATCATTCTTTTATAGCAGAACCCGGAAATGTTCGCCTACTGGCACTGATAAAGCACGATGTCCCTGATCATAGTTGTGAAATCGGAACGGATCATTTCCAGAGTTGAAATAAATAAATATTACGCGATGAAGACACTGTGGTTTTTACAACTGGTGATCATTTCTGTAATACCGTGTGATATTCATGCATTTGCTCTGAATAATGTCGGTAAGTAAGTACCTACTTTCATTTCTCGAAGCTTTTGCTTAAAAACTCTTGGACTTTTGTTTTTTCCGCCGACAGACAGATTGTCATTTCGGCATTCCTGAGCAACTCTGCTGTATAATAAAAGTAGTTATTCTTGGTATGTGTAATGTCTTACAAACAGACAGATTTAGAATTTCCAAAAAAATAAAATAAAGGCAGAGGAGGCGTATTACTAGTTATAAATAGGAAGTATAACGTAAATTAATATATCTTCAGTTTACACCTTTCAAGTGATTATAGTCAATGCTAAATTGAAAAATGATGGAAAATTCTGTCTTTATTTGAATTCAATCGAAATCCGTAGTTCATTCTGTCTTTTTTTACTTATGACATGAAAACATATCAGATTGTCGGCAGGACAATTACCCCAGTCATTTGGTAGTTTTACCTGAAAAGTTTTCCGGGAGTTTTGAAAATTAGTATTTTTATAGATTTTGACGAGCTCTTTCCGAATTTCTACTTTGCCACCTCCTAACTTTGCCGCTCGCAACAGTATATTGAAAAAATGGCGGCCAAAAACAGTTTTTTGACAATATCTCATTTCCGACTCATTTTACGATGAAACTAGTTATGTAATAAATTAAACTAAATGAAATTTGCTACAAGAGGGTTTTCAGACATCGATATAATTTGCTGGAATTAATTATTCGACAAATACAGCTGCAATTTCATTCTTCGAAAAAGTTGTAGAATATTTTGAAATGCCCTGCAGGGATCTTTTGCGATCTCAGCAAGGCATTCGACTGTGTTAACCATCAAATTCTATTAGCCAAATTGTATAACTATGGAGTTAGAGGTCCAGCTCTTGGTTGGATTTCTTCCTTCTTAGTTAACCGACTCCAATACGTGAGCATACCAGAACTCATTTCTGGAGCAGCCACACAAACCAAATCTGAATCTAAATCGGTCAACATAGGAGTCCCGCAAGGGTCAATACTGGAGCCAATTCTATTTCTGTTGTACACCAACGATCTTGATAAGCACTTAACAGAGACCCATATAACGATGTTTGCTGATGATACCTCTTTAATAGTATCGGATAAGAACGAAATAAAAACACAACAGATAAGTGAACAAGTCTTGAACTCTGTATATGAATGGTGCAGCTTAAATTTTCTTTATCTCAATGCCTCTAAAACACAAATAGTAAAATTCCATAACAGGCAAAAAGACTGTCTACCAATAACTATCTGCGTCAATGACATATCAATTGACAATACAAATGAAACCAAATTCCTGGGTCTGGTCATTGATGAAAATATCAACTAGAAATATCATTGTATATGCCTGAACAAGAGGTTGAATTCTTTATGTTATTTGTTCAGGAATCTCAAACAAGTCTTGGAGGAGCCCCAGCTACTATCCTTGTACCACTCTCTAGCGTCCCGAATTACGTATGGTATATGTTTGTGGGGTAACTCCACTTCCGTTAATGACGTGTTTACTTTGCAAAAAAGAATAATAAGAATAGTGGCAGGCGTTCCTTCAACCTACTATTGTAGGGGATTGTTTGTCAAACTTAATATAATGACACTCTATTCTATGTACATCTATGCACTTTTATTTTCACGAACAAAACTGAGTTTACTCTGAATAAAAACTTGCATAAGGTAAATACACGACAAACTAATAATTTCCATATTCCATTTTATAAATATAGAGTGCCGCATGAAATAAAAAATAATAATGAAAGTAGAAATTTTATCGCAGCGGTGAAAAAATTCCTAATTAAAAATTATTTTTATTCCTTGGACGAATATTTTAACATGTGATGTTTTAACATGTGACTATGTTGTTCTGTATATATGTACTTGTGTCTTACTGGAAAATGAATATAAAAAAAAAGATTAATTCTACGCGACCACGATAGCAATCGCATCAGTTGATACAGGGTTTAATCGAATTGTATGTACAGGGTTATCAATTGGGAAATGCGCATACAGTAAGGGTAGATGGAGAACACCGATGTGCTTCTGAATAACCTCTATTTTATGGGTTTATCGTTCTTTATAACAAAGATACAGGGTGATTTAATAATTTTACCCATTTTTTCAATTAATCATAACATAACCACCCTATACATTTTCGTAATATTTGGTTCGTATGTTCTTTGTCCATAGTGGTGTCGATTAACATAATGAAAAAAAGTCTTATTCAGGGTTCGGCCTTAAAAAAAATTAATAAGTATATTTCGAGTCGAAACAACACCCTGTATATCAATATTTTGAAATTTAATTTACAAATTTGGAAAGAGCAGAAAAAAATAAGTAAGTCTTTACTTATTAACTTGAGTCAAATCTAGATGTTTCGATAATGAGGTGGCACAAAATTATTTTTTTACCCAAATTGTACTTTTCCAGCGTTAATCCATAAAATCATCAACTATTCCTTATTCTCCTAATTTCTGGGTCCCAACCTTATTGAAAAACGAGAGGACATGTCCGTATTTGGGACAAATTATGATTATCAATCACTAACTTTCAAACACCCTGTATGCGTAAAAAAATTATCATAACATTTTTCCAATTATTTCCAATTATTTAAAAAAAAAATATAAAAAAAGGAAAAATGCCCATTCCGAAAAAAGCATAACTTTATTTTAAACAAAAATAACGTTGCAACAAATTGTATTGAGTTAAACGAAAAGAATTGGACACAAAAAAAATGTAAACAACATAACTTATAACAGTTGTTCAAGTGGCCTCCATTCTGCTCAATACATTTCCGTGCTCTTGAAGTAAGATTTGTAATTGACTTTCTGATTATAGCTTGGTCATTTCTCAGTTCGTCGCATGCATCCTCAATTCTCCGTAGAAGGTCCTCTCTACTGTTAACTTCAGTTTAATAAACTTTTGATTTTAAATAACCCCAAACATGGTAATCGAGTGGATTAAAATCGGGCCCCCTTGCAGGCCAGTTGTGATAACCAGAAAAAGTTCAATAAGGTTCACATGCTTGACTGAAAGAGCTGATAAGCATACGCTCGTTAAACCATACGTTGTTATTGGAAGACAATTAAAATGCACTTGAAAATAATTATCAAGAAGTAACCCTTGTACACCGGATTCATAAATAACTCATCTAAGAGGGTAAACAAGATTATTAATTGCCACTTGTTTATATCACAGCGCGATCATAAAAACGGATTCAATGCAATTGTAAAGAATGACAGCCATTAAATATAACTCTTCCTCGAAAAGGCATAAAATTATGTTTTATATATCTTTATTTATGACAGAAACAAAACAACCCATTAATCATCAATGCGTGCAATGACCAAAACACAGCCATTATTTTTGGTTGAAGATAATTATAATTACTAGTCGCGGTTAGACAAATTATCACGTGACTCGTTAACGGGATATAAAAGCGCGAGTTTGATATCAAAATAATCAATTCGGGGTTCAACAGTGAACCAAAGAACATGTAACCTCAAAGTAAGGTTAGAATTCATTCGGTGTTCAGTAGCAAAGCTAGTCATATCATAGTTGTTATTCGGTAAAATGTTTCTCTCAAAAGTGAAGTTCAGAAGTCCATCGAATCACAGTATCGTACAATAATGATGAAAGTTTCAAATCAAGTATTGAAGATCCAAGTGAACAAACTAGTGAACATTAGTTTTTTCCAAAAATTGTCTATTTTTGTCAACGTTTCCAGAACAGAGATAATACAACGGGAGTCCGCAATTCAATAGCTCACGATCTCTTAGAAGAACCCTAGCCATAGCGCGCTATACTAATATACCGGGCGAATAAAATAAAATAACCAATTGACGCGGAATTAATCGACATAATAATAAAATCAAGACTAATGGTCGTTAACACCCTACTCTCGTGAATCAGTGTGGAACAGGGGAAGACATGTAAGTTTTTCTATATTTATGTTTATGGCAAGCCCAACCTTTTGTTCTTATGTGCATGTTTATGTAAAAGTATATCCATAGTTTCCAGTTAGCAAAGGTCTCAAAAGATAATTATTTCTAGTCGTTGGTGGCACTTGATTTCAAGATTGGTCTTTTAGTAAAATTATTTCGATTGTGTAGCCAACTGTAAAAGTAAGTGCCAATAAGCTACACTAGTTTTCGTTGTATGATTATTGTTCATATTATTCGTCTATAGAAAAAAGGAAATTATTGTATCAACGTTTACTAAATATATATATGTACAGTCTTAACATTTTATGAGTGCATTTTTATTATTTCATGGTAAATTATTGTTTTTTTTCGAAATTCCTCCTGAACAGTAGTACTTCCTGAATAAACAACTAACGCCCAAGCACAGGGAGAAATGAAACATGTCCAGTAGGCCGCTCCTGGTACATAGTTTTGGTTCGACCACCTTCAGGTAGTCGATGCTCTCGCTGCTTATTTTCGCAATCTAACGAGAAAGTCTGGTTTTACAGGTGTGGTGTGTTAATTCATAACGCCCTGTAAGTCCGGGCAAAACATGTCCTCCTCTGCCTATCCAATGATTTGGGAAGTTGTCATTTAAAAACTCTCTCATTATTACCCTGAAATGAGGTGAAGCCCCATCATGTTGAAAGTACATGCCTCCAACATCAACTCCTGCATCATCTAGCATATGGGTAAAATATTTTGCAGGAACTCCAAATACACTTCACCCGATAGTAGATGTGGTAGGATATGGGGTCCAATTAATCGGTTGCTAATAACGCCACACCAAACATTAAAGGAGAAGCTGATTTGTGAATGTGTTTGTTTTATGGCGAACGGATTTTGTTCGGCCCAAACATGGGAATTCCTTGAATTATTAACACCGTCTCTCGCTGAATAAACACCTGTATATGATCCCATTATTTTGTAATACCCTCTACTGAATGCCAATCGAGCAATTTCATGCCTGCTTGTAGCCTCTGAACTTGCTGTAAATGGTACGGATGTAGAATATTTTTTCTTAATCTTCGCCAAACAGTAGACTGAGGAACATTAGTAGCGTGACTGATTCTTATCGTACTAATTTTTAGATCATTTTGTACAAGGTTAAGAATATCTTGCTCCAAATCGATATGTCGTCTTTCATAACTTTCATTTCGTGCTACAGTTGGGAAATTACCGTGTTCTCTAAGGTAACTAAACACATTAGAAAAACTCCTGTCACTAGGTAACCGCCGGCCAGGAAATCGACGTGTATATTCTCTTTGGGCAGCTTTCACATTACCATCACAAAATCCATAGACATACAACATGTGTGCATATTCATTATTATCAAATTTATGTGGCATTTTAAGTAAGCAAAAACTGTTATATACAAATAACGTAACAACACAAGTACAAACTTCAAAGTCACCAACTAACGTCAAAATTGTACTCTGTCATCAGCCAACTTGACAATTACAACAATTTGGGATATCAAACCTAAAGTGTATTAATTACTAAATTAAACAACACGTACAGACTGCTTGATTTTATTATTATTATCAAGAATGCATCAGAAGAGTCGAGAAATGATAATGCTCTAGCTAAAATAGTATATTAAAGTATAAGTGGATAAAAAGGGCTTTAAAACACGCGCGATTTTTCGAGCACGACGGCGCAGCCGGAGTGCTCGAAATAGAGCAAGTGTTTTTAAGACCAGTTATCCACGAATACTTTACGTTATTTTTTTTTATTGGTGCACTTTGAAATCATATATACTGGTATTATTACTACAAAAAATAGAAATAAGAACTAATAATGCAAGAAGGTTGAATTCGTGATGTGACATCAGTATACCTTTCGTTGTCACCAGAGCTCAAAAATGAATTATTCTAATATCGATTTTTTTAATAGTGAGGCAGAATCGCGGTTAATACCGCGAAATCCAGTGATATATATAAAAAAGAATATGAAAAGTTCATCAAATGGATGGAGGAGCACATATAAATGAACGAATTGTTAGTAATATTTTATTTGACGTTACAAGGTACTCCTGTCAGATCAATAATAAAAAATTTGTCATTTAGACTTCACGTTTCTCGATTTGTTGATGTTGTCATGGAAACTTTAAAAAAACGCGCGTTTTTTTAAGTTCGATTTAAACACGCTGAGGCGTGCTTTAAATGAGTAAAAAGGGGCACCAATAAAAAAAAATAATTAGACGCGGATAAAGAAATTTCTATTTTTTTTTTTCCGTTATGTTTAACCTTTGAAATGTAGATTTGTTGAAACGTTATTTTTGATTGAAATAAAGTTATGCATTTTTCCTCTTTTTTATACATTTTTTTTTAATGTATCGCAATGAACAAATGTTATGATAATTAAAGTATTGATGGAAAAGCATATTATTAGTAAACTTTCGGATCATGTGCAGCGAACGAAGGTTTTCAGATCTTTAGTGATCGTTTAGGTTTAACGGTCTTAACAGGAAGAGCCACAAAGAATGTACTTTCAGTCTGTGTCCAAGCATAGTTGAAGAAGAATGTTTTTCAGAAATGGGTGGGTATGCCAGATAGCACCACTGTATGTGATCATATACTGAAAGCACGCCATTGTACAAAACAGTTGAAAAATATCTATCATCTACCTACACAACTCTTCCACAAATATTATAAGTTGTATATTTGCAAAACAATATTCATGCTGACTATTCGGTTAAAATTAAATTACAATTCCGGGCCAGGGCACGTACATGAACACAAACAACACTCACACTGACTCTAGTTCTAAAATGTCGAATAGCGGTCGGTCATTTCGCTGGCCTCAGTGCTTTCGTCATCAGAACAATTTTGACAAAGGATTGATATATATTCTTCAAGTGAGAGAAATATAATTGACTGATGAGTTATTTCATCGGTTCGTAACGTGAATAGTTAGAATAGATATTCCAGGTGAACCAAATTTTTAAGGAATTTTAAAAAAAAATTAATTTTTGGGTTTAATCTGAGATGATAATTCTTTCCAGAGTTATTTGGTTCAAGAATGTGTATATATTTGATGTAAGAGTTATGTGTGTGTACGTGTGAATAAATTACTTTTTGGCAGCCCGTTTTTCATTATCAAATTGAATCTGACGTTGGCCAAGCGATTGCCAAATTAATTCATACAAAATTCATAATTTTCTGGTGAATGTCCACTCGATAATTTCAGTTTTCCTCTTAGTATCCTCAACCATTCAAGTAGAAATAAAACAAGGATTTGAGCTTATTGACGAAAAAATTAATTTTATTAAGCTCTGATTCCGAATAAATATATTCCGCAACGCAGTGCCTAACTTAGCTGAAAAAGGAGACATGGAGTAAAAATTATATGGTGATTTTCGTCTTTAAATTATAATGTAATGGTAATATTGATACCTCCTTCTTTAAACTGTCGATTTTTGCCGAATACAAAGAGACATATATTTTTTCTAACATATGTTTTGCTGCATGTAGGTGAAAAGTAAGGTTTTTATATTTTGATTTATATGATCATTCCACATTGACAATTCGCCTTTCTGTTTTCTTTCCATGTTTGCGCACATCCAAGACAAGAGAGTTAGAATTATCCGATTGTTGAAAACGAAAACAACGCAGGCCTTCGTGAATTTGGCTACAGTTCTAACTCCAACTGAATGCAGCAAACCAGTCTTGGAAGTTTATTTGAACCAAGATTTGATATACTCGAATGCCAGTGGACGTGCTGCCGAAAAACCAGATTCGAAGGAAGTACCGAAGGAAATCATCAAAGTTCATATAAATGCGAATATGAGTTATTTCACCAACTCCCAACGGAAAAAGGAATATTACTTCAGTCCTACAGAGGTTTGTTCTTTTTCTTCAAGTACCTAATCACAACCTTGATCATTGAGATTTATCGATATGGATTTTGGGTCATTTCAATATGTCGTTAAATGGCGTCATTATTTTGGATTTTGGTCATTTGAATTTTGAGATGACGAACTATTACGCATTTATTTATTGCTAGCTGTTAGCTCGATTTTGTCTGGGTGGAATTTGTATTTTTTCCCATCCAACAAATACGTCTTTCTTCCTATTTCTGAATCTTGCTTATGCCTGCAGCTTTGTCTGCATGGATTTCGAGGAGGTCATAAAACGACTGTGAACTCATAAGCCTCAAAGTCGTATTTTTCCCATGTTACTTGATCAAGAATGAAGCGATTTACACGATCCATGGTATTCTAGATATTGAATAAAAATTGGAATAAACATGACTTTATTTGTCAAATATCGACAAGTGAGTTGTTGTTGGATTTAGAATGTCATTCTCGATCGAAATAAGTAAAAATATATAAGATGTCCCATTTAAAAATAGAAAGTTGGGGTCATTTCCGGTCAAACCGGAAGTACGGCAAAGCAAGTAAATATGTCAAAAAATTTAAATTGAATTATAATACACAACCTCCAAATTTCGTTTTTTTATCTTCAATAATAAAAAATTATAGGGTGAGCCACCTAAGTATATATATATATATATATATATATATTTATTAAAATGTTAAAATAATGAAAATTATAATTCATTATTATTATTAGGTATTTAAGTTATCGTGGTTCATGCTATGTTTGTTTTACAATTTTTCTATACTTTTTACTGTTCTAGAATATTATAACATGTTCGAGTCAATGCATATGTATCAAAAAGTCAGTACTGAAGTATCTCTATTGTCATAAGTATGTTACCAACAATACATTCAATATGCACAAACAATAAAAATAATATGGAAATTTAAATTCATGAAAAAACTTTGGATCTCAAGTAGAGCAAGTGGTATACAAGTTGGAACATCCTATATGCTAAATCATATCAGGAGGAAACCCAACAGCGAGATGTCAAAAACAATGTGAGGCAAATAATGAATTATAAAAATTATGAAAACAGGAAAATGTCAAATAAGAATTTTATCCAAATTTGTACATAGAATATAAGATTTAAAATTAGATATTGTAAATGAAATCATTAGAATGGATTAGAATAACAAGAAATCAGACAGAAAGTGGCAATAAATTTTAAAATTTGTGAAAAAAAAAACAAAATGTGTGAGTTGCCAAGAGAAAAGGTAACAAGCTAGGAGATAAAAAATTTATGGAGAAAACGATACCACGTACCAATTTATGCAAGAAAAATTAAAACAAAATACAAGAGAAAGAACAAGCAAAACTATCCTCGAACGTTATACTACTAATTCAGATACCAATGGGAGAATAAACGAATGAGAAAAATCCACTCAACTATTAACAGAACAAAAATCCAGTCCATGCCATTGCCAGGAACAAAAAGGGGCTTTTTGCAGTGTAGCTGTATTTCCAGTGAGCACGAACACTTCCAAGAGGCAGGAGAACACCACAAAGTAAGAATAGCAGGTATTTCAAAAGCTGAACTAACTAAAGTGCAACGTATCAGGTCCAGAAACTTACATTGGTTATCTGATCACTTGTGTCCATCCTTCTGAACATTTAATAATTTTTGATGCTCACAGACTTTTTCATAACATTCAAACGTTTAAGTATTTATCACACTTAAACGAGTTTCACCATTTTATATTACTGTTCTTAGTTAGGTAAGTTAGATTTCGCAAAGTAGGTCAATTTTATGGATTTATTTCAATAAATACAACTATTTAACGATTTTTCTGCATTCTTTGTTTATCTATTGAACACCTAATCATAATCTTCCCACAAAATGGCACATTTTGACATCAAGCAGCGCGCCAAGTTGGCACTACTGAATCCTGCATGAGAATAGAGATGACTCATACTCCATAGGCGTACCGACTGAGCTGGGATAAGGTAAAAAGAGTGTTGAAAAAGGGTAAGACAACATAGCCGCAGCTTCATTACTGTTATAATAAGTATTCCTTTTTCAAAATTATTAAATAAATAAAAAAATTAATGAAACAAATTCACCATGATATAAATATAATAAAGCACCTATCACAACAATATATATATATATATATATATATATGCAATGCAAAAATTGTGGCATTTCAGAAAAAAACATCTTTGAGCAGGAATCGAACCCGCGACCTCTAGATCTCCAGTCTTATGCTATACCAACTGAGCTATTGAAGACACAAGTTCCATCTGCATTTCGAAAACCGCCTTGTCCTAAAATTTAATGTTAATTTGTTGTTGGGATGGATTAATGAGGTAGAAAGGATCTCATGCACTATCAGTGGCAATCAAGACCCTTTTTACCCATCATCCTTACGTCGCCGTCGAATTGAACCTTTCCATAATATACATTTGCTTCCGAAATATCGGAAAATCATTCCTAATCAATATTCTTGATTCTTTCAGAGATCATTTTTCGATGCTGAGCAAGATTGCAGCAGTAGAGCCATGCGTCTTCTGACCATCAAGAATTCAGAAGAGCAAGATGATATATTTGCAACCATGCAAAACCAGGGTCAGTTTTTGTGAAATACTATTTCCTGTAGTTTTTGTTTTTTCCGGGTCCAGCCTTCTATCGCGATCGTCTACAGAAGACTGGAATTCAAATAGAGGTTGTGTATCCCGAATTAGGGTAGCGTATGGATACTTCATTTCAAATGCAGGATATTGATACTTTATTTCAAATAATAGTTATTTATGTAATAAGGATCATAAAGACGATCATTATGGTACAAGTCGTGAATGCTATTGGGCGAGGCGTAGCCGAGTCTGATAATACGACGTGTGCCATAATGATTGTTTATGATTCGTATTACATACAAAATTTTATCTGATGGCATTTATATATATATATATATACATTTTCGAAAAATTAAAAACTGCATTTTTGACATGTCACAATGACAACTATTTATAAAGGAGTAAGTATATGTGTAGTTTCAAATATTAGTAGGTTAGTGAGCTGTGCTTTGCCATTTCCTTGACAACGTCGGTTGTAACGGCAATATTTATTTACCTGCTGTCAAACACAATTGTCACGTAGAATTGAATATAATTTGAATAATAATGAGTGATTCTGAAACTGGTAGTTTACCTTCTGATTTGGAAGAAATGACGCGAAATATCGTGGACTCCCTTTTGCAGGAAAAATCACGGAGTGTATATAAAATAGTGTTTAATCGGTACGAAGAATGGTGTTCTACAAAGAAAATCAAGAATATCACCCACGAAAAAGTATTTTTGACTTACTTTGAATGCCTATCTAAGGAAAGAAAACCATCTTCTCTCTGGTCGTATTATTCGATGATAAGAAGTATTGTATTAATAAGAAAAAACGTCGATTCCTACAGCTGGTTGCATTACTAATCGTGAATCAGAAGGTTACAGAGCTAAAAAATCCAAAATTTTTACTAAACAAGATGTCACAAAGTTTTTAACGGAAGCATCAGATGATACATATTTCGGTGACGGAGATTGTGAATTTTTTGTCAAAATTCAAAAAATCAAGATGGCGGCTTCAAGATGGTGGACAAGTTTTGTGATTATGGACCGATTCGATTCAGAATTTGAAGTTTTCGTCAAAATTCATAAATTCATGATGGCGGCTCCAAAATGGCGAAGGAGTTTTGGGATTATGGTCCGATTGTATTCAAAATTTGTATGTGGGGGTTTTCGGAGTCGGAGAATATGAATTTTTTGTCAAAATTCATGAAATTGGAATGACGGCTCATGGAATTATTGTTATAGAAAAAAACAAACTGGCGCTCCAAGATGGCGGACGAGATTAGGGTCGAAGATTATGAATTATCCTTAAAAATTCATGAAATCAAAATGGGGCTCCAAGATGGCCGATGATCTCTGTGTTTATGGTCCGATTCTATTCAAAATTGGTATTGGGGGTTTTCGGGTCGGAGATTATGATTTTTTCATCAAAATTCACAAATTCAAGATGGCGGACGAGTTTTGTAATTATGACCCGATTCGATTCAAAATTGGTATGTCGGGGTTTTTGGGGTAGGAGATTATGAATTTAGTCGAAGATTGTTATTTTGAGTTAAAATTCAAAAAAAGCACAGAATAAAATAATTAATAAAATACCTTTTTAACGGCAAGCTTTTATTCAAATGCACTGAAAAGTAAAAAATAATCTTTTGGATGTGTGACGTAGGTTTTTCCGTGAGTTATAGATTCAAAAGATTGTCGCTTTTGTATTTTGAAAACTTTGCGCGACAAGCCTTCGAATCTATAACTCACAGAATAACCTACGTCTTCAAGAAGGTATTTTATTAATTATTTTTCAGTAATTATTGTCTGAAAAGGATATTCAAATTGTTTTTACTTACCTCCTGATTATTAAGAATGATACACTATTAGTTATTGAAGTCTTTATTATTCAGATTGTTGTGGCGAATTTCGTCAATCACATGTTTTTTTTTCTGTTAATTTTTGTAATAAAAGTCTTCACCATAGCATTTTTGAAGACAGAATGAAAAGACCTTTCAAATGAGGTATCACAACAAATTTAAAAACTTGGGATTAGCAACTGTCACTCGAAGGGGAATTAATTTTTAGATAAAGTGGAAATTAACGAATGAAAATGAAGTCCCGGGATTTTATATGAAATTCTACAATTATATATTCCACCTTGTAAGAGAAAATGAAATCATAGCCTCCTGCGATATAAATGAAATCTGAAAGTAGTTCAACTGTTACATGATTCAACTTCTGTTTTTGCAAATTACAGCATATGAAAATTTCTGGACATCAGGGAACGTAGTAGCTGATCATGAAACTTGGCGTTGGTCCGACGGAGAAGAAATTACTTATTTCCATTGGTATAATGGAGAACCAAATAATGAACAAGGCAACGAATACTGCTTGGAATTATGGAAAAATGGGTACTGGATTGACAGTCAATGCGAGGCAGAATTACACTTTATATGCGAAAGCGTGGAGAAGCTCCTTGTGAATTTGTACATTGGCGAAAACTTAGTTTTCCAAAATACTTCCTCGACTGAGAGTGACACTGAGGATACAAACACCATCACAGTACACATTGGAGTCGATGGTATGTAGAAAAACGGCGTTCATTCGTTTTATTTTTCATCAAGTCTCAGTGAAGTTAGTCGAAAATAATGAAGCGAAGGACAATAATTAATGAATTGTTTTTTTCCATTCTTTGAGATGGCCCATTTATAGTATGATCAAAAGTTGTGATAAGCACACTACATCAAGTATTTTAAATGTAGCCATATGTGATACACTTAACTGAAGAATGCCATTATAATAAGTCAACGTTTTATTGCCGTTCGAAATCAAAGGCGACCGCATTAAGAGTGAAAGAATGCATCTCGTAAAATTGACACCTCCCCTATCACTTGCATCGGCACAACAAACGAATCGACAACCATATTTTCAGACATTCATAACAAATCTTTATAGAACGTCTCAACAGATGAAGCCATAATAGGCACGGTGATATCGGAAAGGAAATAAGAGGTTACGTAAACTATAAAAAGTAATGACCCATTAAGGTAATATATCATGGCGGCGTGTCAACTCAAAGCCGAGACGGGGTACTCGCCGTCACATGAAGTATATTTGATTGTTTTCTTGCGGTTTCGTTTGAGTACCGAAAGCTATATATTCAGAGTCATTCAGAGTCCTTCAGTCAACGATCGAGATTCAGTCAGTACAGAGCAAGTTCGGCTCCATAATTATGAAGCGGATAAAAGTAAAGTTTAATTTCGATTAGAGAAGATGCAGTCTCAGCTTCCTACGCGAAGTAAGCGTAGACTTCGTGAAGTTTATCTAAAGTATCAAATTAATCAAACATATGCAGAATCATAGTGAAAGTGTAACCATCAGAAAACATCCCAGTAATAACTAAATACATGGAATACATATTTATCAAGAAGCTAAATAATCAAATCACAAGTGAACGCGTAATAAAACTCGGTAATAACACAGAATAATTAAGTCAGTGGTTCTTCAGTTGAGGGTAAGCGAATAAAACTGTTATTTGGCAAGGTATATATGTATAGTGTAATGAGAAAATATTTCATTATTGATTCCATAGTAGAAGAAATTATTTGATTTGATAAAAGTAAAAATATTATCAATTGTTAAAATAATTGAGGAACAGTTATTTTAATTGTCAGTCCATATTTGTTTCCCATTTAAGTTATTTTTAACTGTATTATTATTTCGAAACTATCTGAGATTGGTTATTGTACTGTCAAATTAAGTCCCACGCTTCATTACATACTGTGTGAAACAATATCTCAAGCCGCTCTGGGATATTGTTCCGTTATTGGTCAATAGACTAATAACACTCAGTATGGTTAAGGCTTAGCTATTAAAAACAAACGAGCAGCTATAACAAAGTGCCTTTTTTTCGTAATCGAATTCGCCTTCACCGAAAATTGTGATCAAGTATTCGATTCGTAATAGCATGTAGAAAGTCCCGCTTGAAAAAAAATTGCAAAAGTTATAAACAATTTAGTGAAAAATGGGGTTTCGTTTTTCGCAAATATCCCAAAAAGTATTGCAAATGAAAACACGAAAATATTTAAAATTATATAAAAATTGAAAAAAGAAATCATCACAAAGTCATACATAATTTTTTTAATTTTTTTATTATCTGAAAAAAAAAATATTGCGCGAAAATCCATTTATTCATACCAAATTGTTTATCAAATAAAAAATAAACCATTTTTTCAGGTTATGAAAGAGCAATAGAAATAATGATTAACAAAAAGAACGGTTGCTTGATATTAATATTTAGCAGCAAAAAAAATGCGTTTTTAAGCAATACAATTTTTTTTAAATACGATATTTTTTTTCTGAAAAACATAATTTTCATGAATGATTAGATTACACAGAGTGATTAAAAGTACTTTGACAAACTTCAAGAAGCGATTCCTCACAATATTCTAATAGGAATTGTCCGAATAAATATATATTTTTATTTTCGTTTTTTTTTAATAACTTTAGAAATACTAACCTTAATTGAACGAAAATTGGTATTGAGAGGTTTTTTGAGGTGTCGAATTCGAACCTGATGTTATTATTGCTCTTACTCGTAGAGGGCGCCATCTACACGTCTTTTTCTTTTTTGAAAATTCATAACTTTTTTAAGCGTACTTCTAGCACATTTTTCAGTGAAAAAATCAATTCCTCTATCATATCTAATTAAAAAAGCTACCCTTGTTACAAGTCGCTATAAGCAACCGTTTTCTAGATATTTGGACTTGAAAATTTCAAGTCGATTATTTGATAATCGATGCGTGTTGAAGTTATTACCATTATTTTGCATTTTTCACAAGAATGATTAAGAAATGAATTTGGCGTTTAAGTAAAAAGTTTTGGTAATTACATATTATGTGACAGTTAAACGTTTTGTTGTTTTGTTGAAGTTTCTGTAAGTTTTAAAACACTAATTTGAAAAAAATGGATTATTTAAACAAATCAAAATCAAATCAAAATAGAATCGAAATTACTTTATTGTCTGAAGAATGGTAACTCTTATTGACAAAGTGGTAGGATAAGAAACAACAAAATAATACTATAATACTGCAACGCCACATAGCCAGAACTATGGGAAACTACTAAATATATACAATTCATAAAATACATTTTGGTGCAGGCCAATACACGTCAATTTCTCAAAGTCAAGACAGGCAATAATATATAAAAAACATATACGTAATATATAGAAAAACATATACAATATACACATATACACACATATATATATATATATATATATATACATATAGGGAAATTTGGGGGTGAAAAAGGGTCAGGCATATTTTATAGACCTATTCAATGATGTGAAAAAATCGAATTTAGCTCTTTTGGTTCTGGAGATATACAGGAAAAACAAAAAAATCCCAAATTATTTTTTTGCCTGTATTTTCTTTATTCGCAGACATATTGAAAATCTGTCCACATTTTGCTATTGGCACTTGATGTGAGCTATCAGAATATGTTCATGAATCTTTTATACAGGTGTCATCTGGTTGGGCCACCCCATCTTTGAATTTTTAAATACGGACCTGTATTTTTGTTGTAGTTTTGGATCGTCGACGTTCACTTCATACTGAGAATTGAATTTAATTTTATATTTCGGAAGTTTCGTAATATTATTATAATTGGGTGAATTATTCCTTTTAAATTACGGCCCTGGAAATTGGTTGACTGGTTAAATAAAACACAATAGCAACTTTCACGTCTCCCCATGTACCATAGTGTTTTTAGAGAGTATTTTTTTCATTTTTAGGTACCAATTCATATTTCTTCACATTTTCAATGCTCTTTGAGCGTTTTCTACAATGAACTTCGAATAGCAAAACCTTTTATGATTTTTTGAAACATATCTACAACAAAAATAGATTATACATATGTATTTTGATAAGCTGAAAAAAAAAAACGATAGCAATAATTACATCCGAAACGAACACTATAATTGTAATGAAAAAAATGAAGTAATTTATATACAAAAAATCAATGGCGCAATAAATGTTCGAATTGGAGTCCTTCCATTTCGAGACATTTTTTAACTCGTTTTTTCATATTATTTATTGCCCTTAATACACTTCTTTGCTGCATTGTTGCGAAAGCATTCAAAATCCTCAATCTCAAGTCTTCCACATTTTCTATCTCTCTGCCAACGTCAATCCTATTTTTCAATGTCCCCCATAGAAAATAGTCAAAAATAGTAAGATCTGGTGATCTTGCAGGCCATATTATTGGCCCATTATTTGCTATCCAACTGTTGTTGAATGTGGTATTCAGAAACTGATTAACCTCTCTTGTACAATGAGGACGAGCTCCATCATATTGAAACCAGATTCCATTCAACCTACCTATTGGAATATCTTCGAGGTATTCAGTGAAGGTGGTCCTTAAGAATTGCAAATAACGTTCGCCATTCAATGTCTCCTGGAAAATATATGGCCCAAGAATTTTATTATCAAAAATTCCTGCCCATACATTGAATCCAAATCGCACTTGAGGACGAACTTCTGAAATTATTTTCATTGGTCTGAGACCAGACATGTTCATTATTCCTATTGAATACACCGCAATTTAGAAACGACTCTCATCGGTCCAAATGATGTTATTCAAAAAATTCCCATCTCTCACGATTTGTCTACGCAACCAGTTGCAGAAATTTCTTCTTCTTTCGGATTTCCTGATGTAATTTATGAAACGTTTTAATTTTGTAACATTTAAAATTATGCTTCCTGAGAGTGCGCCAAACTGTCGTTTGTGGCAAATTCAATTCATCTGCAATTTGTACCGATGATTTCGATGAATTTTCTTTAATATAAAATTCAGTGATATTACTGAAAGTTTATTAAAATTTAAAAAAATTACTTTTCAACAATACTTTCCTCTATTTCGGCTGGAGTTCTGTTGCCATAACTTTTGCGAGGCTTATTGAATGATCCAAATTCGCTAAGGTTTTGTCTGATTTCTGGAACAAAGTTTCATGCGGTTGACGCCTTTCAGGATAAATTTCCATATACCGTCGGGCTGTAGCATAACTGTTTCTATGGTTTTCATAAAATTTCACCATGTCCCGTTTTTCTTCAGCGGAAAACATAATTTTTACACCAATAAACTCAAAAATATACAACAAATATGACAAATGTCAAAATATTATCGACAATTGTTCTCATAGTCTACTGAGATTTCATCGGTATTAAACATGGTAACTAAAGACATTAGCAACTTATAGGTAAGTATATAGTAACTAGCGAAATGTGGTTTATGATCTTTCTATCTCCAAGAATCACTTATGGTGCAAGAAAATGTGAAGACTTGAGATTGAGGATTTTGATGCTTTCAAACAATGCAGCAAAGAAGTGTATTAAGGGCAATAAATAATATGAAAACGAGTTCAAAATGTCTCGAATTGGAAGGACTCCAATTCAACATTTATTGCCATTAATTTTTTTGTGTATATAAATTACTTCATTTCAATTTTCATTACAATTATAGTGTTCGTTTCGGATGTAATTATTCTATCATTTTTTTCAGCTTATCAAAATACATATGTATAATCTATTTCTTTGTAGATATGTTTCAGATAATCATAAAAGGTTTTGCTATTCGAAGTTCATTGTGAAAACGCTCAAAGAGCATTGAAAATGTGAAGAAATATGAATTGGTACCTAAAAATGAAAAAAATACTCGCTAAAAACAATAATGGTACATGGGGAGACGTGAAAGTTGCTATTGTGTTTTTATTTAACTCAGTCAACCAATTTCCAGGGCCGTAATTTAAAAGGGAATAATTCACCCAATTATAATAAAATATTACAGAAACTTCCTGAAATATAAAATTAAATTTAATTTCTCAGTATGAAGTGAACGTCGACGATACAAAACTACCAAAAAAAATACAGGTCCGTATTTAAAAAATTCAAAGTTAGGGGTGGCCCAAGTCAGATGACACCCTGTATAAACGATTTATGAACATATTCTGATAGCCCACATCATGCCAATAGCAAAATGTGGACAGATTTTCAATATGTCTGGCAGATTTTCAATATGTATGCGATTTTTTGGTTTTTCCTGTATATTTCCAGAACCAAAAGAGCTAAATTCGATTTTTTCACATCATTGAACAGGTCTCTAAAATACGCAACTTTGCCACAATTCAACCGACACTCTATCTCTTATCGTTTACGAGATCCCCATGTACAGAAACGAATTTGAATAGCCCTGTATATATATATATATATATATATTTATAAAATACACAAAATTCTGGTAAAAATAATATAAAACAATTTACATAAGATAAAGTAAAATAAAAATAAAATATAACATTTTTAAAATGTTTGCGAATAGAATTCGTCCAGCGAGTAGAATGCTCTTTCTAGTAAAATATTTCTCACGGAAACTTTGAACTTTCTTTTATCTGTAATCGTTTTTATTTCATTAGGTAAGTGATTGAACAGTTTCTTGCCGTTATATATAATGGAGTGTTTTATCTGTGTAGACCTTGGGAGTGGTGAAGTTGAATTGAGGGCTTGTCTAGTGATGTGTTGTGCTGTAGACAACAATAATGCTCATTAATTTGTTATGTGTGCATACATGTTGATTTTAATTGTTATGTTCACAATATTACCATGAGAAGATATTTTACACCTTACTCAAACATATTTTAAACGAAAATCTGTTGTGTAAACCATAATTTGCTGTGTATGTATATATGTTTTATTTTTTATTTGTTATGTTCACAATAACCCTATATGTTATTTTAACTACGGACATGTTCCAAACTTGACGTGTGTAATGAAAGAAATATTCAAAAACACCAATAAAATTCTATTCTATTCTACCTGGGACGATTAATTTGATGAGATGCAAAGAAAGTTCTTACCGCTAACAAGATAACCACTCTCATTGTCGTATTTGTAAGATCGAAACTTCTATCCTTTCTGTAAAGTGCATAATTGGAGTTGACTATTTCACTATGAAATATATCAGATTTTAACCAGGTTTAGCTCAGAGCTATAATATCATAGTCATTCAGAGAAATGAACGATGACACTAGTTCTTTCAGTTCTCTCTTTTTTGTGTATGGTTTTTGTCTTATGAGGATTCTAGTTACTCCCCTTGGCACCACTTATTTATTATGTTCAGAGCAAGATTTCTCATTAATTTCTTTTTTTTAGGTAATAACAACACGGATCATTCAGCGCTAGTATTGGTTCAGAGAAAAAACTCACCCGAAGATTTGATCTTAATTGGGGAGGACCTGAAATATCCATCAAATTTCGAACCAGGAAAATTCAACGGCATCGATTTTCGAATCGAAACAATAAGAGCAAAGGGTAAAAAAAAACATTCCATGTAGTAAAATATTCATATACTTTTTAATGACTTTCACCCAACATATTCCTGGATGTGTGGGGATCCAGATAGAAGTACACGTGGTCTTATTCATCTGTTGAAACGTTACTCGTATCAGACCCTATCAATATCCCTTTCAAGAACATGATCGGTTAACGTTCATCCTGGAACACTTTATAGAATATTCATTCGAATTCGTTTCAGATTTCAGCTGTCCAAAAGAGAAGGTCTATTACTTCCATTCATACAAGAAAAAGGTTTGTTGGCAGCTATCTGATTTAATGCGCCTATCAACAACAACTTTTTTTATGTTAAGCTCAATTACGAAGATGCCCTGGAACTCTGCCATAAACTTTCCATGAAGCTCGTCTCCATCGAAACAGAGGAGGAACAGATGGTGGTCGAAATAGAGATGAAGAAAAGAAGTGAGTACACAGGGGAGGCCTGAGGAAACTTTTGAAACCGTTTCAACGTTTCAAACACAGTCCTTTTGCCTGTCCACTGTAATACATTTTCAAATTTTCGTTGGAGATTGCCGATTGTACAGCTCATCAAGGCAGTCATGAGACGTGAATCTTTCAGGCCCCTCTTTATTGCTCTCTATTGCTCCGAATGCGTTCTCGCTCTGTCTTGTACGCATTCCGCGAAATCCTCACGTCTCATGACTGGCTTGATGAGCTGCAGCTGGGCAGCCTTCAGTTTTATGAAAATCGTAGACAATATTCCTTATGTCGTTGAATTCATAATCTTGTAACCTTGAGGTTACGCCTATTTTATTTCCCCTTCTTTTATGATGAATTGAATAACCGGATTTCCAATATTTTCCGCAGCCGTAACTTTTGCTTCTTTCATAATACGTTCAATAGTTCTCACTGATACTCCAGAACAATCATGAACACATTGTTTTATTTCTTGTTTCGATTCATTTGGAAATAGTGTTGTAAAATAATTAAAATTCTTGTACACTATATATTGTACACACTTATACAGTATATATTTTTTCATACTTTTTTTAAATTTGGTTCATTTCTGAATTTCAATCTGTTACGTTAGGTATTTGGTATTTTAATAATGTATTTTTATGAACATTTCAACAATTTATTAATGTATATTTGATTAATATTTTTTTCACTCCCTATTCATGCAAAACAAGTGCTTTGCACTTACCGCTTTGATGACTTCATTCACCCCATGTAACAGTTTATATTTGTATTTATATTGCGTATAAAGTTTATATTATTATTAATACTTGGGGCTATGCGCCGCCTAATGTAGATATTTTTAATGCAAAAAATCACAGTTAGACAGTTGAAGATGATCGATACGAATCTCAACAGTAACTGACCAAAATTAAAACAAAACCGACGATGCCTTTGCTAATGACTTTTTTTTTTTTAGAAACCCAGGTAAACAAATTTTTACTCAAAGATTATGATCACTATGATTATACACATTGTAATTGAAAGTGCATTAAATACCTGTTTTTCCTATTTCAAAGCCGATAATATGATTATTCAATCCCTAAATATTCATTGAAGAAAATTTGTCTGAGTTAAATCTTGATCGTAATGTCATAAATGTGAATAAAGTTTTTTACTTTTTGTCGCTCGAGACGCAAATCTTGATATTTAAATACCTTAATCTGTTTCGTGTGGAATTACGTCACTATACTTCTGTACAACGTGATTTTAAGCGGATTATCCTCCGTTTGACAGCCCACTTAGCGTACTGCGCATATAAAGAATATCGCATCATTTGAATCTTACAGGGTATTTTCTTAATATTTTCAGATATAGACCATTACTATTGGACTTCTGGTTATCTAGGTGAAGATGGTTCCTGGTATTGGAGCGAAAATAAACCGGTCACGTATACAAATTGGGCTCCCAAGGAGCCAAACAATAAACAGGGGACCGAGAAGTGCATAGAATTATATTTTCCACTATACAGGATGAGATGGAATGATCAAGAATGTGAGGACAGGAACCCTGTGATTTGTGAAAGTTTAGATTGATTAATTAAATTCAACTTCTAGTTAATGGGATGAACCATCTTCGATTGGCTGTTGACAAACACAAAACTACCAAACTCCTGATTGAAATTGATCACTTTTTATTTCAGATTTTTGTTTTTTCAAAAGGTTTGATTTTTGATGTTTATGATATCTGTTTCTTGCGCAATACATTGAATGAAACAAAATGTATTTCAGTCCAATACACTTGTTTCGATATGACGAATTAGAATTATTATTTCAAAGAATACATTAATTTGATTCTTAATCAACTATTTGTATCAGATGAACCTGATTGTTATATTTATTTAGCAGCACACTCTATCGATTTTTTTTATCCAAGAATCTTATCGCGTTTGAAACCGTACAACGACACACTAGCTTGTCTCAGAATATTTGCGGCTAAGCTAAGATTGGATTGAAACAGAAAAGCAAAAAAAATCGAAGTACGAGTCTAAGTAATTTATTGATTCACAAGAAAAATAGAAAACACCTGGTCTATACCTGTAAACATTCCATGTATAAAGAAAAAGAACAGTTGATTCTAAATGAAATATCAAATACTTCAAGTCCTTGAGTGAAAGCAATAGCCTTCGAGCACCGAATATCAATCAAGATTACAATAACCCAGTCGAATTAGTATTTTAGATTTACAAAAATTGGAAGCAGCAATTTTCCTTCGGAATTCGTTGGGGGGGGGGGGAAGTCACTGGTATTCTAATTTAAAAAAGTAGGGATACCAAAGTTGTTGTTGCATCCGCCATCTTGATTTAAAGGGTTATTTTTTGTTTTTTGAATAACTCATTTATTTTCAATTTTACACGGAAAATAGTTATCACAAAAGTTGTTTAAAATTAAATTTCCTACAATTTTTCCGTAGGATCGATATTTTTCGTTTTATACCTGAGACGAGTTGGGGGTGAACTTAAGTATTCTATTATCGCGTATATTATTGATGTTGTACAATTATTTTTTCTGTTTGTTTTTTTGTTGCTGATTGTCGTTGTAAATTTGATGTGTTAAAAATGTTATTTGCTACAATTATGATTCCGATTTTTTCAAAAATTTATATTTTTGGGACGCACGTTCACGGTAAAGGAAAAGAGGGGTGTAAATAATCAGTTTATCGAACAGTATATTTTTTACAATTGAAAAAATGTTTTTTTTTTTCAGTACACTTTTAAGTCTTTCAAAATTTCAATTACGTCTGTTTGGAACGTTTAGCCGATGGCTCGGCCAAGTTTTCGTCGTTCGATTCTTCCTCGTAATTGTCGACGAATTCGTCCGGAAGCTCAGGAGGGTCGGGGGTGAGTTGTTCTGAGCGGTTTTCGTCACTACCAAGGTCATCTTCATCCAGCAGCTCTCGAATTGAGACGTTTTCGCACGTTTCTCCGTTGCAGTTGTGGCATAAGACGGAACATTTGAGTCCGGATTTGCGACAACCACACATTTTTCCGCACGTCGTTTTGCATTTAGATGATATCGTCTCCCCCACCTTTTCCCGGTATAAAACGAAAAATATCGATCCTACGAAAAAATTGATGGGAACCAAAATTGTAGGAAATTCAATTTTGTGATAACTATTTTCCGTGTAAAATTGAAAATAAATGAGTTATTCAAGATACAAAAAATAACCCTTTAATCCAAGATGGCGGATGCAACAACAACTTTGGTATCCCTACTTTTTGAATTTAGACTACCAGTGACCCCCCCCAATGAATTCCGAAGGAAAATTGCTGCTTCCAATTTTTGTAAATCTCAAGCCTGTTCTCAGCTAATTCTACTGGGCTACAAGTGTAACTAAATATCAAGCATTAAACATCAAGAATAAATGATGGCTCAAATTATTCATATTCATAGCCACACACCAGTTACTTGACCAAAATAACATAGAAAATGATAATAACAATTAAAAATTAAGGAGCGGTTGCAGAAATTGAGAGGTCCACTCAACGAATTTTTATATATAGTATTTTAATCCCAATTGGACCGACATAAAAAGTTTCCGGAAGGAATTCTCTTTGCAGATGCCGCCTTGACATAGGCGGCGGTATATTATTTTCCAGTGGTATTTTTTCAGTTACTTATTCTTACAATCATAGCAATTGATCACCCCATGTAAAAGTAGACACATGTTATCTCAACTGAATTTTATTATTTGTTTCGAAAGGTCTCCAGAAAGCCATATAGATAAAATTATTTTCAATGGATAATTCCTAACCTCACCAACACACGCAGCCAATCTAATTTTCGCAGCCAATCTAATTTTACGCAGCCAATCTAATTTTCGTAACTCTTTTCTATTTTCATAATTCATCTGAAACTTATTTTTTTTTATTTATATTTGCTTTGGTTTTCTTTTCGATTGCAATATTGAAACACCAGAGGAATTCGTGCAAAAAATGTTCAAATACATTATTGACGTCATCACTACTGTCCACATCAAAACTCATTTTGGAAAAATGATACATGAATTCATTTATGGCGTTATCATTGAAATTCCTGAAAGTGTGTATTTTGTTAAAATATTATCTATATGTTTGGTTTCTCGAAGTAAATTACAATCAACTGTTTGACAATAATGATCTGAGAGCCCTGGATCAAAATTTGAGGCTTTAAACATGTTTGGTGCGTTAGTGATTATATAATCTATGGATATAGAGCTAGTATAAGCTAAGCTAGTGAAGACTCTCGTGAAATCTGTGATTGAAGGGGTCATCCCAAACGAGCTTAGTACATCAAATAACATTTTTGTACTCAGTTTATTACTAAATTGGTCAATATTGAAGTCGCCGCCAATAATTACGAATTTAAATTTCTTCAGTGACGACAAAAGTTTGGAGAACTGTGTGAAAAATAGTTCTACGTCATTAGTATCATCAGAGGGAGGCCTATAAATACAAATATCATATAAACATTCATTATTTTGGTTGAACCAATGTGATCTTTGAACCAATAAAAATCACAAATTTCTCAGTTGTACACTGCATTCTATAATATACTGCGATTATCTTGCGAGATTAGGCTTTCAACGAAAACATTGAATTATTAATTGGAATATTTTTCTATATTTAGCAAATGAACAAGAAATAATTGCGTTTCTACATTTTATTCGATAAAAAGTCAATGAAGTCTAAACATACTTAAAAAATGTTCAAGGCATCTGAAGAAATGAAAAATATAGCGAAAAGCAGTTTCATTTTGACTGAGCCATCTTTGTTAATTTTTACCTCCTTCGATCAAATGGATCCTTGAGATTTATTTGTTTTTACACAAACGTTTACAGCAAGTCAAAATTTACGAAAAAGTATCACCCAACAAGGATAATGTATGAAAACATTAATTTGGTCAACATAAAAATAAATATATAAGATTAAAAATAAATTATTATGAATTAATTCTCTTCAAAAAAGCAACATAGTGAAAAAATATACCAAACTAGATAAAACAATATTGAAATGATAGTTATTTATAATATAAGTGTTAAAAGTGGAATTTTATTTTGTGAGTGAACAGTATAAAAACACTTTCAACAAATGCATGATACAATATTTTTTGTACAACTGTTACTGATAGTAAATAAAAGACACATTTTCAATTAACATCTGTAGGATCCGAACCTACGATCGCTGGACTACGAGACAGAAATTCCTTTGTGATCATACCTATAACTGTTGCAAATATAAATATAATGGAAGTTGTATTTGAACTTGATGATTCAGATTGGTCTCTTCCACCAGAAATTCAAGAAGCTGCAAATAGAACAACTTTGAATAAGTTGCCTCAAAATTCACTACAACAATATGAAATTGCCTATAATGGATTCATTGAAGGGAGTTAAATGAAGAAAGTTGAAGGCATATTTTTAGTTTATTTCGAAGAAAAATCAAAATTATGAAAGTCTAAATTCTCTATGACAAAAGCTGGATTGAAAATCAAGGAAAACGTGGATTTAAGCAGTAACCATAAATTGATAGCAATTTTGAAACGGACTCGCGAGTCCCCTAAAATAACTTTTGTATTTTGTATTTTAAAAATAATATCGATAAAAATTAGAACCATTTAAGAAGCGACACAATGAACTCGACTCATTATAAAGTCTCAAATTTAAGAAGTTTGATTTCGATTTATTCAAACTGAAACTATTTGATTAGCTCGTCTCGTACCATATTTATGGATATATAGTTTGAAAGAGACATAATAGGAAGGATTTTCCTCACAAGCTGATGCCATAACTAATATGGTAGTGAAATAAACCAAAATATATTTGCCTTAACACTTTAGTACTCAAAACAAATCGCAATCTTTTCATAAGAAATAGTACACGGAGTTTTTCGGTATGGCAGTACCAGCTAATAGAGTCAACTATTGTTATTCCAAGAAAGTTGCGTTTTGGTAAGGGGGGCTAGAAAAAACCGATTAAGTATTGATGATGGACGTATCGTCAGCAAACATTATGGTACCGGTGTCACCCAACATCTGCTGACGAATATCATTGCTATAAAGGATAGAGAGTAATGGCCCAAGGACCGAACCCTGAGGAACCACATGCGTTATAGTTCCGAGGTCACATATTTTAACCAGTCATTCATTGTCTGATGATTAGATATAATGATATGAGTTTAAGATACGTTCCTCTGATCTCGTTATATGATAATTCTTCCAACAGAAGGTTGTATGAGACACAATCGAATACCTTTTTTTAAAAGTTAAACATTTATTTGTTTTCATATTTGAGTTTACAATAATTGTGTATACAATTGAAATGGAACATATAAATAAAAAAAAAAAATAGAATATTATGTATAACCAGACAGTTATTAACTGGTATAAGATTATACATGGTTTTAGAATAATTTGTAATAGAAATAAATTTATTGGAAAATAATAACATATTAACGTAATAACAAATATTCATACATTATTAATAGAATTAAATAATGAAAAAAAAATAATACATTTGAAATTAATGAACATAGGATAATAATAAAAAAAAGAAATGGAGTTGTAAAATGAATGGAATCATGTTGAAAAGGGAAACATTCTCAATTGAATATTGATAGAAAGATTTTTCTGTGAATTGAAAAATCCACGATTAAAATGAATGTTTCCCTTTTCAACATGAATACCCCACAAGAGGTTATCTTGACGATGGAAGATAGTGACTAAGGTTTATATTTCAGTCGCAGATGATTCCACATCTGATTTTATGAACATCCTGTTTATATTTTCAACAAACGAATGGAATCAGTTATTTCTTTGTGATAGAATGTATGTTTTCACTTTAATTTTGAATTGAAATATATTGTTACATTTTTTTAGATCATCGGGTAGATTATTGAATTTTGAGATTGCCTCATATGTAAAAATTTTCTGACCTATTGTAGAATTGATAGCTTCAAGATGGAACCAGTCATATTGTCTAGTGTGGTGAGTATGAGTTTCGGAGTTTCTTGTTAATGTGAAATTAGATTTCAGCCTTTTATTAATAATATCATAAGAAATTTTCAGAGTGTTGATTGTATAGTGTTGCACTGAAGAAAATGTATTCGTTTTATCAAACAGTTGATTTGTTGGTATATCATATGGAAGACGATACAGGACTTTTGATGATTTCTTATATAATACAGACATTTTGTTGAAATTATTTTTTGAACAGGATCCCCAAATATTTATTAAATAGTTTATTCGACTAAGGATATGAGAATGAAGAATTAAATTTGCTACATATGTATTAAGTTTGGGATATCTTATCAATGCACCAATAATGGGAAATATTTTTTGTTTGAAAATATCAATATGCTTGTCCCATTTCAGTTTCTCATCAATCCAAATACCAAGGTATTTGATTTGGGACGTTTGTTTCAAGCAATTATTTTTTATACGGATATCTAGATTAATAGTTTGTTTATTTCGTTGGTGGAAAATCATATACTGAGTTTTATTGGAATTTACAGAAAGGAGGTTAGAATATAGCCATTTTTCTATTTTCTTTAGGTCTTCGTTTATCGTATATTCTAGAATTGTAGGGTTTTTATTTGCATATAAAAGAACTGTATCATCTGCATATATGGTGTATTCACTAGTTGAATTTATTTTAGAAATATTTTGAATATATAATAAATATAAAATTGGACCTAACACAGATCCTTGAGGAACACCTTTATTTATATATAATTTTTTGGATTCAAAATTGTTTACTTATTTTCCTTTTCCTGCTTATTTTCTAGGTCCTCGACAATAACTCCTACGACCCTCGGCAAAGCCATTATTGTGGATTTATTCTGGCGAAACCCATATTGATTGTTAGACAGGAAGTTATTTGATTCAAAATAGTTAGATCAAGTAAAATATCAGATGTCTTCATGATAAGTGACACATTTGATTTCAAAGCATATTCGGAACCAGTATTTTTCAATCTACTTTGAGAAGTATTGGTAAAGACTTGATAATATTGTTAGAAATCGCACTGAAAAATATTAAAATCGTCAGGAACAAAATATGTTTTGTAGTTATTTTTTGTTTTTGTTTTCGTATTCAAAATCAACGGTAAGATACATCAGTTGAGAATCAGAAGCATGGCAATACCGAATCTGAAATGAGAGTTATTTGAAAATCCCTAAAAATATTTTTTTGGGTGGATACAGCTTCCATGTTATAGTTTTATGATATCTTCTCCGTTGTATTCCTTTGAAAAAATCTATCATATCCAAATTTAGTAATTACTGAATTGTTTAGACGAATATAAAATTTTGTTATTGATTTGTGCATATAATCATCATCTGTATCCACAAATTACCCCCATTGAACCGACTCTGGGGAGCATTTGTTATCCTGACCTCTTTTCGAGATGATATATAAGAACAAAGTTCATTGTTCATAATCAGTATCGACGCAAAAATGAATATCTGCAATTCTGGTTTTCTGCTTGGCATAATTTGTTTTTTCGTTACATGGAGTGATTCTAGTGACGCGTCCGATCCAGGTAAGTTTTTCGTTTCATTTCATATCGATTAAAAAGGAAAAATGTAAAATATTTTTAATTTCCAAAAACTAGTGAGCCGCCAAGACGTCATATTGAGAATTCAGAAAGAATTGATAAAAAGATCGATTTGTTTGAAAATATGAACAGGATGCTCATAAAATCAGATGTGGAATCATCTGCGACTGAAAGATAAACTTTAGTCACTATCTTCCATCGTCAAGATAACCTCTTGTGGAGTATTCATGTTTAAAAGGGAAACATTCTCAATTGAAAATGTTTCCCTTTCCAATTGGTAACAACTCATGTTATTTTGGGGGAATTGTCATAAGTGACAGGTATACCTGGTGATTCTCCATGGTAGCTCACTATAACTTTTTTAATATTGAAGATAGAAAAACGAAATCTGGGTGTTGTGTATTATAGTTCAATTTAAATTTTTTGACATATTTACTTGCTTTGCCGTGCTTCCGGTTTGACCGGAAATGGCCCCAACTTTCGATTTTTAAATGGGACATCCTATATATTTTTACTTATTTCGATCGAGAATGACATTCCAAATCCAACAACACCTCACTTGTCGATATTTGACGAATAAAGTCATTTTTATAGTTTTTTATCTAGAATGCCAGGGATTGTTTAAATCGCTTCATTCTTGATCAAGTAACATGGGAAAAATACGACTTTGAGGCTTATGACTTCACAGTCGTTTTAAGAATTATTTAAAAGTCGTAAATTAGTCCATTAAAGTTCTAAATTTTCAAAATGACCTCCTTGATCACGGCAAAGTTCAGCTTTTTCAATTGTTGCGCGCACCATATTGATTAGCTGTTCCGCAGTGATGTTCTGGAATGCCACCCTTACTGTATACTCCAGTTCTTCACGAGTAGCTGATGCTGTGTTATACACCTGATTTTCAATAGTCCCCCAGAGAAAAAATCTAGCGGAGTAAGATCTGGTGATCTAGAATATGAAAAAAAAAATACATTATGAAAAAATATGACAACTTAAGAATGTACCTCGCAGGCCACTGAATAGGTCCATAAGTGCCAATCCACTTTTCTGGGAAGGTGTCATTCAGATGTTCTCTTACGACTTGCCAATTGTGAGGTGGCGTTCCATCTTGTTGAAAATAGATATCAACTTGGTTAGCCAGTGGCAAATCTTCAATGAAATCATTAATTTGATTTCTAAGGAACTGTAGATATCTTTCCGCAGTAAGTTGTCCGTTGAAAATTATTGGCCCCAAAAGTTTTCCTCCGATAATACCCATCCAGCAATTGAAACCAAATCGCTCTTGAAAATTTCATTCTTGTATCAAATGTAAATTTGTTTGAGACAGTACCTTTTATTATTCCGATTGAACAGACCCAAGTTGGTGAATCGAGTTTCATCTGAATAAATAATTTTAACTGGAAAACGTACATCTTCTCTGTATTTAGTCAAAAACCAGTTGCAATGAGTTAATCTTCGGTTGTGGCTTTATCGTAAAGATGTTGGTGTAGTTGGTACTTGAATGATCAATAATAATATTTGTGAAGAATTCTCCAAACAGACGAATAACTTATATCGCACTCAGAAACAATTTGGCGAATTGACGCCGTACAATTCACTTCAACATAGGCCAACACGTCTTCTTCTTTTTCTTCACTAACAATGAAGTTATTGGCATTTTCTTCTGGTTCATTTCGCATTTTCCTTTCCAGTTTTGGAAAATAATGCCGAGTGGGATGGCGACGATTAGGGAATCTCTGAGCATAAATTCGAGCTGCATCAGTTGCATTCTTTTTTGCTTCTCCGTAAATTAGCAACATGTCAATTTTCTCGTTTCTAGTATAATTTTCCATATCAAATTATAAACTATGCAACAAATAATTTTTAAAAGTGACAGCATATTCATTAGCCTATTTGCTTAGGTAGTCCTAGCAGCTTCAATTGTTTGTTACGGATAACTAGAACAACAGGACTTAGTGCATAAGTATAGCGAATACGTATTATTTGTTGAAAAGGGAAACATTCTCAATTGAATATTGATAGAAAGATTTTTCTGAAAATCCACGATTAAAATGAAGTTATTTTTTGTGAATGTCTAACAGAAAACAACTACTTCCCCGACTAAAGCCACGCTGGACATTGAACTACATCTGATAGATATTCTGAAAAGGTCCTAACTCAAAAGAAAAAATCTGAAATTGAAAATTTGCATTTTCATTCAGATAGTTATTTGATTTTCTATTCCAGTCTTCTTTAAGAACTCATAAAGATGAATGAGGCAAAGAAGGATGTTTTCCAAAAGAGAGTACTCACCAGAAATCATTCCAATTTTGTCGACGAAAATCTATTTCACGCTTCCACGTTCATCAGGAAGACCGGAAAAAATGGGAAACACATTTTCAAGAAGCAATCTCACTTTGCAAAGATGGAAAAAGTTAGAATCATTTCTTTTGGAGAGACACTTTGAAATTAGTGTTTTCTGACATTAAAACCTGTCATGGGGTATGATAGATTGATTTGTTGAAAATATAAACAGGATGTTCATAAAATCAGATGTGGAATCATCTGAGACTGAAAGATAAACTTTAGTCACTATTATATTAGGTATGATCGCTACTTGCAATTATTCAGAAAAATAGTGAAAATAAAGTTAAAGTGTGTGGTATCAAATTATTCGTAAGAAAATGATCTTTCACAAAAATCCGACGAGCCACCCCCTTTCTATTTGAAAAAATCAAGTTAACCGGAAAAATTCATATTCGCGACTTTTTAATAATTCTAAAAACGACTTTGAAGTCATAAAGCTCAAAGTCGTATTTTTCCCATGTTATTTGATCAAGAATGAAGCGATTCACAAGATCCATGACATTCTAGACCGAAAAATAAAAATGGGAATAAAAATGACTTTATTTGTCAAATATTGACAAGTGGAGTGTTGTTGGATTGAGAATGTCATTATCAAGCGAAAGAAGTAAAAATATCTAGGATGTCCCATTTAAAAATCGAAAGATTGGTCGTTTCCGGTCAAACCTGAAGTACGGCAAAGCAAGTAAATATGTCAAAAAATGTATACACAACCCCCAAATTTAGTTTTTCATCTTCAATAATAAAAAAGTTACAGGGGTGAGCCACCTTAGAGAATCACCCGGTATATGTAAAATGACACACTGTGAGCAGTTCGGATGGTTTCGTACACCTTCGAAATCGTATGAGCAAGACAGACTCGTACATAATAGAAAGAGACAGAGAGAGAGAGAGAGGGAGAGAGAGAGAGAGGGAGAGAGAGAGAGAGAGAGAAGGAGAGAGAGAGAGAGAGGGGGAGAGAGAGAGAGAGATAGATAGTGAGAGAGAAAGAGAGAGAGAGAGAACTTCGCATGGGGGGGGGGCATAACGCTTTTTTCTTACGTGATGATTTCTAGCAGTAAACACCTACCGCAAGCTGCGTAAAGGAACTTCGTTCCAATAAACTTGCAACTGTCAATATTATATTTTGTTGGAATGTATCTCTACAGGAAGTTCTATAATCCAAATTGAATATCAATCTCAGCAGGGCTTTTTGCTGTATGAAAATCATGTCTGATCCATAGTTAGTCTCCAGACAGCAATGATATATAATCGAGTGAAATTTAGCATAATAAAATCTATATGTTCTTGACATGTGAGGAGTGAGTCAATCATTGTTCCCAAGAATTTTGTCAAACAGATCAATTCTGAATATTTTTTTTGTAAACTGAGATTGAGGTTATGTAGACTTGAGGTTATGTAGACAAATTGCATGCATACTGCTTTGGTTAGGTTCACAATGAGTGTTCAATTAGAACTGTATAGACGTGTCATCTGCGTAAAGGAATATTTTTCCATCACTCATATTAACAGGAAGATCATTAACATATAATTAAAAAATTGGTGGTCCAAGAACACTGCTTCGAGGGGTACCCGTTGTTACAAGAAATATATCCAAACGTTATTCTGCTTCACCTGGAAACATCTATTCATCAAAGAAAGTAACTGATTTATATTACCCCGAACCCCTATATTAGAGGGTTTCTCTGCTACAAATTCAGTATTCAACGTGTCGAAGGGCTTAAGTCAAAGAAAATTCTTACATCAATTTTTTTTTGTCGATTAAGGTAGTTCTGCCACGAGACAGTTGAATTAGGAAATCATTGAAATTTAGCATACGTATTGTTCAACATTGAACAACACTTGATTACTATCGTTTCGGACGTCCATCGTCTTAATGTATTTAAAAGGTTTTCACGACGTTTCGAATGCTTGTATCTGCAATCGTCTCCAGGTGAAAACTGACAAGTTTAGGTGCTACTTACCAATTTATATAACTGTCGGCGCAATGATGCGTGCAATTCTGCCATGTGCAGCGGTGCGTGTAATTTCGCACGGTGTGGTGGTGCGTGAAGTTTCGCGCCTCTGCAGCCCGCCAGAAAGAGCAATCAGGGGTTTCCATACGTTCTTGATTTCAACGCTTGGTTGACTAAAGGCGTTATTGGCTTCGATGTAGGCGGCCTCTTTGAACTTTCGTTTGAACCAATGCTCCCCTCTATGTAGAACACTTGCGTCGTCCCATAGAACTCGATATTGCTCAGTCCAGGCGTGGTCAGCGATTCCCGATTTTGATGTTTCTCCACGTTGAGTCCATTTCTTGTGCTCATCCAATCTTACCGATAACGGTCTCTTTGTCTCTCCAATGTAGGAATCTCCGCATTCACATGGAACTTCATAAATGCAATTCTTACTGATTTCATTTTTGTTGTCAGGTTTGGTCTTGGTCAGGAAACTCTGTAAAGTACTGCAGGATTCGAAGCAGCTCTTGATGTTGAACTTGTTTCCGATCCTTCTGATCTTCTCGGAGACACCTCTGATGTACGGAAGGCAGATCACTGTGCTTTGTTGTTGCTCTTCAGATGTCTTCGTTCTCCGGAGTTGTTTCAATACTTCTTCTAGGAGTTTCTTGGGATATCCATTCCGGTTGAGGTCCTCTCTGATGTGGTTTAATTCGGCATCTAGTGACTCCGCGTCGTTGCATATGTGCGTCGCTCTCTCCACCAATGTTCTCACGATCCCTCTCTCCGTCGAACTGGGATAGTTGGAGCTGTAACTGAGGTACTGCCCTGTATGTGTCTTCTTTCTGTAGACGGAGGTGCGGATTTCATTGCCTATTCTCTCAACGTTCACATCGAGGAGGGGTAAGGCACTGTTGGTTTCCATCTCCATCGTGAACTTGATCGAATCCCTGATTCTGTTAATTCCTGAGAAGAAATCCTGGAGATGTTCGTCTCCGTGATTCCATACAATGAAGGTGTCATCAACGTACCTCAACCACAGCTTTGGTTTGTATTCTGCCTCCCGTATAGCCAATTCCTCGAACCACTCCATGTATATGTTGGCGATGATTGGAGAAAGGGAAGATCCCATCGGGAGTCCGTCGACTTGAGAGAAGAATCGGCCCTTTTCCTGGAAATATGAGTTCTGTAGGCAGCACTGCAGTAATTCCAATATTGCGTGGGTAGGAAGGTCAGTCCTCTCGTGCAGCTGGTCATCCTCTTCGAGTTTCCTTTTGATGATACTGAGAGATTCCTCTACAGGGACATTGGTGTGAAGGCTCTCCACGTCGAAGCTGATGAAACGATCTTCTGGTCCAAGTTCAACATCTGTGATGGTGTCAACGAAGTGCTTGGAATTCTTGACGTATGAACTGCTATTTCCTTGTGAGGGTTGTAGTATCGGTGGGAGGTATTTCGATAACTTGTAGGTTGGTGAGTTCCGTGAGCTGGTGATTGGTCTCAGTGGCATAGTAATCAAGTTACCACATCGTCTACAACTTTCAAATATTGAACAACACCTCTATACATTTTTTAACAAGTTTCACCATCCCGAACTGGAGATATATATATATATATATATATATATATATATATATATATATATAATTGAAGTTGACTCAATTAACACGTAACATATGGACCATGCAGAGGCAAACAGCACATTATTAATTCTACCGTTAGACAAAATTAAGGAATTTATGAAAAACGAGGAGGAGCTAGAGCAGGATAGCATAGATATTGTAAAAAAAAAACAAAGTGATTGACCATCTAGTTTGACAGATATAATCAAAACTACTCTCGTTATTCAAAATAGTCCACGGGGAAGCGCATATTATTAATTCTACCGTTACTACTAAAATTAAGAAGTTTTTGAAAAACGGGAAGGAGCTAGAGCAGGATATCACAGATATTGTGGAAAAAATCAAAGTGATTGACCATCTAGTTTGACAGATATAATCAAAACTACTCTCGTTATTCAAAATAGTCCACGGAGAAGCGCACAGCCTAAAGGGGGGGGTCGTAGAGAAATGCGGATTGTGCCAGGGGACTTTTTAAAGAAGGACGGGGGACCATTTGATGGTCTGAACACGAAAAAAAAACCCCTTCTCCTAGTCGACCCCATCGATTTTAACGATACCCCCCTTCCCCCCTCAAAAAAAAAAGTTCAAAAAGAGTACTACAAAAAATTCCATTGAAGTTTTATCGTAAAACGATAATTTTTCCCTATGACGTATGATTTCTAGTGAGGAGGGGAGGGGGGGGTGGTGAATTATTTTTTTTGCTACGCTTTTCGGGGACATCAATTTTTTGAGTCGCCGACTTTTTATAACGAAGAAATTGGGGAGGGGGGGCAAGTGCGCACCTTCAAAAAAAGTTTTTTTCGCGTTTCAAATCGAAAAGTCTTTTGAAATTTTTCGATTCCGTTGAAAATAATTTTCTAATTCAACTGTCTCGTGGCGGAACTACCTTAAATCATGAATATGTTGTGTCAAATTGAGCGTTGTTCTTTCTGTCGAGTGATTTTTTTCTGAATCCATGTTGGCTATTCCCCGAGCAATTGAAAACTATTTGGTTTTGATATATTTTTTGCAGGTAATGGTTGGGAAAGAGTTTTTGCGGATAACCTTACCTCAATTATACCTCTTCACCACTATGGGGGAAAAAGTTATTTCATGGGAATACATTCTCACGTAAGTACCTTTGTTTTGTTTTACTCTTCAAAAATAGTTTTTTACATTATTGCTTTTTGTGTCTACTGAAAGTCTACATTATTTGTTAATGGATTATGAAATCGCCCTACGAAGCCCTTAAATATGATACATTTGATCAACTGTTTTTGGAATAGTCGATGGATGAAAGTGACATTCCTATAAATTATTGACATTGCTATGAATTATTGAAAAATTAGACAGCTATGCCATTAGAAATAAGGAGATTCGGTATAAAAAAGGTCGACGGAAAAATCGAAGGTGAAAAATTAATTTCCATCTTTTTTTCATATACCATTAGGTTGTAATAATAGTTATTTATTATACAAGGGAAAACATTATTAGAGAGCTAAAATCTAATATTTTTCCCGTGTATAATACACTATTTTTTTCTGTGACGGGAAAAACGACGATTTAATATTAGAAAAACATATTATTACAATATATTAAAGTCAGAAAATTATCGATGTGAAATTTGAATTTCCAAACTGGTAGGCTGTTGTACTTATAACGACAATTAGACCTGCGTTTCAAAGTAACCAAATATCTGTTGCTTGTGGCTCAGTGGAACGAGCGTCGGTCTTGAGTCAACTGTTTCCACCTGGCGCGGGTTCGATTCCCGCAGCTGGTGAAAATTTTTTTCAAGGTCCCAAGAGTGGTTTCGGATCCCACTATAAAAGGTAAGGTCCCCGTGATCTTAACTCGTACAAGTTTTCATTAACTTCTGAGGGTTGGTCAAACAACTAAGAAAGCGGTTAAAAACAATTTTACATTTTTACAATTTACATTTTATTTTGAATAATATAAAGTTAAAAAATGTCTGATTCCGAATTTTCTCTGACTCCATCGGTGTTAGTAGATGTAGCGAAAGTAGCGTTACAAAAATTATTGCCAGCAAAGTCGCGGAAAATTTACGAAACCGCGTATTCAAGATTCATGGAATGGAAGATGAAAAAGACATGCAGTTCTTTCTCGGAGACGGTGTTATTGGCTTATTTTTTGGAACTGGCACAACAACAAAAGCCATCAACAGTGTGGCCGAATTATTCAATGATTAAAAGTATTTTACAATCGAATAATAATGTAGACATTTCAAAATATTTCAAACTAATTACATTTCTGAAAGAAAATGGGAAAGGTTACATGCCCAAGAAAGCTGCGATTTTTACGAGTACACAATTTTTTAAATAATGCTTTCGATGAAGTTTATTTGATGGCCAAGGTTGTTGTTGATTTTGGGATTGCAGGAGCTTGTCAAATTTGTGAAATCAGCCAGGTAACATTAGATGATATTGAAGATTTTGGAACGTTATCAATTGTGAAACTTCAGCAAACAAAGAATGATGTAAACAGGAGATTAGTAGTTACTGAAAAATATATAAAATTTTACCGAATGTATATTGCCCTTCGTCCAGCAGCAGCAAAGGATCGCCGCCTGTTTTAGGCATATCGCAATGGAAAATGTATCGATCAGGTTTTGGGTAAAAATCAGTTTTATAAGGTACCTGAAACAGTAGCTAATTTTCTTCAACTTGAAAATGCTAACTCATATACAGGTCATTCATTTCGAAGTTCGTCTGCTACACTTTTAGTTGAATCTGGGGGAGACTTGATGACACTAAAGAAACATGGCGGTTGGAAGTCATCAACGGTCGCTGAAGGGTATGTTGATGAATCGGTAGCACACAGGACAGAAATAGCTAATAAAGTGTTTAGAACGTGTGGGGCAGTGGTGAAATAACACCCGATTTGCGACCAGGTACATCAACGGCAGTTGTGTCCATGGCAGAAAAAAATATAATTTCAACACAAGAAAATTCGAGTGTTGTACCCAATAGTTCAAGGAACATGTCATTCATGCAATGCACATTTAATAATTGTACTTTTGATATAATGGAAATGTAACTTTTGTATAATAAAATATTCTAAAATTAAATATCTCCCTTTACTTATGTGTATATAACTCGTGGAAAAAAGTACTCACCAAAGGAAAAAGTAATTTCATGAAAAGTGATATTTTGTTACCTGTCAACAGCAGTGTGAAGTTAGCTGCCAGCAGCCAGCTGCTAGAATATCCGAACATGGACAATTGACAAGTGGCCTTCCGAACTCTTTCGACAACTGCCAGCTGCTAGAATTTCTGTTGGTGGTATCATATCATTTTATTGCGAACATAACTACTTCGTTCGCAGCCATCGTGGTATTTAGAAACAAACAAAAATCATTTAAAGATTAATGGAAAATATGTTCCTCAAACAAAAAATTATAACATGCTATTATTATTCAGCAAACGACTGCCAAGATGAAAAAAACGTAAAAAAATAATAATTTTTTTCGACTATTTTGCAAACGACTGTCAAGTTGAAAAAAATATTTTCTAGTCATATTTGATGCGTTCTATCGACTACTGAGAAAATAATTCCTTGATCTGCCGTCCCAGAACATACAGGGCCCTCAAAAAAAAAAAAACAATAATTTTTTTCGACTATTTTGCAAACGACTGTCAAGTTGAAAAAAATATTTTCCAGTCATATTTGATGCGTTCTATCGACTACTGAAAAAATAATTCCTTGATCTGCCAGCTGCTAGAATATCCGAACATGGACAATTGACAAGTGGCCTTCCGAACTCTTTCGACAACTGCCAGCTGCTAGAATTTCTGTTGGCGCTATCCATAGACAAATTAAAAATAAAGAGACTGTTTGAAACATTGGCGATCTTCACCACCAAGTTTTTGGTACGGCCAGTCGCGCATGGAGGCGCTGCCCGCAATCAACAGAAGACTGGCATGATAATTTTCCAATTTCGACATTTGTCAGAAAATCACAAACCACGTAATAATTTCAGAATAATTCTACTGTTAATTGTCATCGAAAAATTAATTATAGAAATTATACTATGGACTTGAATTATGAACCCAACGTCGAAAATGGAATGTTTTGTTATTCGAGTTGACGCTGAAATTCCTCGAAATATTCTTTTACAAGGTAAAATATAAGCTGCTTTTCACAAACTGATACTTATTTCCATCCATCAGTTGCAGAAATTTTTTCACAAACTGATACTTATTTCCGTCCATCAGTTTCCATTTCCTATCACCATTTGAGGAAGTACGAAGATTATCATCAAACTGGAGTATTTGTTAAGTATACCTACTCGTTCTCCTTTGTGCTAATAAATGAACGAAATTATTGAATGTTTGTTGTAAATGTAATTTGTTTTTATTTTGGTTGATTTGATGAAGACTGAAGAATATTTTTAATTTTGTTGTTTTTCGGAGTTTTATTATTGTTTTGACTGTAGTTGTACCTTGTCCTAGATACAATAAAATGTGTTTTTATAGTGTTCAACTTATTATTCTTGTTTTGTAAGATCTTCAATTTTGTTCTTGATATCATGAAATAAAGATTTACTTTGAAGCTTTATTTTAACCACGAACGAACTAACAGATTCTACGAATCGATTAGTGTATATATTTTATTAGTGATCGATTTGCCATTCCTGTATTTCATATGATGCAACCATTCATATGGAATACAAAAATGGCAAATCGATCACTTATAAAATATATACCATATCAATCATATAAAAGTAACACATTTGAAAAACCCGCCTTATCTCAATCGGTTTTACCAACTGTACTTAGTTCGGCCAGTTGTGAGATATGTCGCCACTGTTTAAACGTGGTGCCAACTTTTACTGCAGGTTTGACAACTCTCTTTATTTTTAGTTTCTCTATGGCGCTATCACTTCATTTCATTGCGAACGTAAAAAAAACAATAATTTTTTTCGGCTATTTTGCAAACGCTGTCAAGTTGAAAAAAAATTTTCTACCCAAGGGCCCAAAAAAAAAAAAAACAAAATTTTTCGACTATTTTGCAAACGACTGTCAATTGAAAAAAATATTTTCTAGTCAAATTTGATGCGTTCTATCGACTACTGGAAAAATAATTCCTTGATCTGCCGCCCCAGAACATACAGGGGCCTCAAAAAGAAAAAAAAACAATAATTTTTTTCGACTATTTTGCTAACGACTGTCAACTTGAAAAAAATATTCTCTAGTCATATCGACTAATATTTTCTAGTCTATCGACTACTGAAAATATAATTCCTTGATCTGCCGTCCCAAAACATACGGGGCCCTCAAAAAGAAAAAAACAATAATTTTTTTCGGCTATTTTGCAAACGACTGTCAAGTTGAAAAAAATATTTTCTAGTCATATTTGATGCGTTCTATCGACTACTGAGAAAATAATTCCTTGATCTGCCGTCCCAAAATATACAGGGTCCTCAACAAGAAAAACAAACAATAGTTTTTTTCGACTATTTTGCAAACAACTGTCAATTTGAAAAAAATATTTTCCAGTCATATTTGATGCATTCTATTGACTACTGAGAAAATAATTCCTTGATCTGCCGTCCCAAAATATACAGGGTCCTCAACAAGAAAAACAAACAATAATTTTTTTCGACTATTTTGCAAACGACTGTCAAGTTGAAAAAAATATTTTCTGTCATATTTGATGCGTTCTATCGACTATTGAAAAAATAATTCCTCGGTTTTTCTTTAATTAAATTTTCGAAAAACTAAATACAGAGTACTCCACAATTGAAACCGTCTTTTTGTTTGTAGTGGTCAAGCACCAAAACCGACAACTTATCAACATTGATTGGCTCTTCTTTAAAATATTCATTAGTATCTAACAAAACGACATCCCCTCGAAGGTGTATATAACCAAATCACACCATGGCCTATTGACTATCTCAAGTAGTCCCTGTATTTGATAAAAATAAATACTAGTGGGCCGGAGTCCTCCTTTGTAAAAGTATTGCATTTCATCAAATATGACTAGAAAATATTTTTTTCATCTTGACAGTCGTTTGCAAAATAATCGAAAAAAATTATTGTGTTTTTCTTTTTGAGGGCCCTGTATGTTTTGGGACGGCAGATCAAGGAATTATATTTTCAGTAGTCGATAGAACGCATCAAATATGACTAGAAAATATTTTTTTCAAGTTGACAGCCGTTTGCAAAATAGTCGAAAAAAATTATTGTTTTTTTTTCTTTTTGAGGGCCCTGTATGTTCTGGGACGGCAGATCGGGGAATTATTTTCCCATTAGTCGATATAACGCATCAAATATGACTAGAAAAATTTGTTTTCATCTTGACAGTGTTTGCAAAATAGCCGAAAAAAATTATTGTTTTTTTTTACGTTTTTTTCATCTTGGCAGTCGTTTGCTGAATAATAATAGCATGTTATAATTTTTTGTTTGAGGAACATATTTTCCATTCATCTTTAAATGACCTTTGTTTGTTTCGAAATACCACGATGGCTGCGAACGAAGTAGTTACGTTCGCAATGAAATGATATGATACCGCGCACAGAAATTCAAGCAGCTGGCAGTTGTCGAAAGAGTTCGGAAGGCCACTTGTCAATTGTCCATGTTCGGATATTCTAGCAGCTGGCTGCTGGCAGCTAACTTCACACTGCTCCTGTCAACAGGGAAAAAATTTAAAACTTTTTTCCCGTCACAGAAAAAAATAAATTTGAAATAAACCTTCATTAAAATGCACCCGACAGTGTCTTCATACTTGTGAACTGACCTTCTGTTTTTTCATTCTGTGTAGTGCATTTCGAAATCATCATACAGAGAATTTAACAATTTGTATAAAAATTCTGACATAGAAGCTTTCATTTTTCATGGTGGATTGAATATTTTGTTGTTGGTGAAATATATTGTAAAATTATTTTTGTTGTAGGCAACATACTTTGAAGCTCTGAATTTCTGCGAGCAGATACACATGAAACTCCTCACGATACGTTCCTCTGATGAAAATGACAGGATTTACAAATATATTAGAGAAGCCAGTAAGTACAAGAAATACTACAATATTGTTCCACCAAATCCAAATGGAGAAATGAAAAATAGCTCCACTCATTCAGGACACTATCAAATATTTTGAAATCAATCTCAATACTGAACATTGAGTGCTATTGAAATTATTTTTAACCGACGAAAAGAGAGGAGGTTCTTTTGTCGACGCATATTTTTTTTTTTTGTATGATCACGCATTACTTTTTACTGAGACGTCCGATTCCGATAATTCTTCTCTCAGTGGATAGAATGTACTTCGAAGTTGGTCCCATTTGAATTTGAAAGCTGAAATCCACCCCTAAGGGTAGCAAAATGAAGGATATTGATCACTCACCCTCTGAATTCTGGTCCGTTAACCGATTCTATCAGCTATAACTTTGTACTGGGATCTTCGATTTGGATGATTCTTCTTTCATCAGATAGGGTATACCTCATAGTTGATCATATTTGGATTTCGAATGGAATTATCCACCCTTACGGGTAGAAAAATAGGGGATAATTGATTTTTCACTTCTGGACATTTGCACACATATGTAGTTGACAATGACAGATCGCTAATGTCATTATCACAATAAATATATTCTATGAGAGGATGGAATGATATACAAAGTATTGAAATAAACTAACCAGAACAACGAAAATAATTTATATTACAACAAATAGTAAAAGTAGATAATCATATTATTTAACTGGTAATAGTTGAAGTAAGGTGGGTAAGTAAGTATTATGGAAGTAATAAAAAAACAAGCAGTTAGTAATCAGTAGATTTCAGCCACAAAAAATTGAAAATTAAAAACTTTAACAAAAAATTAAACCGACGAAATACGGAACTGAACAGTAAAAAATAAAATGAACCTTCTTAGTCTCAATAACTAATCCTAAATAATGTAAGTAACTAATTTCGAGTCGGCGCCAAACAAACAATCAACGAAGATCATCAAATTACTTCAAAAAAATTATCAGAATGTCACCGCCCAACTCGATGCCATCATTTTACGCCTTACCTAATTCATTTGCTTGTTTGTTTGGCGCCGACTCAAAATTAGTTTCATTAGTTTAGGAGCTTAGTTATTGAGACTAAGGTTTATTTTATTTTTTACTTTTCAGTTCCGTATTTCGTCGGGTTAATTTTTTGTTGAAAAGTTTTAATTTACTTTTCAGTTCTGTATTTCGTCGGTTTAATTTTTTGTTAAAAAGTTTTTATTGTATAGCAGAATAGTAACCAAATAAAACGCAGCAGTGTGGCGCTATTATTCTGGTTCCTCTTGTAAAATGACACAAAAGTAGTATGAAAACCTTGCCTCATTCCTTAGAATGGTCATAAATCGGTATTATAGTATAGGCATGGAGTTTGCCCATCTAATTCTGGTTCCCCTACTTATGTGGGAACACAAAATTAGGCTTTGTACCTTTTCTGAACATATATTACAACTATATGCATACAATATGGTTTAATAGTATTTGTCAACGTATATAATAACACTGAATATATGTATATGAAGAGCATATGTTTCAAAACAAATAATAGGCGAGATCACTAATTTCTGGAAAAAATACTACAATGTCCAGAACAATAAGAAAAGTGGTTGAATTTTTATATTATATATATATATATATAATATATAATATAATATATATATATATATATATATATATATATATATATATATATATATATATATATATATATATATATATATATATATATATATATATATATATAGAAGAAAGGTAGTCTCTTGACTGGGCTAGTTGAAAAAAACTGAGCTTAGGAGACACAAAAACCAATTTTATGTTTTCTTTGAGGTTGCAGTCAATAGGAAATGGCCATGTAAAGAAGACTCTTTGTTAAATTGTCGAGCTTTCGAAAAACTTTATTTCATTATCAAGACATTAACTCGAGGTTGCTAACAGGAAAATATCGGTGCACATCACAAATAAAATCTTAAATATCAACTTGTAAAAAACATCTTCGACTAATTAAAAATCTCATGTTAACTATGCAAATTTGTGTCGAGATTGATTGAAACAAACACGTGTTGATCCCTGCAGTGGGTCATCGAGAAAAAAGGCTTTTTTTCTGGATGACCCACTGCAGGGATCAACACGTGTTTGTTTCAATCAATCTCGACACAAATTTGCATAGTTAACATGAGATGTTTTTTACAAGTTGATATTTAAGATTTTATTTGTGATGTGCACCAATATTTTCCTGTTAGCAACCTCGAGTAAATGTCTTGATAATGAAATACAGCCATTTCATTTTGACTGCAACCTCAAAGAAAGCATAAAATTGGTTTTTTGTGTTTTCTAAACTCAGTTTATATATATATATATATATATATATATATACACACAGTACGGTCCATAGGTATGGAATAAATTCATTTTTAGCGTTATTATGTATTTGTTTGAAAAAACCTGAAACACGTCGATTCTAATCTCTCAATCTAGACCTAATAGCTCTTTCTCTAGTTCTAAACGGAAAATGTTACTCTTTACGGACGACAATGGTAAGCATTTATGTAAGGCCTTATCCAATTGTAACAACATGACTAACTTTATTATTGAGTCTATACACAAACCAGGAGGTAAATTTGCTGACATAGTTGAAAGTGAAAGACTTTATTGTTGTTCTTGCTGGTCATGACGATTTCGAAAGTAACAAAATCCCAAAAGTCAAAGAAATATGGAACAAAAACTGCTTACATACTAATATCATTTTTCTCTCTTGCCCTACAGTAGGAAATATTTTAATATCATTAGTAAGTTCAATATGCGACTTCACGACTTTATTTCTGAGGTGAACAACTTCTCTGAGCAATACATATCTCTACTGAACATAAACAATGCCCGTGGCTATAAAATAGGTAATAATTTAATTGCTGAACTAATGCTAGCGAAGTCAAACGCAACTGGAACAATGTCAAATGTCTCACCTTTGTAAAAACTTCTAGTACATTAGATCCGCCCCCCACTACCAAGTATTCTGAGACTCCCAAGTATTCTGAGATCCCCAAGTATTCTGAGATCCCCAAAAATGCAACTGCTGGTATTCATGATCTTGACGGAAGCAACAACTCTTTTGAAGCAAATCCATCACCCCCTTTTTTGGAGCAAAGTCTAATAAAGCGAACTTATCCTTAATGTTACTCAACGTACAATCTCTTCGCAACAAGGCCGACGAACTAACCTTACTTTTGGATAGTCTCAATGCGCCTTGGCTTGTCCTGTTAACTGAACACTGGCTGAAAGTTGACGAAATAATCCACATACCCAATTATCACATTCTAACAAGCTTCTGCAGAAATAACTTCTCTCATGGTGGTACTATGATTCTCGCTCATGAAGAGTTACTTGAAACCTCAGACTTTGTTAGCCTTGACAAATACAACGATATGTTAGTTGAAAAAGAATTCGACTTTTGTATAATATCAAGCAAAAAACTAGCTTTGGTAATACTCTGCTCGTATCGTTCTCCCCTAACCGATGCTCACACTTTCATAGAAAGACTCGAGCTTCTCTTGATTGAATTTACTCCCCAAACTTCTTCAATACTAACGGGTGACTTCAATATAAATTTCGATAACACCAGTTGTCAGCTCAGTTCATCCATAAAAAATCTACTTGTTTCCCTAAATCTTACAATGCATGTACATGCTCCGACACGATATTCCCAGCATTCTTCGTCTATTATTGATTATGTATGTTCTAATATCGCCAACACGTCCTGCAATGTGGTAATGGCTGGTATATCTGACCACGAGGCAATCCTATTCACATCCCGGTTTTAGGAGCAAAAGATAGAGTGGCGAAACACCTTGGACGCATTTACTCCACGAGTAACCTCAATAAATTCGATACCTTGAACTCCGCCACCCAATGGAACACTATTATCAGTCACACCGATCCTTTGACTGATTTCCACACTAAACTGGTGCATAACTTTAATAAAGCTTTCCCTTGTCGCCTCCTGAAAAATAAAAAACACAGAAAACCTTGGATAACTTAAGGTCTACTAATCTCCTCTAAGAACCTACGGTCCCTTCATCATATCAGAAAATTTGTTTCGCCAAATAGTTGGTTTCTCTCTTACTCTAATAAATACAGAACTTTATATAGGACTATTGTTCTAGAAGCTAAAAAAAGATATTACAATAACAGATTATTGGAATCTAGAAATAAACAAAAGGAGAGCTGGGCACCAGCATACCGTCTTGTAATGAACTAAATGAATATTATAGTACAGTCGCCTTGAATCTATCCAAAACCATAGCAGTCACGGAAGACCCCATGAACTATATGGGAAATGTAACAGTCCAAAACACCTTCTTCTTTAGTCCCACAGACCGCCATGAATTGAAAAAAGTATTCGCTGAAATAAAAAACAAAAAAGGATCTGGTTGGGATAAAATATCTATAAAAATTTTTGAACAACTACCGATTAGTATATTGGATGCTCTAGCTGAGGCAATTAATATATCTTTTGAGGAAGGCACGTTCCCAGGCTGCTTAAAGAACGCTTTTATTATTCCAATATATGGAGGGGGCAATCATAATGACCCCAGTAACTTTAGACCTATCTCTCTCCTACCCGCTCTCTACAAAATTATCGAAAGACTTGTTAAAAGACGAATTCTATCATTCACGAATAAAAACAATATAATATCAACGGCCCAATTTGGTTTCCAACGTAACAAATCCACCTCTGATGCCACATTTGAACTTCTCGAGCATCTATACCTAAAGCTTAATGACAATGAAGCTGCGGCAGTGGTGTGGCTTTTGACTGTGTGGATCACAGAATACTGCTGAGAAATGTTGAAAAGGGAAACATTCTCAATTAAATATTGATAGAAAGATTTTTCTGTGAATTGAAAAATCCACGATTAAAACGAAGTTATTTTTTGTGAATGTCTAACAGAAAACAACTACTTCCCCGGCTAAAGCCACGCTGGACATTGAACTACATCTGATGGAAGATAGTGACTAAAGTTTATCTTTCAGTCGCAGATGATTCCACATCTGATTTTATGAACATCCTGTTTATAATTTCAACAAATCAACTGCTGAGAAAGTTAGAAAAGATATGGCTTCCGCGATGTGCCCCTGAAGTGGTTCGAGTCTTATCTCTCTAAACGTAGACAGGTGGTCTACTCTAATGGTCTAACCTCTCAGGAGTCTTTGGTGGATTATGGGGTACCACAGGGCTCTGTCTTAGGCCCCTTATTATTCCTGCTTTACGTGAGTGATCTCGCACTACTGGATATTGCGGGTAGATTCACCTTTTTTGCAGATGATACCACCATTCTTTGGCATAATAAAGACACTCATCATTTGAATGCACTAATAGAAAATGACATCATCAAAGTCAAGAAGTGGTGCGACGCCAATCTATTGTCCTTCAATGTAAATAAAACCCACATTCTCACCTTTAAATGTTTGCTAAATCCTATTTCAATAGGTGACAAAAGTCTACACGAATCCTCATCGACTAAATTCCTAGGGGTATATATTGATAATAAGTTGACGTTTAAGGAACATATCTCAAGCTTATGTACCAAACTAGCTAAAGGCTGTTATGCACTTAGAGTCATATCGAAGGAACTCGACCAGATTACGGCAAGAACAACATATTTTGCAGTTATAGAGTCCCACCTGAGATATGGGATCTGTTACTGGGGGAACTCAGACAAAGCATCAATTAATAATGTATTTATGCTCCAAAAAAGAGCTGTCCGGTAAATGTGTAGGGCTGGCTTCAGAGATTCATGTCGGCCCATAATAATCAACGAACATCATTAAATTATTTCAAAAAAATTATCAGAATGTCACCGTGCAACTCGATGCCATCATTTTACGCCTTACCTAATTCATTTGCTTGTTTGTTTGGCGCCGACTCAAAATTAGTTACTTATATTAGTTTAGGAGCTTAGTTACTGAGACTAAGAATGTTTATTTTATTTTTTACTTTTCAGTTCCGTATTTCGTCGGTTTAATTTTTTGTTAAATTTTTTTTATGTGAATAAATTTTTGATGTCTTGAACGACCTTGCAGATAAGAAAATACCTGATTATTTCTTATGGGGTTATTTAAAATAAAAAGTCTATTTCAATACACCAGACAATATTGCAGATTTGTAAGTTAGGAGAATGGAAGAAATTAACAACATAACACCTGAGGTCCTACAAAATGTTGTACGAGAATTCCAAGATCGACTTGCTCATTGTCAAGAAGTGAATGATGGTCATTTTGAACATTTAATTCAATTGTAAAATAAATTGAAAAATACATCCTGAACATTATGTGATATTATTTCCTTCATTCCAGGTAAAGTATCAAAATTTTACGTTTTCAAAATACATTTTCTCAGTTATAATTGCACCAAATTTGAAAAACTTAATATTACTGAACAGAGAATGAAAATCCCTTTCTCATTTAAAATTTTTGAGGGCGCTGCTCATAATTTAGAGGGGGTAATATTTTCATACTGTGATTTGTCAAATTGATAATAGAAATCGACCTGTTTCAGGTTTTTTCAAACAAATATATAATAACGCTGAAAATGAATTTAGTCCATATCCATGGACCGCACTGTATATATATATATATATATATATATATATATATATATATATATATATATATATATATGAATTCAGAAATAACGACTGAAAATTGGTAAGAACAGTGGGGAATAACGGGGATCTTCAGTCAGCACAAGTGTTGAACTATGAAAAACTCTTTAATACGAAAGCTCGGTCCAACGTATTAAAGAGTTTTTATGTATATATATATATATATATTTTCTTTAGTTTCTTGACCACATATATATTTTCTTCAATTTATCGGAATAAAGGTCTGATTCAGTCAATTTATATAATTTCTCTTAACTACGTTTCGACATGGTATTTGTCATCATGGAAAAAAAATTTTTTTTTAATTTTCCACAATAACGTTTCTACGATGCGACAAATACCATGTCGAAACGTAGTTAAGAGAAATTATATGAATCGACTGAATCAGACCTTTATTCCGAAATTGAATATATATATATATATATATATATATATATATATATATATATTTATATATATATATATATATATATATATATATATATATATATATACAGGGAAGCAGCAATGAAAAAATATGCACTTTGAAGTTTATCCAAGCTTTCGGAAATGATTATTTCCATCATCAGGGAAACTAAGTAGATGAAAAACCAATAGTAATACATATTCAAGTACGAAACATTATGGCACTTATAACTTTGTTGAGGTTTGTTTCAATGATGTTAAACATATTCATCTAACATAGTAATACAAAAGAAGAATGTAAGTAAAAGAATGAAACGAAGTTCAAAGTTAATAAAATTGCATTGAAGTTGTTTAAAATTATATAAATATAACGGTCTACTCCATGTGGTGTGACTAGTAAAACTGACAGGCTAGGAATAATTCTCGCAATTTTATTCAAGCCAACGACACCTGCCTGGTGTCACTTGGAAATTACTACAGTGGTACCAACTGTTGGATTAGTACCAACTGTTGTTATCAGGTACTATTATTTGATATTGCATTGTTGCCAAATTTTGGATTGATATCTAAAGACAATGAGTAAGGGTAGATCTCACTCAAATGGTTAATATCTGTTTTTTATCGATGCAATTGTTTTCTTGGGAAATGAAAGCTATTTCTAAGAATGCTCTCTTTGGTATGTGACTCTGTCTCTAACATTGTGTTTTGAATGAAGGGCAGAGGAAAGGAAGCAGCTATGTCAGTCCAGTCCAGATAATCAAGCCACTTGTTGGTCAAATATATTCCTAATGAATTTAAAATTTTCGATAAACTTCCTTCTTTCCCTGTACCCTTCAAATAATACTGACGTTTTTATGCAGTAATGTTTCTATGCTGTGAAATGGCCCATCTAATCACGATTTTGAGGTCGTGAATGTAGTGCATTACTGTACAAAATACGAAAATAGTTTATTTCTCTCCGAATCTAATCAACCTGTTTTCAGGCAAAGGCACCGAATACTGGACGGCAGGCACGAGGTTGGTGGACGGTTACAGCTTCTTGTGGTTGCCTCAAGGGGAGCGAGTTGAGTACACAAACTGGTCTAATGGTCAACCATCGGATGTGAATGAGAAGTGCTTGCAGTTGTGGGTCATCGGAGGTCGCTTAGAGTGGAATGACAGGCCTTGTGATACTCGGTTCCATTTCATTTGTGAAAGATACAATAATCAACCCTCTTCTGCTAATTCTCTTTTGTGAGATTTTGACCTATGTAGACAAGGAGAGCGGAAAGAGTAAGGATTCTGGAAGCGTCGAAATTCTGGAAATATGAGCACCAGGTCGATTTCTTGCAACACTTCATCGAGAAAAACCTTCGATAACCACTATTAAAAATTTGGCATTGGCAATAAAAAAAACATCCGTATTGGGGTCTGGGTCTCACTTTAAGTGTCACTGGAAAAAAAAACCCTGACAGTGTTAAATTGCCATTATCAAACTCAAATTCAAATATAAAGTAGTGCTACCTACTATTAAATCAGGTACTCACAGTTTTTGCCCCAAATAAATAATTTAATTGTTGTTATTGTTAGTTTTATTTGGTATTGGGAAAAAGGTAGTTGTCATTATAAAAGTGTACATCTGGTTATATCATTTCATTTTACTTATTGTTGTTCAACACCGTCATTGTGTAATGAAAATAGCAATTTGCTATCATTCAACCATACATTTATGATAAACACATGATGTGATTGTTACAATAAAAAAATTAACTTACAGTTAATAACTTTACCATCTACAGCAATGAAATAGATTACTCACCTCAATTATTTATTTTGCTTGAATGATTCCAAACACAGGGATTTTCAAAACTATATTGTCAAATTGAAATTGAAAAATTAGTAAGACGCATTATTGTTTCGCAAAGGTGCTAAGATGGATGCAGAGCAAGACTATTGAATTCAGTGAAGTGTTTAAAAAACCTTTTATCAAACACTACAAAATTCAATTTTCTTAATGGAGTCTTTCTTTCAACTCCAACATGCTGAAAATATCTGCAAAACCATTGAGATTGAAGAGCAGTCCCATTCATTCATCAAAAGAAATCTGAATCAGTTTCAAATTGACACCATGGCTTTTAAGCGTTATTTGTTATACATTTTTGTCTTGAACATTTTTTTAAATCATTGTTTACTCTTTGAATACTAAATTTTAAGAGTTATTCCAAGTTCAACATCTTTGATGGTGTCTACGAAGTGCTAGGAATTGTTGACGTATGAACTGCTCTATTATTGTGAGGGTTGTATTATCGGTAGGAGGTATTTCGATAACTTGTAGGTTGGTGAGTTCCTGGAGCTGGTGATCGGTCCAGTGGTATGTCTGGTTTGTGGATTTTCGGAAGCCCGTAGAGATGCGGTGGTTTGCTGTAGTGTGGCGTCAGATGTGATCATTTGTTGTCTGGAATGAAATTATTAAATTTCCTCAGATTGTTGTAGATCTCCCTTTCTATAGTGGGTGTTGAATCCTTATTCGGAAGTTTATAGTTCCCTGTGTGGGGTAACGATTCTATTTTGTCATCATATAGTGTGGTTTCCATGATAACCGTGGCGTTTCTTTCATCGGCAGGAAGAATCTATATGGATGAATCCCTTTGTAGGATTCTCAGGGCCCTCTGTCTCCCTGCAGGGATGTTACTTCGGGGATTTCTCTCCATTGGTAAAGTTGCAGTAGGAGAAATGCTCCGAAGGGAGGCCATACAAAACTTGTGAATAAATTATGCCAAGGCACCAAAAATTATTTTTATTATGGTCTTCCTGAGTGCTATTTCAAAAATATTTCATTCTGTTACTCGATCGGCCAGGTTTTTCGCAGTCAGCTCTTAGACATGAGAAATGATATGTTTTTGATGAGAAATTAGTATTATCATACTTCAAAGTAGGTGAGTAAGGTTTTATATGCCTTTTGTACCTTCTACCCGGTAATCGGGGCCGCTTTCAACTAGCAAGTACGCATACGTTCTTAACTACATATCATACTATAGTGGTGAGAAGTTATCCATAGATTTCCAGTCACGCATGCTGACATAGTGAAAAATTAAAATCTATGACTGCGTTACAATTTTATTAGCACCTGGACTATAGATCTGTGGCTGGAAATATTTAACATACACATGGGATTCGGAATTCAACAGCTTTCGATATCATCGTGACATTAGTCGATATGAATCCTGGAATTATGTCAATTCATATTATGAAAGGGACATTATAAGATGATGTCACTTTTCTACGGAAATGTTTATGTCACCCATACAGTTTTTGAGAAAATTATTTTTTCATGTGGCATCGTCAATTTTTACACTCCTTGTTAAATCAGAACCTCGAAATGTGCGTTAATGAAAATCACAGCAGCTATGGAGAATTTTATGTCGATTATCGTAGTGGAATAAGTTTTCCTGTCACCATTACAGTTTTTGAGAAAATGATTTTTTATCGGGCAGAGTCAATTTTTGACACCCCTCGTAAAATCAGAATCCCAAGATGTGCGTACATAAAAATCACACCAATTATGGAGAATTTCATATTGATTGCCGTAGTGAAATGGTTTTTCTTGTCTCCCATACAGTTTTTGAAAAAAATATTTTTTTATCGGGCAACGTCAATTCTTTAGACCCCTCGCAAAATCAGAACCCCAAAATATGCGTACATAAAAATCACACCAGTTACGGAGAATTTTATATTGATTGCTGTAGAGGAATGGTTTTTCTTGTCACCCATACAGTTTTTGAAAAAAAAAAATTTTATAGGGGCAACGTCAATTCTTTATGCTCCGTGTGAAATCGTGTGTTCATGAAAATCACACCAGTTATAGAGAATTTCATGTTGATTACCGTGGTGAATTCGTTTTTCTGTCTCCCCATACAGTTTTTGAAAAATGATTTTTAGGGAATCAATTCTTTACACCCCTCGTAAAATCAGAACTCCAAGATATGCGAACATAAAGATCACACCAATTATGGAGAATTTTATATTGATTGCCGTAGTGAAATGGTTTTTCTTGTCACCAATACAGTTTTTGAAAAAAAAAAATTTTATAGGGGCAACGTCAATTCTTTATGCTCCGTGTGAAATCGTGTGTTTATAAAAATCACATCAATTATGTATAGTTTCATGTTGGTTATCGTGGTAGAATCAATCTTTCTGTCTCCCATACAGTTTTTGAGAAAATGATTTTTATCGGGCAACGTCAATTCCTTACACCCCTCGTAAAATCAGAACCCCAAGATGTGCGTTCATGAAAATCACACCAATTATGGAGAATTTTATATTGATTGCCGTAGTGAAATGGTTTTTCTTGCACCAATACAGTTTTTGAAAAAAAAAATTTTATAGGGGCAATCAATTCTTTACTCCTTGTAAAATCGATGTGCGGTATAAAAATCACACAATTATACAAAATTTCATATTGATTTCCGTGGTGGAATCAATTTTTCTGTCTCCCATACAGTTTTTGAGAAAATTATTTTTATTGGGCAACGTCAATTCTTTACACCCCTCGTAAAATCAGAACCCCAAGATGTGCGTTCATGAAAATCACACCAGTTATAGAAATTTCATGTTGATTGCCGTAGTAGAATCGTTTTTCTTGCACCCATACATTTTTTGAGAAAATGATTTTTTATCGGGTTTTTATCGGGCAACGTCAATTCTTTACACCCCTCGTAAAATCAGTACCCCAAGATGTGCATTCATGAAAATCACACCAGTTATAGATAATTTCATGTTGATTGCCGTAGTAGAATCGTTTTTCTTGTCACCCATACAGTTTTTGAGAAAATGAGTTTTGATCGGGCAACGTCAATTCTTTACACCCCTCGTAAAAACAGAAGCCCAAGATGTGAGTTCATGACAAGAAAATGATTCCACTACGGTAATCAGCATGGAATTCTCTATAATAAGTATGATTTTAATGAACGCACATTCTGCGGTTCTGATTTTACGAGGGGTGAACAAGAATTGATGTTGCCCGATAAAAAATCATTTTCTCGAAAACTGTGGAGGTGACAAAAAAAAATGATTCCACAACGGTGATCAGCATGAAATTCTCTATAGTTTGTATTATTTCCATGAACGCTCATCTTGGGGTTCTGATTTTACGAGGGTTGTACAATAATTGACGTTGCTTGATAAAAAAAAAGTTTCTCGAAAACTGTAAGGGTGACAAGAAAAATTATTCTACTACGGTAATCAACATGGAATTTTATATGACTTGTATGATTTTCACACATCTTGGGGGTTCTGATTTTACGAGAGGTGTAAAGAATTGACGATGCCCTTTAAAAAAATCTCAAAAAGTGTATGGCTGACAAAAACATTTTCGTAGAAAAGTGACGTTATTTTATGTCCCTTCCATAAAACGAATTGACATGTTTCCAGGTTTCATATCGACTGATATGACGATGATATCAAAGCTTTTGAATTCCAAATCCCCTGTGTATGTTGAATATTTCCAGCCACGGATTTTTTTAATAATTATATTCATAAATAAGTATTCCAGCCATAAATTTTAATTTTCCATTATGTCAGCATGTATCGGCTGGAAATCTGTGGACAACTCCATTCCAACTCATACTCAAATTTAAGCTTTGCTAAAATGATGTAGGTATGGAGGCTCTGAGATCTTACTCTATATATACAATGCTGTTGTTCGACGGTTGCTCATTGGTGGCATCTGGCCAGACAAGAAAGCGAGTTAATATTGTATTGTCATCTTGTTCTGAGCTATGTTTAGAGTTTCAAGTCTCCAGCTCATCAGTTAGTTAGTTTAAAATCTATTGCAAAATTTGTACCGAACAGACAGACAAGAAAGCTAGTTTATAAAAATGTGGTAAAAATTATTGTTGTTATATCGAGGATGTTTTTAGTTTGATAAAAATGCCAAGAGAAATAAGAAACATTTATAAAAGAAAAGAATGTATTTATAAATAATTGCTAAGACGAAAACTATTCCATACAATTAGCTCATCTATTCCAATTATTGTTGCTGCGGATGAATATAAAGAGGATTGTAAATATTAGGCTTCTCCGTAGCCACTTTCTTATTAGAAGTATCTATGTTGTTCTGCACTTCTACATGATAACCTCCATTGGCGTCCACATCCTCTGACGTCGAGAGAATCTCAGAAGCCGTCGTTTTTCCCTCTTCCGTTATCACATTATTACTGATGTAAACCTTAACGACAGGTTGTGCATTACATTGTCCTCCTGAAACCCGGTAATTTGTCTGAATCGCTTCAGGTTCTTCGCAAATAAAATAGCGTTTTTCCGCACAATTCTGATCGCACCATTCTGCGTCTTCGTTCACCTCAATGCAGGTTCGATCCGGTGTTCCAGACGGCTGGTTTCTCTCCCAGTTGAAATATGATAGGCGCTCTCCCGTTGAAGACCAGGTCCACGTGGATGATTTTTTTTCTGCTGATGTCCAAAATGGGCCACTGGCAGCTGTGGAATATTTGTGAATCAGAACATATATTAAAATATTTTGATGTGGAAAATGAGACTAGCAAAATCGAGATATCAACCTTGTCTAAGTGAAGTTTCATCATGATTCTATGAAACACACAATCCTCAATCTATCATTGAATAACCAAGTAATATAATCATCAAAAATAAATTGAATGAGTTGCAAAGGATGTTCTCGATATAAAATTAGGTCAACATAGAGATAATATGGAAGAGAGAAATACGAATCTCGTCATACTATGTACAAATGCTGGAAAAATGTAGATGATGAAATGGAGAAAATTTTCCACAAACTTGAAGTCATTGTAAAGAAAGATTTCAAAACCATAATCATTCCCAGTGAAAACCCTATAAAACCTGTTCTTGTATGTTTCACTTCTGGTGAAACTAGAAATCAAATTCTGGAAAAACGGAAGAAAAAAGGAACCCTTGTAACAATTGAATGTCAGATAGAGGGGGAAACAAAGAATATACAGGGTGTCCGGAGGGACTGCCAATATGATTGCAAAATGTCATGTACAAATGTCCAAAACATCTTCGTTACTGACATACAGAGTGATTTGTGAATTTAGAGAAAAAATTCAACCCGCCATATTGAATACAGGGATTGGCCGATTTGGTTTAAATTTGGTATATGAATCAAACTGAGGAGCCTCAACAAGTAGCCTTCAGAACGAATCCAATATCAGGACCGGAATATTCTTTTTTTTCCATGTTAAGTTCTTGTAAAAATAACTCACCCTGTATAATCATTATCAAAAATCTGAGCTCAGATTCGAAATCTACGGAAAAAATCCTCAGGAACTTTTGAAAAAGTTTCTGGCACCATTTCAGTTATTCCGTAATAAATTATTATTTTAAATTTTTTCACTCAAGAAATTAATTGTCGGATAAAGTACCATAAAAAATGGGTTAATATAATAAATATTTACGAAACTAAGACATAAAAATTGCTTTTCTCTTTAATAAGTTCCTAGTAAAATTTTATAAAATACTCTCATAACCCAAGAAAACTGAAGAATAAATTCGTATCAGGACCGGAATGAGTCTTTTTTATGTTGAGTTCTTGTGAGAAAAACTGACCTGGTATAACAATTATCAATAATCTGATCGCAGATTCGAAATCTACAAAAAAAGCGGGTAGGAACTTGTTAAAAAAGGACTGGACTGAATTTTTTGTAAACTATATTTGCTTACTAATAAATTTGAATTTATGAAAATTCAACACAACGCACAATATTTTTTTGTAATAGACATTACAAAAAAAGAATTGGTTGAAAAGTTTTACTAATATTTCAATAAATTTTCGAAGTGAAGCCCTCCAGCATCAATACATTTTTGAGAGAGTGCCACTAGATGATTCACTGACTTTCGAATTATTTGAGGGTTATTTCTAACACCATTACATGCAGCAGTAATTTTCTCTAATACATGTTCTCCATTTCTAATTTCTTCATTTTACACTTCTGATTTCAAATGACTCCATAAATAGTAGTCTAGGGGTGTTAAATCAGGGGATCGCGGTGGCCAATTTACTGGACCTCCACGGCCGATTCATCTGTTGGGGTAAGTGGCATTAAGATGGTTTCTAACTGGAATTGAAAAGTGAGGTCCAGCACCATCATGCTGAAACCACATACCACCTTGCAATAGACCCGGTAAAGTATTGGCCAAACAATTTAGGTAAACATCACCAGTTAATCGTCCGTCAAGTACGTGAAGTCCAATCAAATGATTATTAAGGATTCCACACCATACATTGACATTAAATCTGTATTGGCAGTTTTTCTGAATGTGGGTTTTCGTCTGCCCAAATATGCACATTTCTAGTATTATTAATTCCAACACTGGTGAATTGGCTCTCGTCTGTAAATAAAAAACTGTTAATGGTCCTTCTATGTGCTGAGCACCATCTAGGAAACGATATGCGTGGTACATGATCACCCTCTTCAAGCTTTTGCACTTTTTGTTTGTGGTATGGATGCAAACCATTTTCTTTTAATGTTTTCCATACTAATAGGAACAGAAGGTATGGAATCAGTAACTATGTAACATGCCGTAAGCAATCTGTTTATGTTAATGGTGAGCAATCTCCTTCAATGCCAAGTACTTATGGAGTTCCACAAGGTTCGATTCTGGGCTTCAATTTTGATATATATCGACTCGATGTCTAATATAGGTTTGAAAGGCTCTCAAATTGTATGCTAATGATACAACTCTTGTATATGTTTCAAATTCATCGAAATCACCAGAAAAAATATTGAAAATGATATGAACATCATAAGCACTTGGATGAGAGGACATGAATTCACTCTGAATGTTAACAAATCCTCCTTTATACATATTTCCAACAGGAAAATTATCATTCGATTTCAGAAACAATTCCTTAAAATCAAATATTTACGAAATCAAATATTTACGAAATAAAATATCCTCTGTTATAGCAATTTTGTACCGAGGAAGTACTAAAATCAATATACGATTCAATTATACATTCTCACCTTCATTATCTAACTCTCAGTTGGTACCCAACCCATGAATATATTATCAAACCATTGAGAGTACTTCAAAAAAATGCTATCAAAGTTATCTACTCATTACCAAGAAGATTCCACACAAGTTCCTTTTTAACTCTTTCAAAACAACGCCCTTAAGCAGTATATACAGTGCTAGTCAAAAGTCCCCTCCCCCCCTCGTATCTTTTGAACGGGTATACTTATAATAATGAAATTTGGAGGGTGGAAATAAACGGATGTAGGCTTCTCAACTGGTCATAACAGGTGACGCAATAGTCATAAATGACGTCACAAGGCCACTGTGACCAATAATTTTAAATGGGACCCTATGGCAAGTGACAGCTCGTTTGAAAGGTATTGACAATACATATTCAGTCATACCAATTTTGTTTGGGTTTCGGCTGATTTTGATTGATAAATTGAAGAAATACGAAAATTATAGTTTCGCATTTAATTAATAAAGATTTTAAAGTACGCCTCTGGTTAATTGTCAAAAAGGTTGACGTTTTTGAATTCTCTACTTGTCAAAAGTGTTTATACCTTGAAAATTTAACTAAGCTATTGTTTAACGAGACGTTTAAGTGTTTACATAGGCAAAATGGTACGTACTGTAGCCGACAAAGTAGCAGCTATCTTAATAATTGGTGAATGTAGAAACAATTTCCATGCAGCGGAACGACTGTTTAATGAGAGGTACCCCGATCGCTCTATATCGAGGGTTTATTTGAGGGAGCTTCTTCGGAAGTTTGAAGCATCAGGTAGTGTTCAAGATGCCAAACGATCTGGTCGACCAACAATTAGTGATGACAAAAAAATTGACATAATTGGAGAAATTCTAGAAGATAATCCAGATGAATTCGACAACTTGGAAATAACGTTTCAACAAGATGGTGCTCCTGCACACTATTACGGTGCAGTAAGACGTTACCTAGATGAAGAATATCGTGGTAGATGGATTGGACGACGAGGTTCGATCGAATGGCCAGCTCGGTCACCGGACCTTACACCATTAGATTTTTTTCTATGGGGTTACTTGAAATCTAAGGTTTACGCTACAGCACCTGACAGTATTGCCATTCTGAAACAACGAATTGTTGAAGAATGTAGGGCAATTTCCGCTGACACACTGGGACGAGTACGACAAGAGTTTAGCAATAGGATGCATTACTGCCAGGAAGTAGATGGAGCACATTTTGAACACTTATTATAAGAACTGGTTCTTAAATCTTTATTAATTAAATGCGAAACTATAATTTTCGTATTTCTTCAATTTATCAATCAAAATCAGCCGAAACCCAAACAAAATTGGTATGACTGAATAGGTATTTTCAATACCTTTCAAACGAGCTGTCACTTGCCATAGGGTCCCATTTAAAATTATTGATCACAGTGGCCTTGTGACGTCATTTATGACTATTGCGTCACCTGTTATGACCAGTTGAGAAGCCTACATCCGTTTATTTCCACCCTCCAAATTTCATTATTATAAGTATACCCGTTCAAAAGATACGAGGGGGGAGGGGACTTTTGACTAGCACTGTATAGATATCAATATTGCATTTTCATTCATAACCTATTAACAATTCCAGACACACTAATACTTTGCTCAACAGTATAATTGTAATACACAACATAAAAATGACATAATTGTTGCACAAATTATGTAAAAATTGGGCGAAAACTCAATAACAGTGAAGGTGTTAATTATTACAATGAACTCCCATTGAATTTTAAATCCCTACATTCTGAAAAATTCAAGTATTGTGTAAATTTCCTCCTCCTAATTGAAAGAATCCATTGATTATTACCCTACTATGTACTGGTTTTATGTAACTGTGTTTTTTTATAGTTTGTCAGTGCCTTCTCTTTTTTTAGTATTGTAATATCATGTTTACCTCTTAATGCTCTGTATGTTTTGAAGGAAGAATATTTTTATTTTTTGATGGATGTTAACGTTAGTGAACAAGTTATTGCATTTCACACCATGTATATGAAAATTGAGAAATCTAAATAAATGAACACGTCATGAATTCACTTCACAAAATGAGGAAATGTGAATTGGATCAAGCTCTTATACAGGGTGTTTCCAAATGGCACTCTCGTAAAATTGGACAAAATGATATAAGGGATCCAACCTGATTACTATTCGAAATGTTTTTATTTGATAACTTCATAACGGAATAATATATTAATTTGACATTCAGCAGGTAGCTTTTTAATGTAAAAACACATATTTTAGTGAAAAATCATGTTTCATATCTAGATCCAGTGGTGTGCAGTTAGAAGAGTATGTCTCCTTTCTTCCACCATTTTCTACGCCCGCGGTATTTGAAGCTATTTTTTTTTGTATTGCTTAACAGTTTTCACGTAAAAAACGATCTTCACATACCGAAAATCTTGTGGTTTTTAAGATATTTAATGTTTTTATGAAGCCTGCAAGATCGCTTTTTATTAATGAAATAACCAACAATATTTTTCTTGGATTTCTTAAATAATTTTTTCGTAATTTATTATAATTACTAGACTTTTAATGATTAGAAAATGTAACAAGACCTTATTTTGGAGACGCTTCTGAAATATTGAAAAAATATTGTTAAAAAATTCGTTTTCCAAACCATGACAATAAAAATAACATACAATTTACAAAATTAAATAATATCCGATGCAAACTCAATTTTATACTAAAGAGCCAACAAATTGGAACGTTTTCTCATTGAAAATCGCATACCCTGGAAAGACTCGCGATTGCCAGAAATAATTTCTGTAGCCGCATGGATTCTTGCTATCAGTACCTCCCCCGTGTCTACTGTGGTATCGTACACAACACCTGTTCTTTGCAAGTTGTTCAACCACTCTTACAATTTGGGGGTATTTCCGTCCAATTGGAAAATTGCAAGAGTACAGCCAGTCCCTAAAAAAGGCAAAAAGGCCCTACCTAGCAACTACAGACCTATCGCACTGCTATCTATTATTTCAAAGGTCATGGAAAAAGCCATCAACATCGAGCTCATGAAATATCTGGAAGACTCAGGAATTGTCAACGATAGGCAATATGGCTTCCGCCATCAGAGATCAACTGGTGACCTGCTCGCTTACGTCTCACATATATGGCAGCTATCTATTGAAAAGTATGGAGAAACTTTAGCTGTGGCATTAGATATCTCCAAGGCGTTCGATCGAGTTTGGCACCAGGGACTCCTCGCCAAACTTCCGTCTTATGGCTTGCCCCCTCAGCTGTGTTCTCTGCTTGCTAGTTTTCTCTCAAACAGGTCTCCCCATGTAGTGGTCGATGGAGTTTCATCTGACGCTCTACTCATAAATGCTGGTGTTCCGCAAGGATCTATTCTCGCACCAACACTATTTCTACTTCACATCAACGACCTGTTGAAAGCAACTTCATGTCCAGTACACAGCATTGCCGATGATAGTACCCTCCATACCGCTTTCTCTTCCAGGGCCCCTATATCAGCCCGCGAAACCAGAAATGAACGAGGAAGAAATGTTAATAATATAAATATGAACTTAGCAACAATTCTCGAGTGGGGATCTAATAACTTGGTAGAATTCAATGCAAACAAAACACAAGCATGTCTGTTCTCTAGAAAAGCCGATCTCACTGTGCCTAACATAACTTTGTCAGGAGTAACCATATCACTGAAGTCATCCATATCGATGCTTGGTATTACTATCAGCAATAACCTTTCCTGGGAAAATCACGTGAGGTCCATTGCCAAAAGTGCATCCCAAAAACTTGGTTTTTTGTTTCGTGCCAAGAGCTATTTCACCCCCACTCAGCTGCTTATGATCTATAAGGCACAGATCCGACCTGTCCTGGAATACTGTTCCCATATTTGGAGCGCGGCACCTAAACATATCCTGAGGCTATTGGATTCTGTCCAAAAAAGGGCAATTCGTCTCGTCGGTGATGCCTCGCTTACAAACTCGCTCACTTGTCTGGAACACCGTAGAAAAGTTGGCGATTTGTCTCTATTTTATAGATATTTTCATGGGCGATGCTCTTCTGAAATATCAACAATCGTTCCTGCTTTGGCAGTCTCTTCGAGACTAACCCGTCAAGTTCAGTCATCACACCCCTTCGTGGTCACTTTGGAGACCTGCAGAACATCACATCCAACGAACAGCGAGGCTTTGGAACTCATTGCCTAGGGAGGTGTTCCCCGAGGCATACAACCTCCAGAAATTTAAGAAGAACACCAACTCCTACCTTCTTTCCCTTGGTTCCCACGATGTTCTCTGAACATTACAGGATATCCCTTTTCGTGGGAACCAGAACATAAAAAAAAAGGGACTTCATGTAACCCTACAGAAAAAAAATCGATTGGATTCAAATCCGGTGACATCGCAGGCCACATATTGGGTCCACCTCGCCCTATCCAGTTATTTCCGAATTATTGGGTTAGACCTTCTAGAGAATTACGTACAGATGCCTCATCGTGCTGAAACCATACATTACCCATATTTGCTCTAATATGCGATAGTGCAACGTCGTTTAATAAGTCAGGATTTCTCTCAAAAAATTACAGCAAATATCGCCATTTAGTTTATTAGCCAATAAATATGGACCCCCTATACAACCTCCAAGAATACCTGCCCACACGTTAACCTGGAATTTTCCCTGAAATCCCCGTTCTCGAATAACATGGATTTTCTTCAGCCCAGACATGGCTATTCCTTCATGTGTGAATTTGGCTTCATCAGTAAATAAAACAAATTCGGTTAATTGCATATCTTCAAAACATTTTTGTCTGTACCAATTGGCAAATGCCACTCTTTGAGGATAATCAGTTGGTTTTAGGGTATACAACAGTTGTTCATTCACAACTTTCCACACAGTTTTGTTACTTACATTTAAAGATTTGGCAAAGGTACATGTGCTTAACTCTGGTCTGTTTTCGATACGACTGAAAATATCCTCCTCAAACTGCACAGTTCTTAGATTTCGTTTTCTACCGGAACCTTCTAATTTTAAACTGAATTGTCGAAATTTACGCAATTTCAGCAAACGTTGTGTGACATGGATATCTAAGTCGATTTGGGGTATCTTTCTCTATACAAGCGCTCGGAAGTCAACCATTCTTCCTGGTTTCCCTGTATATTAGGTGCATATCAGTTATTTCTTCAAAAGTATAATCCATCATCGTGAAAAGTGTCTTGAAGTTGCACAAACAAATTTAATTGCAAATAATGTTTTTTTATTGGTGCTTCATTTTACCCATTTAAAGCACGCCTCAGTGTTTAAATCGAACTTTAAAAGACGCGCGTTTTTTAAAGTTACCATGGCAACATCAACAAATCGAGAAAAGTGAAGTCTAAATGACAAATTTTTGATTATTGATCTGACAGGAGTACCTTGTAACGTCAAATAAAATATTACTAACAACTCGTTCATTTATATGTGATACCTCTTGCTCCTCCATCCATTTGATGAACTTTTCATATTCTTTTTTATATATATCACTGGATTTTCGCGGTATTAACCGCGATTCTGCCCACTATTCGAAAAATCGATATTAGAATAATTAATTTTTGAGCTCTGGCGACAACAAATATTGATCTTTGATAACAAATTGCAAATTAATATCTGTTTTTCTCATTTCCATGACAACGAAAGGTATACTGATGTCACATCACGAATTCAACCATTTTGCATTATTAGTTCTTATCTCAATTTTTTGTAGTAATAATACCAGTATATATGATTTCAAAGTGCACCAATAAAAAAAAATTGCGTAAAGTATTCGTGGATAACTAGTCTTAAAAACACTTGCTCTATTTCGGGCGTGTTTTAAATCCCTTTTTATCTACTTTAATATACAATATGTTTTGACTTTGAACAGAATGACATTTACCATTTCATGTTTGACATCCACAGCTTACTATGTAGCTACTATTATCAAAAGTGTCAAAACACTGGTCTTTGGTTAACAGGAAATTATGTTTACACTGGATATTATTAATTTTTTTTTATTATTTGCTGTTTCATGTTCTAATTATCAGTAGTGAAGTAGTTATTCAAGAAACCCAAGAAAACATTGTTGGTTATTTCATTAATGAAAAGCGATCCTGCAGACTTCATAAAAACATTAAATATCTTAAAAACCACAAGATTTTCGGTATGTAAAGGTTTTTTATCTTTTACGTGAAAACTGTTAAGCAATACAAAAAAAATTGCTTCAAATACCACGGGCGTAGACAATGGTGGGAAAAAGGGGACATACTCTTCTAACTGCACACCACTGGATCAAGATATAAAACATGATTTTTCACTTAAATATTTTTTTTACATTTAAAAACGACCTGCTGAATTTCAAATTGATATATTGATTCGTGTTGAAGGTATCAAATAAAAACCTTTTATTTTAAACTTTAACCACCTGTATTTCGAAAAGTAATTAGGTTGGACCCCTCATTCCTTATATCATTTTGTCCAATTTTACGAGATGTATCTACAGGCAGACGTTGTAAGTGTCATTTGGAAACACCCTGTATATCCTAAAAATACATAGGTAGTAATGTGGTTTCCATAGAGAGATAGGAGAAATATCTTCTTCTGCTAATGCCATCATCCAAGATGAATTGAATGATTTTTTTCAATTGAGAGGTTATGAAAAAAATATGCACGAACGTGTTCTGTGTAGGATTTAACCTACTGTAACCGACACTCATAAAATCAATAAGAGTTGAGCACCGTAGATCATGATGTCATATTTTCTATGAATCTGTGGGACATTCACTTACTGGAATCTAAAAGCACCCGCTTGATTAGGTCGGATTCTTTAGGATCATCAACGGTGATAAGTTGCATGTTGTGGAACTCGCAAAATCGTGCCGCTTGGGATTTAGTTGCCTGAAAATACGCAGAGAATCAAACAATATCATAATTTTTAAACCAGTTCAGTATTTATATCATGGTATTTCTACTTGTCAAGCGAAATATTCATGCAATAAACAAACGATATATTTATGTAATTATTAAAACAACTCACTACAAGATCAACTTCTATATGGTATTTTTTTCCCTCGACGTAAGAATGTATTATCGAGCCTGGTTCAGTCTTTTGAATCCTGGACATCCAATTGTTATCTGAAAAAATTGAATCATAATCAATGCAAATTGAAATGTTATTGTAATGCATTTTCAGAAAATCTCGCTTTGGTTCAATTTACTCGATTCACGTATTTCTATTGGCTGGATCTATTACTTTCATTTAGATATATATATATTGTAAAAAACCCATGGAGTTTTCCTCTATTTTCACCGTGACCTGTCTATCGTACATGTGCACATAATATGGAAGGAAGATCTCTTACAGATCTATTGTAGTTTCCTCTGTTGCTAAATGCTCCAAACTAGTATTGTGACTAGAAGCTGACATTGGCTGTTTCACGTAGCTTTCTCTCTCTAAATATTCTAGGCCATTTCTAGGTCTTGCAGAACCTGCATATGGTTTTTGCTACTGGGTCTCTTATTGCTCATATAATTATGTAGTGTCCTGTTAGACCTACCACCGTGGTAACAAACTTTAAGTTATATTGAATCCTTCATGTGAAGAAAACCGTTTAATTCGATTTTTCTAAACTCTAAGTACTTAGTGGACATACCGTGACTTCAGGCGATAGTCTCCTACATGACTGCCCTACAGTTTGGTTTGGGTCTAGGTTTACTTCCATTGTTTACATCCATTCCTAGGTCTTGCAGAACCTGCATATGGTTTTTGCTACTAGGCCTCTTATTGCTCATATAACTATGTAGTGTCCTGTTAGACCTACCACCGTTGTAACAAACTCTAAGTACTTAGTGGTTATACCGTGACTTCAGGCGATAGTCTCCTACATGACTGCCCTACAGTTTGGTTTGGGTCTAGGTTTACATCGATTGTTTGATGTTTTTCTTGACTGCAGCTTTTGATAAGCCTCCTTTTGCGGATTATCAAAAGCTGCTGTCAAGAAAAACACCAAACAATGGATTTAAACCTAGACCCATTTGGCGCTTTGTCTGGCTAGTTCGCCAGCTTTTTCATACGAAAAATAATCGAACGGAAATGTTCACGAGTTGAATTGAATATTTCAAGTCATTGAAAACAACACAAAGAGGGCCTGTATATTTCAGAAAATTACCTTCAACATCTTGATTGTATCGAACATCTATATCGGGTCGTCGACGTGTTCCTACACTATTTTCCCAATAACCATCTATGGGATCAGTGGAAGATCTCTCGCAAATTATATTATACTGGTTATTACAGAAATTGTCGTTCCAGAACAATCCCTTGTCTTTCTGGTGGACCAGTTGAAGGCAGAGTTGATTTCCGTTGCCTGGTTGGCCAGGCAACCAGTTGGTGTATTCAACCGCAGTCCCCCTCGTCATCCATAACCAGGTTTTTCCGTCCAGCAGTCGTGAGCCGGAGGTCCACCAGTTCTCAGCGCCATCTGCAATGTATATAGATAGATAAATAGATAGATCTTTATTTAATTAGGAACCCTAATATACATATAAGGAGGCATATTACAATGTATAGACATGCAAATATAATACAGACATATGGAATGGAATGCTTACAATAATATCAATGAGTAAACAATTGTAAGTAACATATTAAAAGTGAAAATAGAAAAGGAAAAATATAATATAGTATTAGAATGGCAATAAACTAACGAGTAAAAAATTTGGAACGATCATATTGAAAGAAGAATATATATATATATATATATATATATATATATATATAATCACTTATTTTGGATAAATTCCTTCAGTTTGTCATTGAACTGGATTAGTGAAACAGATACCTTAATAGAATCAGGCAATTTGTTGAACTCCACGAAACCTTTGAAAAATAATGTCTATGCATGGGTATCTGAGACAAAGTTATGAATGAATATATCATAGAAGTATCCTTGATAATTGTTATTGATTGCAATGTTTATAAACTGTATTTTTCCTAATTAATTAATTAATTGAAAACTCCGTTGGCACATTTGAGTGTTAGTTTGGCACAAAGATAGAAAAGTATTCCAAGTTCACCGTCATCGTCAGTGTGAATTCTGATTACCATGAATATCACAATATACAGCGTGTTTCATAATTGAATGCTGATCCTAAAGAGCGATAATCCTTGGATGATTTTGAGGAAAATTCTCCAGATAAACATAGGTCCACAACCGCTTTATTTCTGAGATATAGGATGTTGAAATAAAAAAAAAAGTTCTTCCCCAATATCTCTGGAACCGCTTTGGCTTTTCTTTTCGATTTTGGTACATGCAAAGTACGCATAAAAATAAAAAAAACATGATGGAGGATTTCTTAATTTTCATCAGTGGCGTCCCTGTTGACATGCCCTGCCATATTTTTGATCAAAATAATGATACGCCACTGTCTTTTTTCATATAAATATAATTTTGTAATTGTTCTCTATCTTCTCATAAAAATGGTGTCATACTTTTTTTCGTCCGGTGGACGGTTTTCGATTTACAAAATAAAATACATTAATTTGCTTGTCCCTATTCGATTTTTTATCTTAGTTTTAATTTCACAACTGTGATAACCAAAGGATCTAGGCAAGATTTTTATAATTTCATGGTAACTATTATTTGGTTTTTGTAATAAATACGCATAAAAATCAATTTTTTATTTTAAAAAATATAACTATCAACTGTTCAAAATGTCCGCCTCCTGCAACTATGCACGCTTCAGCCCTCCTTGTCATTAACTCGCCTACTCTTTGGAAAATTCCTGGAGTATTCCTTATTGCTTCACAGGAAAGTATTACGCGGTTTCGCAATTTTTCCTCAGTCAGAATTGGTTGACTGTACACTAAGGTCTTAAGATGTCCCCAAAGAAAATAATCAAGACTGTTTAAGTCTGGGGATCTAGCTGGCCATGACTCTGTTCCCCCACGACCTCTCCAGTGATTATGAGAGTTTTGGTTTAAATATTCGCGTTCCAGAGCACCAAAATGAGCAGGTGCACCATCGTGCATGAACCTCATGCGATTTCGCATTAAAATAGGAATATCTTCCAACAGAATTGGCAAATTATCTTCAAGAAATCGGCGTTAATTATGTCCATTTAATCTGCGTAGTAAAAAAAGGTCCAATTAGGTAATCTCCAATAATTCTAGCCCAGACATTCAATGAGAACTGCTCCTGGTGATGAGATTCCACGATTACATGCGGATTTTCCTCGGCCAAAAAATGATTAGTATGAAAATTTCTGATCCTGTTTTTAGTAAAACTAGCTTCGTCCGTGAATAAAATTTCCCTGTCAAATAAAGGATTTTCGGTAACTTTTTGGAGGAACCATTGGCAGAAATTCACTCGTAATGGAAAGTCTCGACGGAGTAGAGCCTGAACCTGTTGAATGTGATAGGGATATAATAAATAATCATGAAGAATCCTCCGTACTAGAATATGGGTGATATTCAAATTATTGGCAATTTGCCTCGTACTTATTTCAGGATTTTCGTCAACTGAATTTAAAACAGCTACCTCAATTGCTGGAGTTATTGCAGTCCGTTGGGCTCCTTTCAAGTGATGATTTGGCTCAAAACTTCCTGTTTCACATAACCTTCTGTGGGTGCTTGAAATCGTTCGAGCATCAGGAACCATTCTATTTGGCAAGCGCTCTTGATACAGTCGCCTGGCTTCATATGCGTTCCCGTCAGCAAGCCCATACAAGTAATGCATGTCTGCTAATTCGGTATTTGTAAAATTTACCATGTTTTTTTTAATAAACAAGTTTTTATAACGTAAATAATATCACGTACCTAGCTAAAGAAGTGTCAAAATTGTTTATGTTGAAAACAACGAAATGTGTTCTTAGCATACTAGATGTTTCTAGCCCACAAGATAATCCTAATACTCTTCAACGGCTGATTTCGCATAGGGACAAGCAAATGAATGCATTTTATTTTCTAACTCAAAAACCGTTCGCCGGAGAAAAAAGGAAGACCATTTTATGAAAGATAGAGGACAATTACAAAAATAATATTATTTGGGAAAAAGACAATGGCGGACCATTATCTTGATAAAAAATATGGGGGGGGTTTTTTAAACCAGCCCCAGATCGTTCTTTCTTGGCTCTGTATTTAAGAATTTCGTGTGTTGTGGGGTAGAAATATTAGCATTCATATAGTTAAATGGTTTCAAATATGGTTACATAGATTAAGGCTTACTTGTATCTCGAATGTATTTGCTTATCCTGGAGTTCTCTTCCTCGGATGATATGGTTACAAGCTCCATTTTGATCATCTTACAGAACTGAATAGCTTGCATGTAGTTTGCCTAAAGTCATAAAAAATAGTGTTAAAAAAAGTACCTCTATATGGAACACGCTCCCTTGATCCCGCACCCATACTGTGATCAATAAATACAAAGCAAATGCTATTGCTTGAGTGTTTTGAGACATCCCTATTCGGTTTGTTGATTTATATTGATTCATGAAAACCCAGTCAAAGCATTCGCTACTCCTTAGAATCCCATGTTGACTAAGAATCATGGTCATTCTCAATATTATCTGTTGATATTCCTTAATAATTGATGAGCGGTTGTCAACTTTTTACTGGAGAATAAAGGCAAGAAGCTTGTATGTTGCATAGACCCACATTATATCAATATGTGAATTATATTACCTTGAAAGATCTTGGGAAGAAATACTTCTTATCCTCAAATTGTAGCAGGCCTATACTTGGCGAGGCGCTTTCCAACAAGTTCATCCAACCTACAAAAAAGAAGTGAATCTGGATTTTGTACCATAGAAAACAGTACCGGATCATTTCCTATAGTTCGTTCAGTGTTGAGGAAGTCCAAGAGAACTAGAGAAAGACATAAAATCGTGACTGGAGCTTTTCTGCGGTTCGATTCATTCTCAAATTGATTGACTCGTTATAATTAATACCCTCCATAAGATAAGTTTCCCCGGTGATGATTATTTGGAATGTGGAAAGGTCGGGTTGGACAACGCCTAGAAAGAACCCCGCACGAAAACATATGGGAAACTGGCTCTCGGTCGCATTGGCTGGAATTTTATTATGTTATAGTAGAATGGGTTATTAGAAAAAATTGTGAGTTTAAATGATTTTGAATGTTTAGTTTCTGAGATATAAGCGGCTAAAGTTCGTAAAAACGTCGTATTGGGGTAGGATTGACAAAGAAAAAAACTACTTTTTTTAGTCGAAATAAGACAAAGTAAGGATGAAAATGTATTGATCGGAACTCATAAACATGTTCAATTATAATCTTATTGATGATAGTACATTAGGTGGATACGGGGCATAGTCAAAAAAATAGTTTTTCTGGTTTTTTTTTTCAGCACTATTTCGAAATCAACAAGTTATATTTTGTTAAGATATCATAGTTTCAGTCTATTGTAGGCGAAAAAATGTGTCTTGTTTCTTGATGACTCTCTGTTTGAAATATATATATATTTTCAATTTTCGAGTGTACCCCTATACTGAAAACAATTGACAGATTGTTTTTGATTACAAAAAAAAAGAATTAATTGCTACTGCCCATTGAATAAAAGATAGCGTAACATTCTGATGAACTCAATTGTTCAATATTACCTTTCATTTAGATACTGGGTGCGTTACATTTTCTTTTTTTAGGTCATTTACAATGTTTTTATTGAATATCTAGAAAACTGTTACCTCAATTTGGACCATATTTTACTCACAATATTTTGAAAATGTCGACTATCATATACGATAGTTTTATCAACTTTGTATGTTACGTTTCTAGGATATGCATTTTTTAAGTTTACGGTATTACGATATATGGGGTAACTTATCGATTAAACAAAATTTTATGGAACCTTTCGACACATTCAATTCTATTATAAAACTTTTCGAAATCAAGTTTTTGTTACTATAAACAACACAAACCACACTCAACAACAATTTAAAACTTAAGAGTATAGGTAGGTATAAAAGGATATTGGGTATTTTCTTCTGAAGAACTGTCTAGCTATACCCAAATTGATATATACATTGAGATGTTGCCCGACTTGGCGCTGTCAAAATGAACTTGATCTCTTCGACTCAACACTCCGTATGATTTTGGAGCAGATTACTAATAATAATTTCAGCCTTTCCACGTGGCTTCAAGCAACACTTCCCGTAAATAAGGGTGGTCTGGGTATACGACAAGCATCTTCACTTGCTTTACCAGCTTTTCTTTCTTCGTTGAAAAGCATTCAACATCTGGTTGATCAAATTTTACCTGATTATTTTTCCAGTGTGCCCGATGTTTACTATATAGAGTGTGAATCTGTATGGTGTTCTAAAACTGGAACCTCTGCACCTGATAATAAAATTTCCCAAAAATCCTGGGATCTTCCTCTCATCGAATTATCATCTAAACAACTCCTTGACTCGGCTGTTAATGCTCCTCTTGAAAAGGCTCGACTGAAGGCAGTTAGTACGAAATAATCTGGAGCTTGGCTCAACGCTCTTCCAGTTGCATTCCTTGGAACTTCATTAGATGATGAATCTTTCAGGATTTCTGTGGGCTTACGTTTGGGCTGTTCTATTTGTGTAAGTCATAAATGCAGATGTGGATTTATCGTCAACGAAAAAGGGACGCATGGATTGAGTTGTAGATTCAGTTCCGGGCGTTCGTCTCGTCATTTAACTGTAAATGACTTAATCAAGCGAGCTTTATCAACTGCTGATATTCCTGCTGTCTTAGAACCTTTGGGAATCATTCGTGATGATGGTAAGCGTCCAGATGGGATGTCTCTCATCCCATGGAGTCATGGAAAACCTTTAGTCTGCGTAGATACCGTTGCAGCATCACATATAGATTCAACATCCAGAAATGCTGGTGGGGCTGCAGATTCTGCTGAGAAGTCCAAATTGAAAAAATATTCTATTTTAAAAGATCAATACATTTTTTATCCGGTAGCAATTGAAACCTTTGGTTGATTTGGTAGTTATGCCAACGAATTAATCAATCATATTGGACAAAAATTGATCAATAAAACAGATGATCGAAGAGCAAGGACTTTTTTGATACAACATATCAGTATCGCCATCCAAAGAGGAAACGCAACGTCAATTCTGGGTTCTATTCCTGCTACTCAAGCATAATTTGGATTCAACCACTTCCAAAAAAATAACGCGATCTACCATATCTTTATCCAACTCGATTTCAAGCAGCCTCCAATCGAGTTCCTTATTGCGGCGATCCAATGATAGAGAAAATCATTGCATATGAGACTATTCCTTTGAAGATAGCAGTAGCAGTGAGCGCATCTCCCTCAGTTCTGATTCCATCAAACCACTTGTGCTTGGGAGCTCCAAAACTCTTGGTCTTAATGGTTTGAAAAACATTGGCAATACCTGCTTTATGAATAGTGCTATACAATGTTTATCGAATACCAGATGGTTGCTTGAGTATCTGAGAAAAGAGGAACATTTGAAGGATATCAACACAAGCATATCAAGTATGAAGGGTGCTTTGATAAAAGCATTTGAAGAAGTGGTGAAAGAACTTTGGTCAGAAGATTCGTCTGATGTGGTGGTTAACACTGTTTCTTTGAAAAGCCAGATACAAAGATTTGCACCTCGTTTTATGGGTAACGCTCAACAGGATGCCAAGGAATTCTTCAGTTATTTATTGGAAGGTCTTCATGAAGATGTAAACAGAGTAAGAGAAAGGCCTAAGCCTATGTTCATAGAAATCGATGAAAATTTGAGCGATAATGAAAAGGCAAAAGAGTCTTGGTCAAGATATGTTAGAATGAACAACTCGAAAATTGTCGATAACTTTGTTGGTCAACTGAAATCATCGTTGAAATGTACTTTCTGTGGCCATTGTTCCGTCACTTTTGACCCATTCTGGGACCTTTCACTCCCTATTCCAAAGAGTACTGGCAAACTCAGACTGTCGCAATGTTTAGACTTGTTTACTAGGGAATAAATATTGGATGATGACGAAAAACCCACTTGTTCTAAATGCAAGGAAAGGAGAAAATGCACGAAGTCATTATCTATACTTGAATTCCCCAAAATTTTAGTAATTCACTTGAAAAGATTTTCGCAGATGGAGAGATTCAGAGGAAAACTAAATGTCCTCATTGACTTTCCTCTCGATGGATTAGATATGAATATTTATGCAGTAGATAACGCAGCTTCGTGTCGCTACAACTTGTATGCTGTATCCAACCATAGCGGAACAACTTTTAATGGACACTACACGGCTTACTGTAGGCACCCTTATGCAGGCACATGGCACGAGTACAATGACTCGAGAATATCACCGCTATCACCAGAATCTATCGTGAGTGGAGAAGCATACGTCCTCTTCTATGATCAAGAGGACACCAAATCACAGTTTTGAATAGAACATTTTACTTATTTACATTTTATATTTTATATTCATCTTTACCTTAATAAATCTCCTTGAATAATAAAAAAATAAAAAAATAACGATTTTTAACATAAAAAGTCAATTAATATTGACACGTGTCGTGCTTTAGGTGCTTAGGTTATTGAAAATCTTATAGTGTATTGTAGTAGTGAACTCTAAATCGAAATTGAAACTAATTAGTTGTAAACAACATAAACAAAAATTTACATAATTGAACTCAAAAAACAACCAATAAACAAAACCTAAATTCAAATAATATTATTAATATTGTTATTTATTCGTCTATTTGCGCAATCTAAAACATTGTTTAATAGTTCATGGCTAGGGTACTTTATTGTTTCTTGATGACGAGCATATCCTAGGTACCAAAGTACGCTGCAAAAATGGGAAAAGCATCCCACTGTTCTTGTTCCACTTTTGCAGGTACAGTAGTAGCCTAGAATACGTTTATTTGCAGGTGCATCAGGAATAATACCAAAGGATATCCACAGTTGATACTTTATAGCATTTCTAAATCTGGACGCTATGCGGCAGCGTAATAGTCCAGGTTCAGGATTACGCATATCAATTTCCTATAGAAACAATGAAGTACCCTAGCCATAAACTATTGAGAAATGTTTTAGATTGCGCAAATAGACCAATCAATAACAATATTAATAATTTTATTTGAATTTGGATTGTGGTTATTGTTTGTTTTTTGAGAGTTCCATTATGTAAATTGTTGATTATGTTGTTTATAACTAATTAGTTTCGATTTCGATTTGTTATATTATAATTTCCATAATATTAATTGACTTTTCATGTTAGAAGTCGTTATTTAACTATACTGTTGAGTTCCAAATTGTTGTTGAGTATGGTTTGTGTAGTTTATAGTAACAAATAATTGATTCGGAAAAGTTCTATAATAGAATTGAATGTGTCGAAAGGTTCCATAAAATTCTGTTAAATCGATAGGTTACCCCATATATCGTAATATCGTAAACTTCAAAAATGCATATCCTAGAAACGCAACATACAAAGTTGATAAAACTATCGTATATGAGAGTCAACATTTTCAAAATATTGTGAGTAATATATGGTCCAAATTAACAGAACAGTTTTCTAGATATTCAATAAAAACATTGTGAATGACCTAAAAAAAAATGTAACGCTCCCTGTATCTAAATGAAAGGGTAATATTGAATAATTGAGTTCATCAGAATGTTACCTTATCTTTTATTCAATGGGCAGTAGCAATTAATTCCTTTTTTTATAATAAAAAACGATCTGTCAATTGTTTTCAGTATAGGAGTAGGTATACTTGAAAATAAAAATATATATATATATTTCGAACAGAGAGAGTCATCAAGAAACAAAACACGTTTTTTCGCCTACAATAGACTATGATATCTTAACAAAATAAAACTTGTTGGTTTTGAAATAGTGCTGGAAAAAAAATCCGGAAAAATGTTTTTTTTACTATGCCCCGTATACACCCTAATGTACTATCATCAATAAGATTATAATTGTACATGTTTATGAGTTCCGATCAATATATTTTCATCCTTACTTTGTTTTATTTCGACTAAAAAAACAGTTTTTTGTACAACAACCTCGATAAATGTTCATTTTATAACCGTAACTTCAATCATAAACAAGCACATTTTGTACAGAATTTCATTTTTGCATCGGTTGCTAGGCAAGTTGCTAAGCAACAAATGCGAAATGGAATATTTGGTGTTAGGTTAGGTTCACTCTAAAATCACGACAACTACGGCTTGTCAAATTATGACGTCCAGCGACAAATTGATGAAATGTCAGCAGATCGTTTCTGTCAAAGTTTCAGTAGGTAACGAGTAATTTCATAGTTGTTTTCTATAAAAACTAATAATTAAAATGGAAACTGATAGTGATATTGACTTAGATTTGACACCTCCGAACATAATAGGAGCGGCGAAGGTAACAACACTGAATTTATTACCGGAAACGTCGAAGAGATGTATCAACGCGCTTATAACATTTATTTGGAATGGAAGATAGATCAAAAGACAAAATCGTTTTCCGAGAACGTTTTAATGGCTTATTTTGGCGACTTAGCCAAAAAATTTAAAAGTTCCACTTTGTGGTCACACTTCTCAATGCTGAGAACGACTCTTAGTATCTATAATGATATAGATATTGCCAAATATTTGAAACTGAAAGCATTCCTCAAGCGGCAGTCTAACGGCTACAAACCCAAAAAGTCAAACATCTTTACAGCAAATGACATCGATAATTTCATTGAACAGGCTCCAGATGGAATATATTTGGCAACAAAAGTAAGTTTTATATTTCCATTTGATGAAAAATATGTTTAAGTAAACTAATTTACATTGTAGGTTGCATTAGTTATGGGAGTAATGGGTGCATGTAGAAGACATGAATTACATCAAATGAAAATGACTCATTTCAATGATCTTGGTTCAGCTGTTTTAGTAACAATACCAGACAGTGAAACCAAAATAGTACGAAATTTTACTGTAACTGGCAAATTCTACGAAATTTATAAAAAATACCCAAATATTCGCCCTCAAAATGCTAATGGTCTATGGTTTTTCATTAATTATCAAAAAGGAAAGTGTACCATTCAGAGAATAGGTCTGAATAAGTTTGGAGCTATGGGAAAAGACATTGCCAAGTATTTATAATTGCCAAATTACGAATTATATACTGGGCACTGCTTTCGCCGATCCTCCGCAACAATTCTTGTTGATGCTGGTGGTGACATAACCACGTTAAAACGCCACGGTGGCTGGAAATCTACTACAGTCGCTGAGGGAAAAGTAAGCTTGACATAGCAAATAAAATTGCAAATGCAATACAGAACATACCATCAGGTATACCAACGAATTTAGAAATGGAAAATCGCGAGAAGCCGTCTACTTCAACGTCGACAAATTATCAATTTCGAAAAGAATCAAGTATTCAGCAATCAAGTTCTCCAAATATGATATTCAATAATTGCACATTCAACTTCAATTAGATACATACATACATTTATAGGCTTCTATTCCTGTGTACCTATTAGGAATAGCAATAAAGAAAATATTTACATATTTTTTCAATTTATATTTTAATTCTGATAGAAAGCCCATTAGCGGCGAATTCGGATTAATGAAATATCATCAGTTTATTTCTTTCAAAGTTTTTGCAGTATGCATGTATTAAACGTGAACGATATGTTGTCATAGAAAAAGTATAGTATGCAACTCGCAACAAAATGGCCATTTTGCACTCGTACGAATTGCAGCACTTGCCTTCGGCTCGTGCTGCAAATTTCATACTCGTGCAAAATGGGCATCATTTTGTGCTCATTGCATAATATACTATTTTCTTTGTCAATCCTACCCCAAAATGACGCTCATACGAACTTTGACCGTTCATATCTCAGAAACTAAACATACAAAATCATTTAAACTTACACTTTTGTTTCTTATGACCCATCCTACTATAACATAATAAAATTTCAGCCAATACGACCAAGAGCCAATTTCCCGGCTTCCATTTAGCAGTAGTTTTCACCCAGCCCAATTTTTCGGGAACACAATTCACTTTTTTCTCGATCAGCCTGCCCTTTCCATGTATTGAACCACATAATGAATCGACCCGCGCAAGTATAATTTTCTTATACCGAAAATTTGGATTAGTGAATGAAAATCCTCCGCCTCGGAAGAATAATTGCGCATTATCGAAAACACCACGGTCTTTCTCAATCTTGAACAAACTATAGGCATCTTGGTATTGTATACTCACGGGTGATTTGCGTTTGAGGCTGCTCATTTCCGATCTCATCTGTGAGATTACTCTCGTACCCATCATTCCTGTATCTCTCACAAATGAATGGCAAGGGCGTACCGCACTGTTTGTCTTTCCAATAAACTGTTTTATCTTCACTTTGTAATCCAAGACATAGAGCTTGAGCATCGGACGGGTGGCCCGAGGCCCATTTGGTATAGCCGACATTCATTCCGTATGACATCCATATCCAGTTAGTGCCATCAAGTAGTTTGGAACCCGATGTCCAATATTCGTTTCCACTATCTGGACAGAAAATAATATAAGCAGGCAGAAGAGGCGAAAAATCGCGACAGTCTCAATCAGGACAACGAATTTACTACCTATACACTTTTTTCCTGGATATCAAACTTTGTCTCACATCTTATAAATATTAATTAATTTATTCAACAATATACAGTGTCACACAAGCAGGGCCGATCCTTGGGTATTGGCCGCCCGCGTGCAAATACCAGATGTGCCGCCCCTCCAGAGTTTTTTTCTTATTTTGACTAATATTTAACGTTGACGTTATAAAGTCTTAAACTCATCTACCTGTATAACGTCTATTTCACACACAACGATTTTGGACATACTCAGTGCGTATACCAACGAAAAGTATATAAATCAGTTTGTTCTACAGTCTACAGACTAGGTACCTAATCATTATAAGTACCTAATTATAAAATAACCTTTCTGGCTTTCTGAGTGGCAAATTTATCAATAATTTCCGTAAAATCTATTTTTCACAGATTTCGGATTCAATAGAGATGATGGCCAAATCTGGAAGCCTTTCTTGTGTCATATTATTTCTCAAGTAATTTTTAATAATTTTTAATTTGCTGAAACTTCTTTCTCCTGAAGCCACAGAAACAGGTAAGGTTAAAAAAATTCTTATTGTTAGAGCAAAATTAGGAAAACAGGAAATGAGATCATTTTGACTATGATTTCTAATACCTCAATTGGCTGTTTCTTACCTGGAAAAATATCTTTGAATGAAGTTATTTCATTGAACAGTTGTATACCGTCTATATCTTTCACGATACTTCTTTCCTCCTGTACCTGTAACTTAATATCTAAGTCCATGCAGGCTTCCATGATATCATCACTAGAAATGTTGTGAAACTCATACAGAAAGCAGAATATTGAAAAGCACTCAGATAATAATGTAAATCTTTCATTTACCGAAGAGATTGTGTGATCAAGAATTGCAAAATAGAAAGAAGTCTTGAATTGCTGGAAGGGATTCAAAAGGGGTTCATCACTGCCCTCGTAATCAAATAAACGGACCTTTTTCCTGAGCCTCGAACTTGGAAATTCGGGATCAATACCTAAATATCTAGCAAGTGTTGTGGCTGATTCGTCAAATATTTTGAAATTATCGACTGATCTTTGTGAAACAAAATATTTTTTTAAATTATCTAAGCCTTCAATGCATTCCGCGATGTTTAATTTAGGATTTTGAAGCATTTTACTCAGAACATTAATTCTTGATGATAAATCGTGCCAAATCAAAATTGAACACAAAAATTTGAATGATTCAAGATTTTTAATTATTGATTTTGCACCATTTCTTGTTTTCGCGTCTCTGGTGGAATCTTTAAGTAAGGCATTTAATGCGGTAATAATGTTTTTGAGGTCTTGCTTTAGAGGTCTGATAGCATTGATACGACTTTCCCACCTTGTTTCACTTAATGGTTTCAAAGTCAGACTTTTCACGTATTTTTTAGTAAATCCCATCGATATGAAGACGCAGAAAAAAAATTATATACCTCTTGTACCATATCAAAAAATCCAGAAATTTCACCACTGGAGCTGGCAGCGTCATTAACGACGAGGTTCAAGGTATGAGCCGCACACGGCACGTATAATGCTCTAAGATTGATATCGAGAATCCGTTTCTGAAGCCCTATATGTTCCCCTTCATGTTCGATCCATTGTCGTAGCCCTAACCACGTATATATTTAACTTCGAGCTGCAGACTAGGTAATAGCTTCTCTAATAGAAAATTGCACAGACCTTATCCAGAGGTATTAGTTAATGAAAAAAATCCTAGAAAAAATTCTAAAATATCTACTTTACTTTTACCATCAGTAGTGTTCACACATCTAAGTACAAACGTTATTTGTTCTGTATGACTAATATCGGGCGTAGAGTCGGGAATTATAGTGTAATATTTGGCTTTTTTGACAATGCGTGTTATCTCATTACGAATAGATTCGGCTAAAATATGAATTACTTCATTTTGAAAATGCTGCCCTGAGTAGTGTGGAATACGTGTTTTTTTATCTTTGTATTTACTGATATTATTAAGGTGTTCTGAAATAACTGGATCAAATTTGGCCAACATCTCTACTGCCTTTAAAAAATTACCATTATCTCTATGATACAACTCCGTACTAGTTCCTCTGAATGCTAAATTTTGACTGGCTAAAAATTGTACTACAGCCGCGCCGCACACAGGAACCAAACATACTTAGTCGTGTCAAAAATATGGCCCTTGGTTTTTTTTTATAGAAATTTCAAATGAAGAATGTGTGTAGATGAGAGTAGGAGAAGATACTAATGGACAATAGACCAACACACAACACAACTGAGCACTAACGTTTCATTTTTCTTCTTTCAAAAAATAGCTGACTGTTATAACTGAATGCGGCCTGCGGCCGCCCCTTAGTTTGGCCGCCCGCGTGCGGTGCACGCACTGCACACCTGCTAGGATCGGCCCTGATCACACATAAAGTTCGCAACATATGGAAGTTTTTTTTATTAATAGATATAATGAAAATTTGACTTCGCAGTTGGTTTGTGCTTGAAAACTGAGTAAAAAACAGCCTCTTTCCTTTTGTCATGTGCTACTCTGAACCTGTCAAATTTGACATTTTTTCGAAAACCCTCAAAAAATCAGTTTTTTTTTGAAATTTCGAAAAATGCCAAAGAAAAAAGTAGCTCAGTTTCCAATTTTATACCTTTGCTCCAAATTTGGACTCTCTACTGTCACATCGACTTTTCTCCAGTTTTTTTAATTTTTCGAATCTTTCACTCTACCGATTCGAACGAAACATGATTCAAATTTCATAATTTTGATGAATACTAGACTTCATTGTATATCTTGCCCAGAAAATACCCACATTGTCCTGTTACCAGAAGAAAAATAAATGCACCTCCAGAAATTCGTCTTTGTTGTTGCAAAGTTCATCTAGTTTTTTCATTTCATCGTGAAACTGATTCAGATTTCCAATGTATGGACGTTAATATGTCAGTAATCGAATAAATGAATTTCTCTTCATCCTTATTAAACTCGTATTTTTTTAACAGATTTGTATCCCGTTAGTGCAGATGAGTTCGAGATATTCTACATCCAAAAGATGGATATTTTTTCACAGAAAATATTGAAAATGTTCGCCTTTGGTATCATATTTGGAATTGAACTTTGCATAAAAATCATATTCATTCGAATCTAACAGAAAATAACAATAATTAATGTAGCAAATGTTCAATGTGCCTGCCATTTTCACCAATACACACTCTCAATCTGTTTCAGAAATTAATATCCATATGTGCCAGCATGTCCTCTGAAATTTTTCTGAAAGCAGTACGAATTCTTGCTTTCATGTTTTCAGGAGTTGTAGGCGGAGTTTGATAGTATCCCATTTAATGTATCCCCATAGAAAAAAATCCATTTTTGTAAGGTCCGGTGACCTTGGATGCCACTGAACTGGCCTCCTCTACCTATCCATTTTTCACGGAATTCATTATCAATGTATTCCCGCACATCAGTGTGGTAATGTGCAGGCGCGCCATCTTGTTGTAGCCACATTCTCTGCCTTATTGCCAATGGAATATCATCTAATAAATTTGATAACTGACTTCGCAGAAATCTTAGATATTTTCTTCCATTGAGATGACCGTTGAAAAAAAAGGGCCCAATTACACGCCGTCCAATGATACCTCCCCAAACATTCAGTGACCAACGTTGTTGGTGATTGACATATCTAACAAAATGAGGATTCTCAGTTGCATAATAGTGCATATTATGCTGATTCACATGACCATTATTGTGAAACGTGGCTTCGTCCGAAAATAGAACATACTAAAAAAAATCAGGTTCTTGGTTGATTTTATCTACACCCCATTGGCAAAACCGCATTCGCTTTGGAAAATCTCTTTCAGTCAGCTCCTGCATTAACTGCATATGATATGGATGGTAATTGCATTTTCTCACCATCCGAGAAACACTGCTTTGAGATATTCCCAACTCCCTACTCAAAATACGTGTACTCACATAGGGATTCTCGGTAATATGCAATGCAATATCGTGAGTATTTTCTTCATTGTTACAGGACAAGCACGTTCAAACTTTTTGTAAAATACTTTTCCGGTTTCCTCAAATCTTGTTTTGAGGTCTCAAAATGCTCGCTGGTCTGGATGTCTCCTCTCAGGAAACTTTAGTTCGTATAATCTAGATGCCAGAAAGCAATTGCCATCACTTTCCCCCAAAGCATACACTATTTAAACCATGTCCTCTAAATGATAATTCATAATGCCCAATAATTTTTAACACAACTGGAATGTAGTTTGACAGTTACCTCTATTTACAAATCCCGATAGTCATTTTTTCAGCGGTAGTCATGGATAACTAAACTAGAAAAAATAGTAACATTTGAAAATTTCTTTTGCTTATTCACGAATTGCCAAGAATGCTTTTGAAGTTGGAAAAAATTAATTGAAATATCATTCAGTATCAGTATTTTCCATGAACAAACATGTAGATAAACAAATCTATAGAATTATTGATTTGATATTGAACAATTCCTTTAAACCAGAATATCTCGGAAACAGGTTATTTAAGGTACATGACGCCGGGAATGAAAAGGGTAGAGTCATTAAAAAGGAGTCGATTCAGATGAAAATATACAGGGTGTTCCAGTTTGTGTTGTTGTATCGAACATCCTGTACAATTTATTTCAAATACTTGGTATTCTCAACGAACATTATCATATCGACCAACGATTCTTCAATTATATTCACTAAATATTTCGAAATGTGAAATAGGCAATTTTTCGAAAAGAAGTCTACAAAACAGATTTCTTTTGAATATCACGGCAACTCCGCAACGGAATTCAAAATGGAAAAAATCGTTGAGCAGCCAATGGAACACCCAATCGGAATATATGAAAATATACCGGGTGTTTCATTTGAAAAAGAACAACTTTGGTTAGCCACGCATCAATGATGTACCCGGTATGAATGAAAATTATTTTAGAAGGTGGTCTCAGATGGTCCCTTTGACAAAAAAAATATAAGAAATCGAAATAGTGATACATTAAGGAGCAATGAACCACGGGAATCCTGTTGACCCACCCTGAATAGTAACCATCTTTAAATAAACTAAAATACATCTCACGTTGTTACACTTGTTGCAAGCTTGTGTTCGAAAATATCTATAAGCAAAATGTTATATCGAACGCATTTATAAAAGGAAAAATGTTGATAAATCAGCGGCAAAATGAATGTAGATTAAGAATAATGCATTGTGTTGATTATACTTACTCGTGTCTCTAATATACTTGTGTATCCTCTGATTCTCATCTGCCGATCTTATACTCAACAACTTCATATGCAAGTTTTCGCAGAACTGCATCGCTTGCATATATGTTGCCTGAAAATGAAAAATCTGATAACTCGATAAATGTATTCGCGAAAGATGACAATACACTAACGATTTTATGTAATGCAATTTCGAAATGATAGCTCCAATATGGCAGACGAATTTTGTCGTTTATAGTTCGATCCAACTCAAAGTTAATAACTAAGGGTTTTCAGGATTACAGATTTGAAATTGTTTATCAACATTCAGGAATTCAAGATGGCGGATGAATTTGGGACTTTGCAGTGAGAAACTTGACCGTACAAACATTGCCATGCAATAATGCTGTTTTGGCAGAAATGGACCTCGTACGATTTCATTTATATTGAGAAGATCGATGGGATGTTTCGCAATAATAATAATAATAATAATAAATGTTTATTTAGTTCGAACAATATAATAATTATACAGTGTGACCCATTTAAAATGGAACCACCCCTGTAGAATACGCATTTTTCGATCAATCTAAAAAAAAGTTTTTTTTAATATTAAGTATCGAAAACTGTATCTTGACACAAATAATAATAACTTCAGTTTTATTTCCAAGGCACACTATGGTTTTTTTTCTTTTTCAAAAACGGCAAAAGTTTATTAGGCAATTTTTGTTTTTAAATTTGTAGTCGCTATAAATAAAAACCCCTCAAAATTTTATACAAAAATATTGATCAACAACGAAGTTACAACAAATTTAATTTTGGAAACAAAGTATTTGATTATAATTTTTATTTAGATTATAGACATATTAAAAATCTGGCAACAACGTCGATACAAAGTAGAACACCAGTGAACTTGTACAGTTATAATAATGGTAATGTGAGCGATTTGTGGAGGAAGCAATTTTGTAATAAAAATCTGACTAGGCCACTGGATTTGTAAATTATATTCCCTTAAAATCATGTATTTAAGTGTAGGTTATAAGTGTATTGGAAAAGAACAGAAAATTTGAAATTCATTTTTAAGTTATACAGTAGTACATTCTTCCATAGCCGATAGAAACGAAATGAACAGAAACAAGTTTTAAAGTATTTATTCAACAATAAAACGTCATTAAGCAAAAACTAAAACTAAATTAAACATTACTGTAAAATTAAATATTTGAATTTTTGTGGCTTCTACCAAACCTCCATTTAGTTCAACACATTTATCGTATCTCTTCCGAATATTTTTTACACTATTTCTTATTTGTTGAGGTGTGATTTCGGCACAAATCCAGTGGCGTAGTCAGATTTTTATTACAAAATCGCTTCAACCTCAAATCGCTCAGATTACCATACTTTCAGGAGTTATAACTGTGGAACTGAATGAGCTATTGACTTCGGATTTTCACTGTACAAGTTCACTGGTGATCTACTTTGTATCGGCAGTGTTGCCAGATTTTTAATATGTCTATAATCCAAATAAAAATTATAATCAAATACTTTGTTTCCAAAATTAAAGTTGTTGTAACGTCGTTGTTAATCAATATTTTTTTATGAAATTTTGAGGGTTTTCATTTATAGCGACTACAAATCCAGTGGTGTAGTCAAATTTGAAAACAAAAATTGCCTAATAAACTTTTGCCGTTTTTGACAAAGAAAAAAACCATAGAGTGCCTTGGAACTGAAACTAAAGTTATGAAATTTTTTGTCAAAATACAGTTTTTTTTAGATTTATTGAAAAATGCGAATTCTACAGGGGTGGTTCCATTTTAAATGGGTCACACTGTATAAGACAGTCTGGATAAAAAAAGTAAACTTAAAAAAACCGAAAGGGTAGACTTACATTTGACTTACAATTGAGTGTATATACATATAATTTGATCAGAGAACCCTTAAGACCGTCAAACTTGAGCATGGGGGGTACACTGACCAGTAAACAGGTTATACAGGATGTTATGTAAGTACGTGGCCAAACTCGAAGGGGTGATTCTTTGAGTGATTCTAAGGCCAAAAGTTCATATAACCAAATGCCCGGTAATGCTTTGTTTTCAAGATACAGATTGTCAAAATTTTAAAAGAAATAGTTTTTTCCCAAATATTGTAATAATCCTTCAGCCGATTTTGTTGAAATTTGGCAGTGTTATTCGGAGTAGTGAGGGGCTGATTCAGCCATAACTAGATTGGAATCATCATGTCCAGTGGCGTCCCGAAAGGCACCTTAACCAATATTTTTGACCAAAAAAATGTGCGCCACTGACTTTTTGAGAATTAAGAAATCCTTTATCATGGAAAAATTCATTTTTATGCGAACTTTGCATGTACCAAAATTGAAAAAAAAACAAAGCGGTTTCAGAGATATTGGGGAAGAACTGATTTTTTTGTTAAATTTCAACATCATGTATCTCAGAAATAAAGCGTTTGCGGACCTATGGATCAGCATTCAATTATGAAACATCCTGTATTTCTGTCCATTGAGAGAATTATAATTACCAAATGAAAGAAAGTCCATAACCACGAAATGATGTAGATACCGATTCTGAGTCGAACCAAACCAAATATGATATAGTTAGGCCGCCATATTAGCAAGGCAAATCTGAATCCAAATCTCAATTAATCTTGAAATCTTGTTATGAAAGAGTCCTGAAATGTATTGTCTTGAGAACCGTATGCCTATACCAATTACAAAATTCTGATTATTCAGGTTAAACGAATCTGAGAATTCAATTTAATTGTAGTTTTTCAAGTAGAATACACCTCATTATCTTCAAACTCACCTTGGCGTGGATAGCCATGAAATAACTCTTCTGTTTGTAGTGGTACAGAGGAATAACAGAAGAAATGTTATTTGCAAAAACATGTTCCCAACTGCTAGCTGTGGAATAAATAAAAAACAGTTTATGAAAAATAATCTAGATCTAACATGAAAAAAAAAATCACCGTGGGAAGTTCTATCGTAGATTTTCAGTATCTATAATTACCGGACTATTTAGTTTGGAAATTTCTTGACTAGTGTATTTCATGAAGGATAGATATTTCTGCAGATGTTCGTAGGTTTATAGACGAAAGATACTCATTTTTTTTTGTTCTAGATCTTCGAACACAATCATCTTTCGAGGCATTATTGTTTAGTTTCACATAGTCTACTCGACAAGTTGAAAATGGTCTAAAAATCATAATTGACAGTCCTCTATAAAGTAACAAAAAACATTTTTTTTTATCAACAATTCTATTGTTTATTAACTTACCGATTTGTTATAAACAAATTTTTAACTCTATTAGATTTGTTTTCTGAAACTTCTAAAATTTACAAAAACAACCATATATAACAAAGTATAGAAAAAAAAAATTCCCAATTTTTCCCAATTCCAATTCCCAAAGTACAATAAAAAATTGGAAAAATTTTTTTTCTATACTTTGTTATATATGGTTGTTTTTGAAGTTTCAGAAAAAATTTTTATCAGAGTTAAAAATTTATTTATAACAAATTGGTGAGTTAATAAACAATGGAATTGTTGATTAAAAAAAATGTTTTTTTTGTTATTCCATAAAGGAATGTCAATTATGATTTTTAGAAAATTGACTGAGATAGAAATGAAATGCTATTTGGAGTCTCCAGCAAAATAACTAAGGTATAAAAAAATTAAACAAAAAGCACATTTTAAAGTACAAATAATATGCGAACCTTTTTTACCACGAAAAATCTACTTTTCGACCAGAATCAGTAACGGAGTTGAAATTCTGCTGCAATTAATAGTTAAACTAATTTATTTGTAAAATATTTGAAGCAAATTTCAAACGCTTGTCAGTTTGAAACGGCTTGGCCGATTTTCACAAACAAAGCGGTGTTGGATAGAGAATCGGAAGGCCTTCAAAACCAGAATCCACGTGTCCCCCCTTTACAAAAAAAAATTGATAGTGCCCTCTTGACACTAGACCAGGTGACCACAATCATTTTTATGCCTAAAAGTGGTACCTTTTTACCTGAATTTCACCCGACCTCGACAGCTTGTTCCGTTCAAAAGTTAAGGGGGGGGGGGACTTTTTACGTCCTCACTGTATAAGAAGGGCTCCAAGAAGCAAAAAATTTATAGGTCAATTATATAAACTTTTGAGTCGACTTTTGTAAAAACAGAGATTGGATAAAAATTAGTTCATTGACAAACGTATAACTTTTTGAAAAATCGACATAATTTTTTTTCCCAACGGGGTTTTATTCTCTCAAGTGTTCTGATAACACCATAATTTTTTCAAATTTTTTATTAATATTTAATACTATAAAAAAGGTATTTTGTGTGATATACTGTCATGCCTATTTTCGACGTTGAATAAAAATTGTAAATAATGGAGATAGAATTCCGGGAGCCCAAACTATTTTATTGGAAATTTCATCCTCTTTAAGGATCTTCTCAAAAGTTCTCAAATATGAATCTTATTTTGTTAATAACAATTGCAATTTTTTTTGTGCCAATAAATGCTCGGGATACATTTTTCTAGACATCATTCCGAATCGAATGAGCTATCGCACATATTTTTAGGACCGGCAACAAGAATTAACCCGTTTTTCAACTTGTTAATCAGACTATATGTTTTCTCGAAAATCATTTGAGTAATAGTGCAGTTTCAGATTACGTTCAATTTGATTTATTTACATGAAAAGTCACTATATGATGATTCTTCCTATTGTGATTTTAGTATTTTGGAAGTTGGGTACCTAAAATCCACAGAATAATTCGTTGAAATATTCTTTGTTATAATGCTAAAAAAATCTTGATTTGTTTGATAATATGAACAAGATGTATGTTGCCTATAATTTTTTCCTAATTAGAAAACAGGCACCACAGCTAAGCCAAACTTGGCTTCAATTGGTTCAATTTCAGGTCCCTGAAATTGGCGGTACGCCTCTGAACACCCTGTATTTGATATGTCGTTCGGTAGTAAAGGGTAGTAAAATTGTAGAAAATCCCTACCTGCTGCAACACTCGGATCCAAATTCAGATGATACCCAAAACTACCCACTGACGACCATAACAATAGTAACACAAACCGAAGCGGCATTTTGCAAAGACTGTTTGCTAACTCAACAAAGTAACGTTATTTATTGCCACGCGATGGATTTTTAGCGTTTTTATGACGATGAACTCTCACCTTGTCGCTTACTAGAACAATTGAAATAGGTAGACGGGATTTCCAATTTGTGATTGTTTAGGCAATATATGCATGCAAAAATCTCCAGCGTTTCCATATATTCATTTGAAGTTTACAACATATTTAACACATACTAAACCAAATAACAACAACAAATGAAACAATGCTCAATAAATTAGGTTTTTAGTTGTAAGAAATATTAATATTGAAAGTGCAATTATTACAACTACCAACATTTATGGATTCGACATTCTCAAGAACAGAGTTTGAAAAATTCCGTGACATTAAACTCTAGTTTGAGTCTCAAGTGGTTCGTTCGTTTTATAGTAAGGAATTTCAATCACTAACGTGGTTGTCTAATCTTCTATGTCATCCAAATTGGATGAAAATATTTAAAAAAAAACGCGAATTCTACAACAATAAAATTAAAAATCCAGTAATAAATCCTAAGCAATCTGGACCATCTCAAATAATGTAACAGGGAAATCTAAAAAGCAGAGAGAACTTGAAATTTCTCATGAAGGTCATTTAACCACGGACCTAAACATCATAACAGATCTATTTGGCAACTACTTATCCACCGTTATCGAAATTCAAATATCTGAACATTTCGGAAATAATATATCTAAGTCGTGCACGACCTCCAACAGCCCAAGTTATTCTCTTGCTAACTTACCTAATAAAAAATCCACTGGATTAGATGAAATCCCGATTGATATAATAAAAAAGTGTGCTTGTATTATATCTCAATACCTTAATTTATCAGTGACTTCAGGCACTTTTCCTAGTGTTCTGAAATCTGCTGCAATCATTCCCATATTCAAAAAAGGTGATACGAGCAACATAGGAAACTACCGCCCAATTGCCCTCCTGAGCATATTTTTCAAAATATTTCAAAAAATCATTTCCAAGAAAATTACAGATTTCTTCACAAAGCATAAAATACTTACTGATTGCCAACATGGTTTCCGCTCTGGTCTATCTACCGAAACAGCCATAAAAAAAATGGAATAATCTTATCAAATTAGGTAATCATAATCTCCGACTTCAAAAACCCCCACATACCAATTTTGAATAGAATCAGACTATAATCACAAAACTCGGCCGCCATCTTGAATTTTTAATTTTCACAAAAGAATCATAATATTCGACCCCAAAAACCCCCACATACCAATTTTGAATAGAATCAGACCATAATCGCAAAACTCGGCCGCCATTTTGAAGCCGCCATCTTGAATTTTTCAATTACTACAAAAGAATCATAATATTCGACCCCGAAAACCCTCACATACCAATTTTGAATAGAATCCGACCATAATCATAAAACTCGTCCACCATTTTGGAGCCGCCATCTTGAATTTTTCAATTTTGACAAGAGAAACATAATTTTTGACCACGAAAATCCCCAGATACCAATTTTGAAGCGAATCGGACCATAATCACAAAACTCGTACGCCCATCGGAGCCGCCATTTTGTTTTTTTTTTCACACAAAAATTTCTCAATGTATTGTCACCGGAATTATGTACACCTGCCAAATTTAATATCATTCGGACGTCTGGAAGTGGGTCAAAATCGCGCCCCAAAGGAGTCGGTTACAAACAAACAAACAAACAAACAAACAAACAAACAAACAAACATACAAATGAAGCTAATATAAAGCGTGTAAAAATAATATCAAACAAGCCCAAACATTCCCATTACAAAAAATCTCCCATCAATGCAGGCTGCCGTTTTTTCAACTGTTTGCCGAATGAGATAAAAAACGCGGCATCCCCGGCTGTTTTCAAGTGTAGACCTTGTCAGAGAATGTTATACTGTTGAGGAATTCGAATCCTACTTTTCAGTCTTGAAATAATATAGAAGTATTTTACAGTTTATGTTAGTCATCATTGTAATTGTTTCGTCTCGTTTTCATTATTTCTTTTCGTTTTTGTTTGTTCGCTGAACCTTAATAATACTGTCCTTGTTCTTTTTTGAAATTAAAAATTATAACATTGACTTATCCTATCTATTGTTATTGATAGTTGAAAGAATTAATAAATATTTTTTTATTTTTTTATTTTTATTCATTTTACAAAACTCTTTACGAGGATAAGCGCCTGCCAAACCAATTATTAATGCAACCTAAAATAAAAATAAAATTAATCATAAGGAAGAAGAGGAATTAGATTCAATTATATTACCTTTGTCAATAGGTAGATATTATCTCCAGCTTCTGATAAGAAGTGATCTATTTCTTCTTTATTCAACACTTTTGATTTCTTTAGTTTATAGCCAATGGATTTTCTTTTAAGGAAAGCAATAACTTTGGGATAGCGGCTTATATCTATATTATTTTCAATAAGTAATTGCTCCAGAGGCTTGATGGCTTTAAGATTTTAGATTTTCCGTTACATATGCAAGAATCACTTGTTCATTTATAGTATGCACATTTTTATCATTGCTCCATTTTTGAAATAAATTGTAGACCAATTCATACCTCTCTCTTGACTTTACCGTTAATAATTCATAAGTATCCGCTTTAGCAGATTCACTAATCTCATGTGGAATCATTTCTGCCTCACTTTCACTACTGATTTCCATTTTTCGGATTGGAAAAGCGAAAAAACAAACACCAATGTTACATGACAAGCGCTGTCATAATAAAATACAAAGTTCATGTTATTGTCAAAGCCGCCTACATAGATACCCAAAATCGTCCCGAAAGTAACAAGAATCGTCCCGAAAGTAAAGAAATCGTTTCGAAAGTGAAAAAAATCGTACCGAAAACAGCTGTAAAGTTGTACTTTCGATATAATAAATCATATCGAAAATTTTATTTTCAAGACGGCTGCTGAAAAAAATATTTATTAGATGGAATGGCAACCATACAAGAACTGAATGAAAAATTATGTATAACCTTATTTTTTCCATTTGTGTCCAAAAATCTGCCGGCCACTGTATATAATTTGAAAAAAATTACCTCAATATGAGAGTGTTGGTAGTTTGGTTCCCGTCAGGTAGTAAATTAGAAATTTATTTGAGATGTAATTTAGTTCCCAATCCCAAATTAGTAATTTGGTTTCCGGGGACTACCTGCGTAATCTCTTGTTCGTGTAAGTGAAATTTGGGAAAACCAAAAATTAATTGTCTATTTTTTGCTTGTTCTATGAGTATTAATTTTATTTAGAGTTGTATTGCTTCTGTGACAGTCAGTTGTGTTTTTGAATCGTGCTTGCTCAGTGACATTCAATTTTCTTTAAAGTTGTCTCAAATTCTCGCCATGAATCCAGAAATAATTTTGACCTGACGAGGAAATCAGTTATTAATTTTTAATAACTATAAATACGGTTTTCAAAAGATCCTGAAAAGTGGTGAGAAGCATTGTTCAAACAGAAAGTGCAAATCATTTTTTCTTACTTTGGGCGAATGTGTTGAAAGTTTAACCATTACAAAACACATTGGCTGTCGGTTTCACCTTGCCCAATCGTGGTTTAGAAAAATTCAAGTATACCGCCTTATAGCCGACTATAAAAATGAAAATTCTGAAGTTGGTAGATGACTACGAATGACTTTTGTCTTACATTTTTAAGTCCTCACGACGTTAGCGAATGCTTTGTTTTTGATTTGCTTGCGATAGCACCAATAGACGAAAAAATTCAAAAGTATTCCGATTACTTAACAGATAATTATATAACAGAAGAATCTTTTTCTCCACCCTTTCTTTGGGCTGAGAATTCAGCTGAGCTTACACGAACCAGTAATGCTTGTGAATCTTTTCATAAACATTTTAATGCGTCTTTTCATAAAGCACATCCAAACATTAAAATTTTTTTGGAAAAACTTCAAGAATTTCAAATTGAACCTTATGTAAAATTACAAAGCATCAATATAACGTCTAAAATACATAACAGTAAAGTAAAAAATCGTCAAAAATGTATAGCAAAAATGACAGAATCTTATTCTAGAAATGAAATTAGTCGACTACATTTCATTAAGTGTGTTTCTTTTCACTGTGCTGAAACTATTTGATAAGTGCAAATCATTTGTTCTTACTTTGGGCGAATGTGTTGAAAGTTTAACCATCACAAAACACATTGGCTGTCGGTTTCACTTTGCCCAATCGTGGTTTAGAAAAATTCAAGAATACGGCCTTATAGCCGAATATAAAAATGAAAATTCTGAAGTTGGTAGATGACTACGACTGACTTTTGGTCTTACGTTTTAGAGTCCTCACGACGTTAGCGAATGCTTTGTTTTTGATTTGCTTGCGATAGCACCAATAGACGAAAAAATTCAAATGTATTCCGATTACTCAACAGATAATTTTAGGAATTCTGCAAAGTTTTATTCAGAATTTAAAAATACAAAAGCAAAGTTTTAAATATAAAATAATATCAAGATGAAAATCTTGATTGAAGCCTGGGGCTCGAAGTGCTGGAGTATTTGCTGTTTCAGTTGGAAGAAAACCCGGAAAAACCCACAACACCATCAGAATTCAGATCATCAACTTTCTCATAGAAAAGGACACATGCTCCCTGGGAGCTGAGAGAATCAATCTTGGAAAATACACAGCAGTCATCGAAGAGGTGCCAACAATTAGAATAAGGGTGTTTGCAATATGCCGTATAGTGTCCATTGGAAATGCTGCCGCTATGATTAGATATGGCGTAGATATTATAAAGAGTATTTATTCCATCCTGAGCAGAATATTGGTCCAAATTCAAATTTTGTATGGGAAAATTAATCACATTGTCCGATTTACTGCCATCAGTCTAAGAAACACGTTTTAAATGTATAACTAAAATTTTTGGAAATGTTTGTATACGAATCATCTTTCTGAATTCCCTTTTCATTCCACAAGTTGAACAGTATGGGCTCGCATCGTCAGTCAAAGTCTCCTCTTCTGTCAACAGTTCAATACATTGTGTTAAATTCACGACTTCGTTTGGAAAGTCTGGAATAGGGATTGAAAGTACCCAGAAAGGTTCAAAAGTATCGGAGCAGTAATTACAAAAAGTACATCTCAATATAGACTTCAGCTGCCCGGCAAATGTATCCACCATTTTGGAATTATGGGTAGACAGATATCTTGTCCAAGAAATGGAAGCTTTCTGAGTATCATTCGTGATAACAAAATCGTTTGGTGATGGATGAGAGTCTCTTTTTCCACTCTTTCTTTGGGCTGAGAATTCAGCTGAGCTCACACGAACCACTAATGCTTGTGAATCTTTTCATAAACATTTTAATGCGTCTTTTTATAAAGCACATCCAAACACTTGAATTTTTTTGGAAAAACTCCAAGAATTTCAGATTGAATCTTATGTAAAGTTACAAAGCATCAATATAACGGCTCAAATACATAACAGTAAAGTAAAAAATCGTCAAAAATGTAAAGCAAAAATGACAGAATCATATTCTATAAATGAAATTAGTTGACTACATTTTATTAAGTGTGTTTCTTTTCAGTGTGCTGAAACTATTTGATATTGTAATTTTATTATTATAAGTAGATAAGAAGTATAGAACGATAGAAACTTGTGTGATGTATATGTTGTATGTTTATAAAAATACAAAATTATTGATTTAATAAACAAATGAAAAGTAAATAAAAAATATTATTTTTTATACAGTGTGACCCATTTAAAATGGAATCACCCCTGTAAAATACGCATTTTTTCAGTCATTCTCAAATGACTTGTTTTTTTAAATTAATCATCAAAAACTGTATCTTGACACAAATTTTCATAACTTTAGTTTAATTTCCAAGGCACTCTATGGTTTTTTTTCTTCGTTGAAATCGGCAAAAGTTTATTAGGAAATTTTTGTTTTGAAATTCAACTACACCACTAGATTGGTATCCGTTATGAATGAAAACCATAGAAATTTCATAAAAAAATATTGGTTATCAACGAAGTTACAACAACTTTAATTTTGGAAACAAAGAATTTGATATTAATTTTTATTTAGATTATAGACATATTTTGAATCTGGCAACACTGCCGATAGAAAGTAGAACACCAGTGAATTTGTACAGCGAAAATCCGAAGTCAATAGCTCATTCCGTTCTACAGTTATAACTCCTGAAAGTATGGTAATGTGAGCGATTTCTGGTGGAAGCGATTTTGTAATAAAAATCTAACTACGCCACTGGATTTGTGAATTGTATTCCCTTAAAATCATTTCATTTAAGTTTAGGTTATAAGTGTATTCGAAAATAACAGAAAATTAAAAATTAGTTTTCAAGTTATGCAGTTTTCAATAGCCGATAAAAACGAAATGAACCGAATCAAGTTTTGAAGTATCAAAATTATTTATTCAATAATAAAACAGAAAGCAGGACAAAAAAAAGTTCCTTTTTATTCTGCAAAACTCGACTGAAACAAACTTTCAGAGAATGTATCAATAATTTGAGGAAAGCTGAACTAATACATTGGGCATAGGTATTGTACTAAATCAATAGTAGGCTGTGATTTAGTACACCACAAATCGCTCACATTACCATAGATAGATAGATAGATACTTTATTCGTTTACCATTTTACATATTCACAGGGAAATATAAATGGACAAACATGTCAAAAAACACAGAATGCATATACCAAAATTATGAGATATAACACAGTATGAAAATTGTTACATAGTAACGCAGAAAAAGGAAAACTAAAACCATGTAATGGAGTACACTTTGGACGAAACAGTTTGTCTAGTACGTATTATGTCAGAGAAAACAAATAAATAATACAAAATACTATACTATAAATAAATAAGTACACATACACACACACATGCATCCATAAAAATTATCAAAATTCATCTAGTGAGTAGCAGCACTTTTCAATTAAGAATTCTTTCAGTCTATTTTTGAATATTCTGACATTTGGTGCTGACTTTATATCCGGATTTAATTTATTGTATAATTTGCACCCCATAAAATAAAAACTTTTTTGATAAAGTGCGGAGCAGTGGGAATTGGGCTGTAGAATATTGCGGTAACGAGTGTTATGATCATGTTTTGGCAAGCACATTGTAATGTTTTTATAATTATTATAGAAATATATACACACCTCCAGAATATATACGCTAAATAATGTCAGGATTTTTAGTTTTTTGAAAAGTTCTCTACAGCTAGTCCTCTTATCAATATTCTCAATAATGCGTATCACGTATTTTTGTAAAATAAAAACTCTGTTTACATTAGCACTGTTTCCCCAACTTAGTATTCCATATCTCATGTGGGAGTGAAAATTGGCATAATACAGTGTGATGAGAATGTGTTTGCTGCAATGATTTTTCAAGTATTTGATGCTGTAGCAGGCACTTCGAAGTGTCTTACATAATTGGTTGGTATGCTCTGTCCATGATAATTGCCTGTCAAAAATAACTCCTAGTAGTTTCACGTTTTCAGAACAGAGTAATTGTTTTTCTGTATCTTTAAATATTATAGGTGGGTCTTGTCGTCTGTGCCCGAAATATGTCAACACTGTTTTTCTGTGGTTCAATAGGAAATTATTATTTTCTGACCATCGTATTATGTTATCGTATACAATTTCTGTAGAACAGATCAGTGATTGTTGGCTGTCACCTGATATAATGATGTTAGTATCATCAGCGTAACATATAATCTTGACATTCTGAATATTTTCTACAAAATATATGAGGTCATTTGCAAATACATAGAAAAGCATAGGTCCCAAGACAGATCCCTGTGGAACTCCCTGGGTGATGGTATGGTCCTATTCAAGAGATATGATTCAAAGAACTTCAAAGGTATACCTCTTATTCCATATCGTTCGAGTTTAGCAATTAACATGTTATGGTCAACCGCATCGAAAGCCCTCGAAAAATCTATAAATAGTCCAAACACATAATCACCCTTGTCTAATCTACAGACGAGTTCATTTTGAAAGGTATTCAGTGCAGTCTCTGTACCCATATTAGTGCGAAAACCATGTTGGCTTGTTGATAAAATGTTATGCTGCGTTAAGAATGTATTCAGTTGATTTTTAACGTTCATTTCAATGATTTTGGAAAAGCTACAAAGTAAGCTGATAGCTCTATAATTTGCAAATTCATTAGAATCTCCTTTTTTATAGAGAGGCATTACCTCTGCTAGCTTAAGACAGTCTGGAAAAATGCCCATTTCATAGGACTTATTTATCAAGAATACCAATGGCGGACATAAGTAGTGACTAGTTTTTTTAATTAAATTATTTGAAACTTGATCATACCCTGATGAGTTGGATGTCTTCAAGTTATCAATAAGGGTTTCCACGTCTATAAGTGTGACAGGCTTTAGGAAAAAAGACAAGTTACAACTAGGAATATTCAAACTAATGTGATCCAAATTTTTTTTACGGTCTTGAATGATGTCTTTTGTAAAAAGCAAATTGAATTTTATAGCTAAATCCTGATCAGATAATTGCACACCTTTTTCCTTCATTTCAACTAATTGTTTTTCTCCTCTTTTTGCACCTTTGAGTTTGTTAATTATGTCCCATGTAGCTTTTGATTTATTCTCAGAATTAATTATTAAGTTGTCAAAATAATTCTTTTTTGCCCTTGTTAGTGCCATACAGTATTGCTTCTGACTCTCTATACTCGCGATTCTATATTGTGGATCGGTTTGTGACAAATCTGAGAACAAAATCATCCGTTCTTTAAGTTGTTTAACGTGATCAGTCATCCACGCATTCTTTACCCCTCTTTTCTTAGGGTTTGACGCAACTTTGCGAAGAGGAAAGCAGTTGTTCTTATGTCTAATTATGGTGTTAATGAAATTATCCCATGCTATATTAGAATTCTGTTCATTGTAAATAGCATTCCAATTTTCAGATTCCAAACATTCTAGATAACGATTGTTATTGTTTTCAGAGAAAAGCCTCCGGTACACATAACTTTGAGAACTTTCTATTACATCAATTTATTAGAGATCCTAATGTGTTGAGCATAGTGATCAGATAGTCGAAAATCAACCACATTTGATTCGTAGCATTCAAAACTAGAACTAATGATAAAGTTATCTAAACATGTAGAGGATGCAGCCGTTACTCTGGTTGGTGACTTAATTGTTGAACACAGATCATAACACCCTAAAAGATCTTCCATTAATGTTAGATTATTACTTAGTGTAAGAAAATCGATATTAAAGTCGCCTCCTAAAATAATTGACTTGAAAAGGCTCGAAGTTTTTTCCAGAAGGTTCGCAAGCAATTCTAAAAAAATTTTGAAATCACTGCCTGGTGGTCTATATATAACAACTATAATCAAATTCAACTTCAAGATTGACAGCGCACAGCATTCAAGAATACCCTCTAAACAATATTCAGATACATCGAAAGCTTCTGTTGCCGAGTGGTATTCATTATGTTTGAAAATAGCTACTCCTCCGTGTTTTGAGAGAGATCTACAGTAAGCATTTGTTAACTGAAAGTTTTCAATAATTACATTCGTGATTTGAAATTTATCCTGCCAGTGTTCCGAAATAAGTAAAAAGTCACATTCAATATCAATGAGAGCATCCTCAATCCTTAAGATTTTGTTACCTATGCATTGAATGTTTTGGTGAAAAATATTGATATTTGTTTGTTTAATTTTCAGGGCCTTATCATTTGTTTTAACTATGCGGTAGTTTTTTGAAATTTCCTGTTTTCTAAAAAAGATGATGTTTTGAGAGTCGTAGAGTTTTTGCAATAATAATTTTCCAAATGCATTGCTATTCCCTTGCCTAATAATGATTTTCCTTTATAATTGAGATCAGCCCCATCCCTTTTGTAACAGATTCTATTGATAATATTATTGCATTCCATAATAGAACATTTGTTAAATCCCAAGGTATATATTTCTTGGAATAAATCTAGGTTCCTTTTATAAATACCTTCATTTTCCTTCCTATAATCATAATCATAGCGATAGGCCTCTGTGATAATGAGGGGTTGGGTATGCTTGAGTTTTATCAAAAAATCTTTGATGATAGTTTTATCACATGTTTGGCCATAAAGTAACCACATCATTATCACTGAAATCCTTGCTATTATTTAAAGCAGTTTCTATTAGAGGTTTATTTAATTTTTTGCTTTTCAGTTGATTTTTTGGTCGGTTTAATTTTTTGTTAAAAAGTTCTTTTAGGAACCAAATTACACTCTTAAAATGTCGGGAACCAAATTACATATAAAATTTGACGGGCCTAAATGATCGCGAACCGAATTTTGGGGGAACCAAATTACATGTTCCCCAATATGATTTCCAGGAGAAAAGTGCCATGTTCTTGGCTTTGTCGCTTTTCCACAGAAGAAGATAATGTGAATCCACCAGCAGATTCCGAACACATTTCGAAAAATCCCGTTCTATCCTCGAAAAGTGCCAATTTCACGCGTAAATGCAAACACTGCGGTAGCGGTCGCGAAGCGTCAAGACGCCGGCTGACGTGGTTCCTGTTTTAGCACGAAACCGACGCCTCCGACGGTGCAGACGCTCCAGTTGTTCGCGCTTACTTGGTGCGGTGCAGGTGCGAATCTCATGGCAACCCAGACTACGCACGTCGAATTATGAAATTTCTCAAAGGTCAGTGTCAGATCTCTGGTATGTCCGGTGTGATGCTTTTTCCCAGCCCTTATCCACCCTCCGCGCGACGCTGCGTTTTCTCGAACTGGCCGAATGTGGGAGATTGCCAAAAATGCAGAAGGAATTCTGCCTCGGATTGACGTAGTTGGATTATTTTACGGGCCACTCTCGCTGGGGAATGATCTATAAAAATGTAGTAAATGTAGTTTGTGTGGCGCATATCCTATTGCAGCAAAACAGCATTCTTCCGAAAAATTGCGCACAGAAACATACTCAACTGAAAGTTGAATTCGATCAACAGGACGTGCACAACTATCGTCAGGGCCGTCTTCAACCTATTGAGGGCCCTGGGCACTTTTGGATAATAATTTTTTTTTTTTTTATTGTTAACAATATTAATAATAGTAAGGTACATGGTTTTAAGATATAATGAATATAAAATCAATGAAATATGTTTAAAATTAGATTATATCTATTCTAAGGATTCATATAGTTTATCAATAAATGATACTCGATAAGTAAATTAATACTTGTTTCGAGAAATAAACATAAGTAGGACATATACATATATGTATAGAGGACATGTAGGACTTATTTGTACTAGGTATTTGTAGAACATGAAGATTAAAATTCACAGTATGATAAGCAAGAATGAGTACATGTTAAAATGGGTTGTGTTTATAAGTATTTTGTTGATGAATAGCTATAACAATAATAATAATAGTTGATAAGAGGTACAGTTAGTCATTAGTCACACGAAATATTATGTGTTCTCTGTTAAGTTTTTAATCGTTTCCCTGGGTTTATTGAAGATATGTTTTTTTAATTCTTTTTTGAATGGTAATAGGCCATTCCATGTTTTGACGGTGTCAGGTAGCGAGTTATACAGCTTGGGTGCCATGTATGAATAAGATCTTTTTGAAACCGACTTATGTACAACTGGGATTGTGTGAAGATGCCGTTTTCGTGTGCAGTAGGTGTGGATAGGTATTTTGGCTGAGTGTCTGTTTTGGTGGTATTTTAAATTGACTTTATAAAAATATAATTGCCTTATGTCAAATATCTTGGCTTCTGAGTATAGTAAATTTGAACCGTATCTGTGTGATTTTGACAATATCAGTTTTAGAAATCTTTCTTGAAGAATCTCGAGTGCGTTGATATGGGTTCTCAGAGCTCCACCCCATGCTGTTATACCATATTGTAAATGGCTCTCCACTAGTGCGTAATAAAGAGTTCTGAGGTACTGTGCTGGTAAAGATTTTTTCAGATATTTAAATACGTGCAAAATACTTCGCAGTTTTCTTATTACGTAGTCTATGTGACAATCCCATCTGAGATGCGTGTCTATTATAACCCCTAGATACCTAATGTTTGTCTTGGGCATAATTGTCAGTGAGGTGTTTTTGGTTTTCACTTCAAGCGTGCTAAAAGGCGGAGTATTAATTTTTTGCATGTAAATGGCACATAATTAGTTTTTTGTAAATTTATCGTTAATTTTTTATAATCCATCCACTTTTAATTTTGTTGAAGTCCTCTTGCGCTTTCATTTTTAACTCATCCCTGTCTGTGCTTCGTAGAAAATAGCTGTATCATCCGCGAATCCGGTTATTTCTCCGCTACTCCGGAGTGAGAACAGGCCATTAATGTAGATGTTGAATAATAGTGGACCTAACACGCTGCCTTGTGGAACACCGTAACTAATTTTTTCCTTTCGACTGAGTGAGTCACCGACCCTCACAGACTGATTTCTGGAAGAAAGGTAGCTTCTTAGGAGTTTGTGGCAGTTATTTCGTATACCCATTTCTTCCAGTGACTGTAAAAGTAATTCGTGACTCACCGTGTCGAAAGCTTTAGATAGGTCTATAAATATGCATAGGCACGGCTTTCCAACGTCCAAGGACGAGTGGACTTTTTCTAATAAATTTGTAATGGCATCTTGGGTAGAGATCTTTTCGCGAAATCCATACTGTTTTTTAGATATCAGCTGAAACTTATTTAGGTACGATAGCAGTCTGTTTTTAAGTAATTTTTCGAATATTTTTGACAGGTGGGTTATCAGTGATATCGGTCTATAATTATTCACGTCAGTCTTGTCGCCTTTTTATAAATTGGTATCACCAAGGTATCTTTAAAACAGAAGGCCACAATCCTTCATTAAAACAGTAGTTAATGGTGTATAATAGTGGATGGATGGTGTCGTCCACTATTATTTTGATTGTTTCGGCTCTTATGTTGTCCGATCCAGCCGATTTTTTTGTTTTAAGGTTTTTGACAGTTGCTCTCAGTTCATTTTCATCGACTGGAGACAAAAACATTGAGTTAAGAGTGAATAGCCGATCAGGTTCGTAATTGGGATCACTTTTTATTTTGTTAGCTAGGGTTTCTCCCATTTTAACAAATCTGGTATTGAACTCGTCAGCTATTACTTTTTTTTCAGTTAGAAGATCACCTGCTAGATTTTTTATTGTTTTGATTTCATGATTCCCGCGTTTATTTTTACTCAGTTTGTTGACTATTTCCCATAGCTTTTTTTTGTCTGTATTATTTGCATCAATTTGTGTTTTATAATAGTTATACTTGGTTTTCTCTATCAAGGTGGTTAATTTGTTCCTGTGAGCTTTATATTGTTCCTTGAGAACATTGTTAGTGGGATTTCGTTTGAGATTCCTGGCCATTTTATTTTTAGTGTCTATTGATTTGAGAAGAGCATTGGTTATCCATGGCGTGATTTTTGAGTATTTCCGGCGGACTTTTTTCACTACCGTACATTGTTGGATAGTTTTCGCAAGTCTATCAACAAGTTGTTCAGTTGCGGTGTTGGGGTCTGTTGCTGAATATACCTGATTCCAGGATACTGTTTTGATTAGTGCCTTTAGTTTAGTCTCACTTATATGTTTGATTTCTGTTGTGGGTTCAGATGTCCCTCTTGGTTGTCAATGATTATTTGCAATGCAGTTGTGTAGTGGTCTGTGATGTTTGTTTCTATTACTAATGGTAGTATTCTATCTACGGTGTCATTTTTTGTTTTGATGAAGATGTAATCTAAACAAGATTTATGGTTCTTGTGTACCGGTTGGTGAATTTATGGTTGAAATGTATCCGAATTCGTTCAGTGTGTTGAGATATTCGTTAGTATTGTCACTTTTTTCTAGTAGATTTATATTAAGATCTCCAAGAAATATATGATAGTTTTCGGTATTGTTATTATTAGTTTCTAGGTAATTTTGTAGGTAAGTGTTGAAAACTTGTATGTCTGTTGATGGGGATCTGTATATAGTTGTGAGTATCACATGTTCTCCATTGCCTAGATTAATTTCTACTTTAGTCGCCGTAGAGTTGTTCAAGAGTGTGTTGGAATGTCTGAGGTGTAACCCTGTTTTGATATATATTACCGTCCCATCGTTCTGATTGTATTTGCTGTTATTATATATCATTTCACAACCATCCAAGCTGTACAATTCGATTTTCTCGATAATCCATGTTTCCGTTAGTACTATGCAATCAACATCCGAGCCCAATTCATGTAGGAGAATTTTGAACTCGTCCAGATTTTTGTGTATACTTCTTATGTTGTTATGTATTACTTTAAAATTATTGTTAGAGCTATTAACTTGGACACGTCAGACATACCCAGGAGTGAACACGTGAAGATTTCCCTTTACGCTGATGATACGGCCTTACTTTCTTCTTCAGCCGACCATCTGATGGGTGTCGTCTATTTGCAGAATGCATTAGACGATCTCCAGCAGTGGTATCTGGAGTGGAAAATAAGGGTGAATCCTGACAAAACGCAGGCTATTTCGATGGGTCGCAAGAGAAACAACCCAGAGAGAGGAGTGACTGTCTCTGGAAGGGAGATTAATTGGTTGGAGCAGGTCAAGTACCTCGGAGTAACATTGGATCGCCGACTCACCTGGAGGCCACACGTTAAATTGATAAAAAATAAAATACATAAGAAAATCGCATCACTCTATCCGTTAGTAAACAGGAAAAGTAAACTTTCCCTGAAAAATAAAGTTATGATCTACAAAATGGTTTTCAGACCTGTCATATTGTATGCCTCAGCCGCTTGGGGCCAGACCTGCAGAACGAGCATTTGCGTCCTGGAACGGGCGCAAATGAAAGTTCTGCGTATGATAACGAACGCTCCGTGGTACGTGCGGAACGAACGGATACTTGAGGACTTAAATCTGCCTTCCATCAGAAGTATCATTAGAGAACGCAATCAGAGAGTATTTGATTGTGCAATAGCCCACGAGAATCCTCTTGTGAGGGAAGCAACTGATTACAATATTGACGACCCTTCGCGTTTTAAACGTCCCAGGCGCTCTCTGGAGTGATGGGCTATTTATTAATCCATACAGGGTAGTGAAAGCTGCATCCTCTCTAGAAATTAATATTTTTCAAAACTTTCAGATCAAAAATTATTTCTCGGCTATTTTTGAGAATCACCACCATGGCAATGACTGGAGATTCTTCTTTAGTCCTTGTCCAATCAAAATTCAAATTTCGTGAATGGCTGTAGCCCACTTGTTTTTATGTTGAAAGAGTAAGAGCCTCCGGGTTACACTCGAATATAATAGTGATAGTAGACCCTGATTAACTTGGAGAACCTGTTTACACTCTTGAATATTGCCCAGTGAAAATGTTTCAATTGTTTTTATCTCAAAGTCTCTTATATACGGGTCCATCACAGCTTATATAAGTCAGAAGTTTACATAAAAAAAACACTAGATTGTGTGGTACATTATCAATAAAATATGACTATACTAGTACTAGCACATTGACAATAGAAAATGTGACTGATGGGGTTAGTTCATTTTGGTTATAGATATATAATGGGGCCCCTATGGCTATGATATGACAGAGGACTATTTTATTAACAACAAGTAAAAAGGAGTCGATAAGCAAAAAATCTAGATCCATTCAACTGTTATTTTTATTCCTTTGCAGTCACATAGATAGATAGATAGATAATTTTATTGAATTAAGTTACATTATAGGGTAAATGCTATACTTTAACAGAATGACATTGCACCTAACTTCTGGAGAAGTTGTAGTGTGCCTGACTGGTAGATTTGAGTAGCAAGTAGATTAACTAATCAGTATTCTTTTTACATGAACATACCTATCTTGAGTTAACAGTAATAGTAAAGAGAGGGCAAAATATAGAAAAGGATGTACATAGTGATAATAATAATAATAATAAAGAGATAGTAAATTATAGGAAAGAATTTAAATGATAATAATAACCTATCTTCATAATATACAAATTAAAAATATAAAGTGAATAGATCAATGAGTAAGAAGATTCCAACAGGGTGTTTTTGGCGCGCATGACATTTTGTTATTTGTGAGTTTGTTATAAATTTTCCGTCATAGAATGAACTAAAAGGTTTCTCTGTTTACGAGTATAAATTTTTTCACTTCATTGCAAAATATATGAATTTTTTTATATGAATAGGTAATTATTTTTTAAATGAATAGGTAATTATAATACAGGGTATTTCTTAATAACATGCTAATATTTAAAGAGGTTATTCTTGGGTCCATTTTGAGAAAAAAAACTTGATATGAACATATGTCCTAAAGGTCTCAACTTTTGAACTACAGGATTCTGAAGTTTTAAGAAAAAACTCTTTTTTACACGCTTAATATTAGCTTCACTTGTATGTTTGTTTGTTTGTTTGTAACCGACTCCTTTGGGCGCGATTTTGACCCACTTGCAGACGTCCGAATGATTTGGAATTTGGCAGGTGTACATAATTCCGGTGACAATGCATTAAGCAATTCATGTGTGAAGAAAAAACAAAATGGCGACTCCAATAGGCCTTTTTTGGCCTTGTTCAAAATTGGTATCCAAGGTTTTTGTGGTCGGAGATTATGATTCTTTTGTCAAAATTGAAAAATTCAAGATGGCGGCTCCAAAATGGTGAACGAGTTTTGTGATTATGGTCTGATTCTATTCAAAATTGGTATATAGGGGTTTTTGGGGTCGAATATTATTATTCTTCTGTAAAAATTGGGAAATTCAAGATGGCAGCTTTAAAATGGCATCCGAGTTTTGTGATTATGGTCCGATTCGCTTCAAATTTGGTATCTGAGGGTTTTCATGGTCGGAGATTATGATTCTTTTGTCAAAATAAAAAAATTCAAGATGGCGGCTCCACAATGGTGGACGAGTTTTGTGATTAAGGTTTGAGTGTATTCAAAATTGGTATGTGGGGGTTTTGGGGTCGAATATCATGATTTTTTTGTAAAAATTGGAAAATTCAAGATGGCGGCTTTAAAATGGCGGCCGAGTTTTGTGATTATGGTCTGATTCTATTCAAAAGTGGTATGTGGGGGTTTTTGGGGTCAAATATTATGATTCTTTCGTAGAAATTTGAAAATTTAAGATGGCGGCTTTAAAATGGCGGACGAGTTTTGTGATTATGATCTGATTCTATTCAAAATTAGTATGTGTGGGTTTTTGGGGTCGAATATTATGATTCTTTTGTGAAAATTGGAAAATTCAGATGACGGTTTTAAAATGGCGGCCGAGTTTTGTGATTATGGTCCGATTCTATTCAAAATTGGTATGTGGGGGTTTTTGGAGTCAAATATTATGATTCTTTTGTGAAAATTGAAAAAATCAAGATCGCGGCTTTAAAATGGCGGCTGACTTTTGTGATTATGGTCTGATTCTATTCAAAATTGGTATGTGGGGGTTTTTAGGGTCGGAGATTATGATTACCTAATTTGATAAGATTATTCCATTTTTTAATTTGCAAAAAAATAATAGAAATAATAGTTTAAAAAAAAAACCAAAGAAACACGCTTTTATAAATAAACCACACTAAAAAGTAGGAAATAAATAATAGTTTAAAAAAACTAAAAAACACGCTTTTATAGAAAACCAGACTAAAAAAAGAGAAAATAAAAAAAAAACTTATTTTATTTTAAAAAAAGCGTGGGGTGCATGGTATCAATAATTATATAGTACATTACACACCGAGGCGATACCATGCACCCCACGCTTTTTTTTTTTTTTCTATTTTTTTAGTATGGTTTTCTATAAAAGCGTGTTTTTTTAGTTTTTTTAAACTATTATTTATTACAAGCTTTTATTTAGTTTCACTTGTTAGTTCGTTCGAAATGGTTCGAAATGGCAAGTGAATTTTGTCAAATTTCTAGTCGTCCGATTGATTTGAAATTCGGCAGATGTTCATTATTCCGGTGATAATGCATTATAGAGTTTTTGTTAGAGAAAAAACAAAATTGCGGCTCCAAGATGGCGGAGGAGATTTGTAATTATGGCCCGCTTTGATTTAAAATTGGTATGTGGGGGTTTTCGGGGTCGGAGTTTATGAATTTTTTGTCAAAATTCATAAATTCAAGATGGCGGACGAGTTTTGTGATTATGGTCCGATTCGATTCAAAATTGGTATGTGGGAGTCTTCGGGGTTGGAGTTTATGAATTTTCTGTCAAAATATATCAATTCAAAATGGCAGTTTCAAGATGGCGTACAAGTTTTGTGATTATGGTCCGATTCGATTCAAAATTGGTATGTGGAGGTTTTCGGGGTCGGACATTGAGAAATTATGTCAAAATTCATAAATTCAAGATGGGGGACGAGTTTTGTGATAATGGTCCAATTCGATTCAAAATCGGTATGCGGGGGTTTTCGGGGTCGAACATAATACATTTTATGTCAAAATTTATAAATTCAAGATGGCGGCCCCCAGATGGAGGACGGGATTTCTGATTATGGTCATATTTCATTCAAAATTAGTATGTGGTGGTTTTCAGGGTCGGAGATTGTGAATTTTTCATCAAAATCTATCAATTCAAGATGCCGACTTCAAGATGAAGGACAAGTTTTGTGATTATGGTTAGATTCTATTCAAAATTGGTGTGTAGGAGTTTTTGGGGTCGGAGATCATGATTTCTTTCAGCTCGAAACTTACAGGGAAGAGAACTGGTAATAACGACAAACTTTTATTTAAGCCATGTACTAAAACGTATAAAATAAATTAAGTCATCGCTGACAATGATTTGATTATTTTTTGTTAAATATTTGGTTTTATAAAGCTTGTCGTGCGAATTGTAATAAAATCAATTCTCTATACGCAGGTTAGTGCTTAAAAATCTATGTTGATTCAAGAGGTTCCCACACTTGAGCACTAGGGAAATAGCAGCGAAAACGGATATTTCACAAAGTAATGTGAACAGAATTATAATTCCGTAGATCTGGGACACATCATCTTCCTGGACATTGACGAAAGACTCCGCGGCCACAGCCTGAAGCTTCTTAAGGAAATATTCAGAACCTCGATGAGACAGCAATTCTTCACCAATAGAGTCTTGGAACTCTCTTACTGACAACATAGTATTGGCTCCATCCATAAATGCCTTCAAGAAGAGACTCGACAACCAATACAACAGCAGTTGACCAAATATGTGTATCGGGCCAAGTGTGTGCTTCAAGTGCGGGCATGGCCTCTCTGTTTGTTAAGTTCCACTGCAAAACATGTGGGATATTTGACATTGTATTGTAATTGACTGAACTGGTTCGCCTGAAATATTTTGCTCCGCATAAAATATAAGTTATTAAGCAGTTTTAGACCAACAAAATACTTATTTTGATATCAAAGTGATCCTGATAACATGTACTGTGAGTTTGTATAAACGGATCATGAATCCCAATTAGAATTTGATTAGTAAATTTCAAATTATGGATATCTTATCATCACAAATCAGAAATAAATGCTGAATAAAAAACAGCATTCTATGGTTCCCGTAAAAAAGTGATCTTTTTACATCTTCGCGATAAAAATTGTATTACCAGTGGAGTGCGTTTTAAAAACATTTTAAGGATATATTGTTAATTCAATGGGCGAGAAAAATTGTAAAATTTGCAATATGCAGATAAAGGACACAAAGGATCCAGTTTGTTGTGACACATTTTGGTCACTTCAAATCCAACCAAAAACACTAATGTTGCTTTCGATCAAGTTTGCATTGGAAAAAATCGTTGTCGTGGTAACATCTTGTTTACTGTCAAACTGAACTGCTAACTGTCAAATAGTTCGTTGAGCACTAAATCCTTTTATGAAAAGTCTGATCATGGCTCGTAGTTTAGACGATGAATTTGAAGCAGTTTTGATATTTGGAGAAGCTGCAAGAAATTATCATCTAGCAGTCCGTATGTTTAATGATAGATTTCCCGAGAATCCTATTTCGAGGTCATATTTGCGCAAACTTTTAAATAAGCTCCAAGCAACTGGTACACTGAAAGATGCTCCAAGATCAGGAAGACCGCCTCTTTCAGAAGAAAGAAAGGTAGAAATTGTTGCTGAAATGGTAATCAATCAGACTCAGTCAACGTCTGCAGTTGCTGAATCCTGTGGAGTAAGTTCAAAAAGTGTTCAAAGAGTCCTAAAAAAAGAAAAGTTTCATCCCTATAAAATGAAAATCCTGCATGCTCTCACGGAGGATGATCCAGACCGGAGGGTTGAATTTTGTGAGTGGTTAACAAGAACAATTGAAGGAGAACGGGGCTTCCTAAAACGTGTATGTTTCGCAGACGAATGCACGTTTTTTCTTAATGGAAAAGTCAACAAACCGAATGTACGATACTGAAGCGATACTAATCCGCATATTTTTAGAGAGGGACATACCCAGTTCCCTGAAAAGGTGAATGTTTGGTCGGGCGTTGTTGGACCGATTTTCATCAGAGGCAATCTTACAGGAGATCTTTACAGAAAGCTTTTAGAAACTGAAATTGAACCTCGAATAAGACAAATTGTATTAAACAATCAGGAAGAGTTTGAAAATCGTGAAATCATATTTTAGCAGGATGGGGCACCTCCCCAATTCGATCGCATAGCTAGGGAGTTCCTCGATACAAACTTTCCTGGGCGATGTATAGGTCGCAGGGGAAGTACAGAATGGCCACCAAGATCTCCGAATCTCACACCTCTAGATTTTTTCGTTTGGGGGTATCTGAAGTCAAAAATCTACGCCACTGAATGCCAAACAATAGAAGAGTTGGAACGCAGAATAATAAATACATGTGAAGAAATAGATGAACGGACTTTCATCAACGTGAGAGAAGCTATTTATAATAGGGCACTTTATTGTCAAGATTTAGGAGGGGGCCACATTGAATACTTGACGAAATAATTGTAGGGGTTAAATGAAAATGTTATTCAAAAATAAATTATAATTTTTTAGCTAACTAATTTGTTTTGATTGTGAATTACAGAACACATTCGTAGGCTTCGAGATTTTCCGGTAAGCGGTACTGTTTATCCCTAATAAACTCTCTTTACGCCTCTTATTAGTCGAATTCATTAAGAGATTTAACTACAAATTAATAAGAACGTTTAGTACTTTATTTTAAACCGGAATGTCACTTTTCAAACGTTAATATTTCGAAAACAATTGAATTTTGGAGTAGAGTGTAGTAGAGAAAACTGTTGAGAATTATGAGCAGATTTCGAAAATGGAATAATATACGGGGTGTTCAGCCGCCATATCAAAACTGCTTAAAATTTATCGTCTAAACTACGAGCCATGATCACAGTTTTCATAAAAGGATTTAGGCGCTCAAGGGACTATTTGACAGTTAGCAGTTCAGTTTGACAGTAAACAAGATGTTACCGCGACAACAATTGTTTACAATGCAAACTTGATTGAAAGCAACATTAGTGTTTTTGGTTGGGTTTGAAATGACCAAAATGTCACTTTTCAAACGTTAATATTTCGAAAATAATTGAATTTAGGAGTAAAGTGTATCAGAGAAAACTGTTGAGAATTCTGAGCAGATTTCGAAATAGTATAATATACGGGGTGTTCTATTTAAAAAAAATATTGAAGATGGCGCTCAACCGCCATTTTGAAACTTTTAGCTGTGATTTTTTCATGAAAAAGTAGGTTTTTATCTCCTATTCAAGCCCTCCAAATTTCGTTGCGATATACCAGGTGGTTCAAAAATTAGTAGGGGGGGGGCCTTAGACGAGCACTGTATATTACATTTAATATTTACCAAAGTTGAGTCACTACAGGGATCTTAGTTTTTGAGTGTCTTAGGAAGATTTACTTTTTCAATCTGATTTTCCTGAACTCTGATCTCCGTCATCTTCTTGAAAGAGCTTTCCATCATTTAATTTTTTAGCAGACTCCTTTACCAATTCGTACAAAGCTAGTATTTAATCGCTATTCCATCTTCAGAAGTTGAAAAACGGAAAACCTGTAATGTGCCAGTGAAAATATGGTGATGAAACGTAATCAAATAGCACGTCCAGTCACAAAGAAACATGATCTTCAACTGAGGCTAGGAGCTCCTGGATGTTACCTATGCTCCTGGAAATGATATGATCCACGCACCAGTTAGTCAATAATGATAAAATGCACTTTTCACAATTGTTGAATTTTTTTTTACTTTTATACTTTTGACCAGGTTTTTGCCTCAAATACTCCTCTGTGCGGCGTATGTCTCCGAATTTGTGAATTATTGAATAACTAGAGAAAATTGATCTGCTTTTTATTCCCGAGAAACTTTTACGAATCCCAATTGGCAGGAACTCCAAAGTCAATCTCCACGAAAACAATATCCATGGAGTTTACTTCATGTCCAAAGTTTATTCATTCCAGAAGTTTATACTTCCATCATTAGCACGAATACAAAGAGTTTGACAAATGGTCACCATAAATAAAATAACAAACAAATGGACAAAGGGCAAATTTCGTCATCTACACTTTACATATGTATTATCATATTATTTCTTAATTTGTGTATAACGATGAGAATAAAAAGGCCATCGAGTCTGTCACTATGCATCGTATGAATACGAAGGCTTTTGTTTTCACCTTTTCATTATTATACACAAATTAAGAGATAATATAATAACATATACAGTGTCACACATAAAGTTCGCAACATATGAAAGTTTTTTTTATTAATAGATATATTGAAAATTTGACTTGGCAGTTAGTTTGTGCTTGAAAAATGAATGAAAAACAGCCTCTTCCCTTTTGTCATGTGCTACTCTAAACCTGTCAAATTTGACATTTTTTTCGAAAATCCTCAAAAAATTTTTTTTGGAAAATTCGAAAAATGCCAAAGGAAAAAGTTGCTCAGTTTCCAATTTTATACCTTTGCTTCAAATTTGGACTCTTTACTGTCACTTCGACTTTTTTCCATTTTTTTTAATTTTTCGAATCTTTCGCTCTACCGATTCGAACGAAACATGATTTAAATTCCATAATTTTGATGAATACGAGACTTCAATGTCATATCTTGCCCAAAAAATACCTACAATGGCCTGTTACCATAAAGAAAAAAAAATCACCTCCAGAAATTCGCCTTTGTTGTTGCAAAGTTCATCTAGTTTTTTCATTTCATTGTGAAACTGATTCGGATCGGACGTTAATATGTCGGTAATCGAATAAACGAATTTCTCTTCATTCTTATTACACTCGCTTTTTTTTATCGGATTTGTATCCCGTTAGCTGCAGATGAGTTGGAAATATTTTGATGTAGTTTACACCCAACAGTGTGAATGTTGAATGTTAGATGTTATTTTCGAGTAAATAATAATTTTTTGCAACATTTTTTGAATTGATTTCATAAATCTCATATTCTTTATTTTCATCATTAGATGTGTAAGAAACATTAAACCAAAATAACTATAACCAAATTCAGAACAAAACATCGTAACATTCATTGATTTATCTCAATAATCTTATAAAGAACCCGAATTCATCATTCAGTATGCCGTCCTTCCCGTTCTATACAAATTATAGTCCTTTTATTCACAGACTTTGTGGCAATTTTAATAATTAGGGGATTTATGTTAGCACAACACTCCCGAATGGTATTCTCTAAATGTTCTTTGCTTGCAAATGGTCTGTGCTCATACACTTATTGTTTCAGATAATCCCATAGAAAAAATACGAGTATAATAAGAATGAAGAGAAATTCGTTTATTCAATTGGTGACATATTAGAGTCCATACATTGAAAATGCGAATCAGTTTCACAATGAAATGAAAAAACTAGATGAACTTTGCAACAACAAAGACGAATTTCTGGAGGTGCATTTTTTTTTTCTTTCTGGTAACAGGCCAATGTAGGTATTTTTTCAGCAAGCTAAAACATTGAAGTCTCGTATTTATCAAAATAATGAAATTCAAATCATGTTTCGTTCCAATCGGTGGAGCGAAAGATTCGAAAAATTAAAAAAATTGGAAAAAAGTCGAAGTGACAGTGGAGAGTCCAAATTTGGAGCAAAGGTAAAGAACTGGAAACCGAGCAACTTTTTTCTTTGGCATTTTTCGAAATTTCCCAAAAAAACTGATTTTCTGAGGATTTTCGAAAAAAATGTCAAATTTGACAGGTTTAGAGTAGCACATGACAAAAGGAAAGAGGCTGTTTTCAATTCATTTTTCAAGCACAAACTAACTGCGGAGTCAAATTTTCACTATATCTATTAATAAAAAAAACTTCCATATGTTGCGAACTTTATGTGTGACACTGTATGTAAATTGTAGACGACAAAATTTGTCCTCTGTCCATTTGTTCGTTATTTCATGTATGGTCACCATTTGTTAAACTCGTACTGATGATGGAAGTATAAAAGCATACACTTTGGAAATAAAGTAAACTACATATATATTGTTTTCGTGGAGATTGACTTGGAGTCCTCCCCACTCTCCCCCATTGATTCTATTTTCTTATCCCCTCCGCTTTGAGTAATATGGACTACTTCTACCATTTTTCACGTATAATCCGTTTACACGATGCTTTAATCATTTGCCTGGACCTAGACAAATAATTCTGAGTATAGTTTTCCCAATATCAATTGCAGAAGCATAAAAAAATCTTGCGGCGAAATCGTGTGAGCAGCAGTGGCGGAGATAACTAATTTTATTCAGATATTTTAAGATTTTAAAAATACTTCATAAATAATGAAAAATGAAAAAAAATTAAAGACAAGCTTTTATTTATACAAATACATTAAGAAAGAAAAATAATTCCTTTCATTGTTTGAAGTAGGTTATTATTATATCCTAAAACGTAATTCGATCGGCACACACCAAGACCATAGACGCTACTGGTTTTTAATCTTTCAGAGCTATTAAAACACAAATATAACGCGTGATTTATGACCTCCCATCGTATAGACACACCTGCCAGCATTGATGTCCGACTTGATTGGCCCAGACGAATCGGTTGTACAATAGACAGCCGTCACTCAAGTCCACGTTGACTATCGGCTCTTTTGATGTACCTTTTGCCGACGGCGAATGTTTACGAGTAGTACAGATTATTTTTCGTTCCGTTTCTTCGCATATACGCTCGTGTTAGCGAAGTGAGTTTTCATTTGCTCCCTATAGAAACAGCTTCTGCAATTGATATTAGATGGACTATACGTGCTTGCGTCGCAGGGGCCCCCATGAGTCGCGTTACACTAGGACTTGCCCAGGGTTCAACAAAACATATACTTTTCAGCCAATGGTAGACTCTTACATTTTCCGCAATGATAGGATTATTTAATACAATGATTACCCAATTTTTAACCGACGAAACCAAAAAAGAGGAGGTTCTGTATTTAACGTGTATATTTTATTTTTTTTATGTATGATCACGCACACACTTTTTACAGAGCGGTTCGATTCCGATAATTATTTTTTCATTGGATAGGGTGTACTTCGAAGGTGGTCCCATTCCAATTTGAACATCAAAATCCATCCCTAAGGGTAGTAAAATGAAGGATTGATCGTTCACCCTCTGAATTATGGTCCGTTAACCGATTCTATCAGGCATAACTTTGTAGTGGGTTTTCCGATTTGGATTATTTTTTTTTATAAGAAAGGGTATACCTGATAGTTGATCATATTCCAATTTGAAATGAAATGATCCACCCCTATGGGTAGAAAAATAGGGGATGATTGATTTTTCACTTGTGAACTTTGGCACACATATGTAGTTGACATTGACAGACCCTCCTACATCCGTCAAAATGATGACATTCTATGGAAAGATGGAATTATATACAAAGCGATAAAATCAACCAACCAGAACTTTCAAAATTAATTTATATTATATAGCAATAAATAGTTAAAATAGAAAATCATATTATTTAATAGTTAATAGTTGAAGTAAGCTAGGTAAGTGAGTATTTTGGAAGTAATAAAAATTTGAGTAGGTAGTAATTAGTAGATTCCAGCAACAAAAAATTGAAAAATAAAAACTTTTCAACAAAAAATTAAACCGACGAAAAAATCAACTGAAAAGCAAAAAATAAAATAAACCTTAGTCTAAATGATAATTGAGCTCCTAAACTAATGTGAGTAACTGATTTTGAGTCGGCGCCAAACAAACTAGCAATTGAATTAGGTAAAGCGTAAAATGATCGCAGCGAGATGCACGGCTGCGTTTTGATTACTTCTTTCAAAGTAATATAATAATGTTCGATAATTGTTTGTGTGGCGCTGACTCAAAATCAGTTACTTACATTAGTTTAGGAACTCAATTATCATTTAGACTAAGAAGGTTTATTTTATTTTTTGCTTTTCAGGTGATTTTTTCGTCGGTTCAATTTTTTGTTGAAAAGTTTTTATTTTTAATTTTTTTTCGTTATCGAAAGAATTCTGTCATTGTTTTGAATATTAAAACTCATTGGATTTCAATGGCTCGTTCGATTATAGTGGCTGCTTGGGAGCAGTGGCGGATTTACCAGCAGGCTGAGTAGGCTGGAGCCTAGGGCGGCAAATTTCAAGGGGAGGCAAATTTAGTTCATAATTTTTTTATTTCGATTTACAAATAAAAAAAAATATTATACACACACAAAATACAAATTTAAAAAATTGGAGAGAAATTAAAATATTTAACAAAAATCGAAATTCTACTCATTTTTACATATTTTCTTCACTGATAACTGCTATAATTTTTTCTCCGTGTACCTAATAATTATGAGATCTCCTTACACAATTCAATCTTGATATGATATCTATGGTCTAATCATGATTGCTGCAGCAAGTTTGCAAATTGCCAAATTCAATTTCAGAAAGTTATTTCTTTAAGCGTGAAAAAGACTGACTAAAATTGACTAATATTTGAACGACTGCGAATTCCCTCCACAAAATATGAAGTTAGACAATTTGCTGATTAGAAAATTGATACATTTCATCAGTTAATTATTTTATTTGTAGTAAGAAAAAGTTTGGAAGATCCAAATGAGCATGCCTTAAGCGCTCATGTCGTACACGAATCATTTGAATTGGATGTTTACATTAGTACATTTGTTAACTTTTTCACAAAGCCACTTTTTTCAGAAAATGCCAATCGGAATGAATTGATTATAATAAGATAAAACAATACTAAGCAGCAATTTTTCATTCAACGGCTTCTCTACAGTCAAATGAGTATATTAAAAAAAATTGAGGTGAAAAAATGATTTTTTCGAAAGTTATCGTGTTTAGTGTGAACACGATCTTCAAAAATCCATACGATATGGCATTAAAATTACTTTTTTATATAGAAAGTAATTAATCATAACTGAAAAAATAATTTTTATGAGCTCAGCGATATCAAAATTCAGAGGCGGCAAAAATTTAATAGCCTACGGGCGGCAAATCTGTAAATCCGCCACTGCTTGGGAGTCAATAGAGAGATATTGCAACTTACAAATAAGCGCTGACTTTATTAAAAGATCCGCTACTAAAGTATCCTCTAACGCGATTTCGAAAGGGTGTTATTGCAACAATCTCCTTCCAAGATGCTTATGTTCAAGCTTTATTTTGACAAGTACGCAAATTATGTGAAACAACTTCACGTAATGAAATTATATCGTCTTCGAATGTGAATCTCAATCTTTTTTTCCACTTTTCTTCAGTCATTGTTTCACCAGAAAAATAAACTTATCGAAAGAATCACACTATTGTTCGTTAATTGGGCGCATAAGAGACACTTGGACGAATTAATTCTTCACAATATTGTTGGGGCAGAAAATATACCACCACCAAATTAACATGCTTTATTTGATTTTGAAAATATATAGACCAGCAGTGCTTAGCAAAATTAAATAAACCCTCTTAGTCTCAATAACTAAGCTCCTAAACTAAGTAACTAATTTTGAGTCGGCGCCAAACGAACAATCAACGAAGATCATTGAATTACTTCAAAAAAATTATCAGAATGTCACCGCGCAACTCGATGCCATCATTTTAAGCCTTATCTAATTCATTTGCTTGTTTGTTTGGCGCCGACTCAAAATTAGTTACTTACATTAGTTTAGGAGCTTAGTTATTGAGACTAAGAAGGTTTATTTTATACTTCTCAGTTCCGTTTTTCGCCGGTTTAATTTTTTGTTAAAAAGTTTTTTACTTTTCAGTTCTGTATTTTGTCGGTTTAATTTTTTTTAAAAGTCTTTATTTTTCAATTTTTTGTGGCTGAAATCTACTACTCACTACCTACTTGTCTTTTGATTACTTCCAAAATACTTACCTACCCACCTTACTTCAATTATTCCCAGTTAAATAATATGATTATCTACTTTTACTATTTGTTGTAATATAAACTATTTTTGTTGTTCTGGTTAGTTCATTTCATTACTTTGTATGTCATTCCATCATCTCATAGACTATAATGATTGTGACGGATGTAGAAGAACAAAAATAATGACAATACACACAAGTGAAAAATCAATTATCCCCTATTTTTCTACCCGCAAGGGTGGATAATTCCATTCGAAATCCGAATATGATCAACTCTGAGGTATATCCTATCTAATAAAAAAAGAGTCATCCAAATCGAAGAACCCAGTACAAAGTTATGCCTGATAGAATAGGTTAACAGACCAGAATTCAGAGGGTGAGTGATCAATATCCTTCGTTTTGCTACCCTTAGGGGTGGATTTCATCTTTCAAATGGGACGAACTTCGAAGTACACCCTATCCACTGAAAAAAGAATTATCGGAATCGGACGTCTCAGTAAAAAGTTATACGTGGTCATACATAAAAATAGAAAACCAGACTGAAAAAATAGAAAATAAGAAAAAAATTTATTTTATTTAAAAAAAAGCGTGGGGTGCATGGTATCGCCTCGGCCAACAATTACCTGTGATCTGAGACATTTCTTACTTTACTGCCCTAGGTGTGTAATGTACTATATAATTATTGATACCATGCACTCCACGCTTTTTTTAAAATAAAATTCATTTTTTTCTTATTTTCTATTTTTTCAGTCTGGTTTTCTATAAAAGCTTATTTTTTAGATTTTTCAAACTATTATTTATTTCCTACTTTTTAGTGTGGTTTATTTATAAAAGCGTGTTTTTTTTATTTTTTTTAAACTGTTATTTTTATTATTTTTTTGCAAATCAGAAAATGGAATAATCTTATCAAATTAGTTAATCAAATCCCACATACCAATTTTGAATAGAATCAGACCATAATCACAAAACTGCCCTTAATTTCGATTTTTACAAAAGAATCATAATATTCGACCCCAAAAACCCCCACATACCAATTTTGAATAGAATCGGACCATAATCACAAAATTCGGCCGCCATTTTGAAGCGGTCATCTTGAATTTTTCAATGTTTACAGAATAATCATAATATTCGACCCCGAAAACCCCAACATACCAATTTTGAATAGAATCAGACCACAATTACAAAACTCGGCCGCCATTTTAAAGCCGCTATTTCTTGAATTTTCAAATTTTTACAAAAGAATCATGATATTCGACCCCAAACACCCCCACATACCAATTTTGAATAGAATCAGACCATAATCACAAAACTCGACCGCCATTTCAAAGCCACCATCTTGAATTTTCCAATTTTTACAGAAGAATCATTATATTCGACCCCAAAAACCCCCACATACCAATTTTGAATAGAATCAGACCATAATGACAAAACTCGTCCACCATTTTGGAGCCGCCATCTTGAATTTTCCAATTTTGACAGAAGAATCATAATCTCCGACCACGAAAACCCTCAGATACCAATTTTGAAGCGAATCGGACCATAATCACAAAACTCGTACGCCATATTGGTGCCGCCATTTTGTTTTTTTCTCACATTTCTCACATTTCTCAATGCATTGTCACCGGAATTATGTACACCTTCCAAATTTCGAATCATTCGGACTTCTGGAAGTGGGTCAAAATCGCGCCCAAAAGAGTCGGTTACAAACAAACAAACAAACAAACATACAAGTGAAGCTAATATAAAGCGTGTAAAAATCAATTAACGCGTCGACTAGAGAACCTCCTCCTTTTTGGTTTCGTCGGTTAAAAAGGATATACTATGGGACGACAAACTCACTGTCTTTCACTTCCATAGCGGTTCAAATTAGCCACTGGAAATAATCAAATTAATCGAGGTTCCCAATGATCGGAGACAAGTACTTTTTTACTGGCGCCTAAGCTTCCAAACATATTTCAGAAAGTTCACCAATTCCAAAATATTCAAGTGAAAAAATCATACTACCGTGATCCCTCTCTTAGAAACGGCTTTGCCCCCTGAACACGCTACTGATGAAAATATATTCCCCCCCCCCCCATATTCTCCGACTAGTAGAACAACAAAAAAAACGTATTTTTTTCTTGAAATTGCTGAAAAGAGTTGAAAACATGGCATTTTGTGGACATGTTCTACCAATAAAAAGGCTACGTGGCTTTAGCCGAGGAAGTAGTTGTTTTCTGTTAGACATTCGCAAAAAATCACTTCATTTTTACACGCTTTATATCAGCTTCACTTGTATGTTTGTTTGTTTGTTTGTAACCGACTCCTTTGGGCGCGATTTTGACCCACTTCCAGACGTCCGAATGATTTGAAATTTGGCAGTTGTACATAATTCCGGGGACAATGCATCAAGAAATTTTTGTGTGAAAAACAAACAAAATGGCGGCTCGGCCTTTTAAAATTGTATCCAGGGTTTTTGGGTCGGATAGATTCTATTGTCGAAATTGAAAAATTCAGGATGGCGGCTGCAAAATGGGGGACGAGTTTTGTGATTATGGTCTGATTCTATTCAATATTGGTATGTGGGGGTTTTTGGGGTCGAAAATTATGATCCTTTTGTAAAAATTGGAGAATTCAAGATGGCGGCTTCAAAATGGCGGGCAAGATTTGTGATTATGGTCTGATTCTATTCAAAATTGGTATGTGGGGTTTTTTGAGGTCGGATATTATAATTTTCTTGTAAAAATTGGAAAATTCAAGATGGCGGCCGAGTTTTGTGATTATGGTCTGATTCTATTCAAAATTGGTATGTGGGGGTTTTTGGGGTCGAATATTATGATTCTTTTATAAAAATTGAAAGATTCAAGATGGCCTTAAAATGGCGGCCGAGTTTTGTGATTATGGTCTGATTCTATTCATAATTGGTATGTAGGGGTTTTTGGGGTCGAATATTATGATTTCTTTTGTGAAAATTGGAAAATTCAATATGGCGGCTTTGAAATGGCGGCCGAATTTTGTGATTATGGTCTGATTCTATTCAAAATTGGTATGTGGGGGTTTTTGGGGTCGGAGATTATGATTACCTAATTTGATAAGATCATTCCATTTTTTAATTTGCCAAAAAATAATAGTTAAAAAAAACTAAAAAAACACGCATTTATAAATAAACCACACTAAAAGTAGGAAATGAATAATAGTTTGAACAAACAGTTTTAGAAAACCAGACTAAAAAAATAGAAAATAAGAAAAAAAAAATTATTTAAAAAAAAGCGTGGGGTGCAGGTATCAATAATTATATAGTACATTACACACCGAGGCGATACCATGCACCCCACGCTTTTTTTGAAAACAAAATAATTTTTTTCTTATTTTCCATTTTTTTAGTCTGGTTTTCTATAAAAGCGTGTTTTTTAGTTTCTTGAAACTATTATTTATTATCGTGGATTTTTCAATGCACAGAAAAATCTTTCCATTCAATATTAAATTGGGAATGTTTCCCTTTTCAACATGAATACCCCACAAGAGGTTATCTTGACGATGGAAGATAGTGACTAAGGTATATCTTTTAGTCGCAGATGATTCCACATCTGATTTTATGAACATCCTGTTCATATTTTCAACAAACCTATCCAGTTAACTAAAGGTTTTATGAATAAATTATAATATGGGTAAGATATTTTTTCTTTCAGTTATATTTGATCAAATTTTACGTCTCTATACAAGTGTTTTCCACTTATTTAAAGTGACACTTTTCAAAACGTTTTATCAAATGTTATGCTTTTCATCACCAGTTGCGAAAAGTAAAATTTTTCGTAACTAGTGATGAAATAGTATATTACATTACTAGTGCGGAAAGTGACATTTTTCACACGAGTGGGAAATATTGTGGCACGAGGCGTAAGCCGAGTGCGGCAATCACACATTACAGGATATCCCTTTTCGTGGGATATCCCTTTTCGTGGGAACCAGAACATAAAAAAAAAACACGAGTGTGAAAAATCACTTTCGCGCGACTAATGTACGCTATTTTTCCTACGACCACCTATTTTATTACAACTCTGAGATTTAACAAGGTTTTACTTTCGATCATGTACCTACTATCACGAAATGTCTATTTTCTGTGGTATTGTGTCGTGGAATTGTTTCAAAGGCTACTTAGCTTTTTAAATTTTCAAATAAAATACCCGCGTCTGGTTCTCTGGTTGCCTATCTTAGATACAGGTAGTTCGTATTAAAACAAACTACTGAAATAATTATAAATTAACAGTTTGACCTTTCGTTGCTATCCTATAATTATATGAAGTTTAAAAATAGCTAAATTTTGTTTTAATAAAATGAAAATACAAGAAATATCATAATTCTATTAATGTGAATCGACTTACGAGATATACATATCTCTGATAACGTTAATTCAAATCTGAATTAGCTCAGATGGAAGAGTATACGGTAGATGACCGCAAGGTTGTGGGTTCGATTCTCGGCGTCAACTTTTTTTTTCCTCCTTTTCTTTATTTTCTACAAATAATTAGTTTTTAGTCCAGTTTTTATGTAAATAATTACAATAAGGAAGAGCAATTAATAATTACATCTGTAAATCTCACAGGATTCACGGGTTTGACGACTTATTGACAGCCGTGTGGAAAGTTACTTTCCGCACGCGTGAGAATAAAGGTCACTTTCCATGGGAGTATAGAGTGCGATATGTGTTACTTTCCTATGGGGTCGTAGGAAAAATAAATTTCACCACCAGTTGCAAAAAATACATCAATAGAATTTCTTATAATTTTGAGGCTTTTCAATACATAATATGTATGGTAAAAACTAATTATAAATATCTATAACATAATTTGAACAATTGTTGATATAATAATAATAATAATAATAATAATGAACGACTTTATTGCTTACATATATAGATTAACGAGAATACATACATAATGTGAATTAGGCACAAAGCAAAAGGCGAAGTTCAGTTTATAAGATGATATAAAATCAGCTCATAAACTGTTCTTCCACTTAACCTTAAGTATCTCGCTAGGTGTGTTGAACTTAATAATATATATATATAAAAAAAAGAATGAAAGTTAAACAATTACAGCTATTCTTAATCTAATTTCCATCGTACGTATATCAGGATTGCATTGTTTCTTATAGGCCTTCTTGAATCTTTGCAAACTGTAGGATTTCAACATGGTAGCGGTACCTGATTGTATTTTGAACATATTTGATAAGTTTAACTACGCCTGAATATTTCTAGTCTGAAGATTGGCGGTGAAAGGGTTCCTTTATATCGGATATTTAGATTATGTATATCGGATCGATAGGTGATTTTTCTGTGCAAATATGAGGGTGTTTTATCGAAAATAGTTTTTTGAAAAAGAACAGCAGCGTGTAATCTCCTTCTATAGTTTTGTACTTTTTGTATTTTTATTTGATATTGGCTGGACAAGAATGGACCATAGAGTACATCTGCACGTTGAATAATCTGATTTATGTGTTTTTCAAATTTTAAATTGGAGTCCAATATTATACCTAAACTTTTGGCTTCACTTACGTTTTGAAGTACTTCATTTTTTATTACAATACTTACATATTGACCCCAGCTATGTAGCATTAATTTCCGTTTTTTCCATGGAAGTCTCTCCAAGGCTGAGAACACGCTTTTAACGCACTAAAAAGTAAAAAATAATTTGAATATGCAATGACTATGCCAAAAAGCGTGGGGTGCTTTGTCGAAATAGTCCAAGATCCCAGAGCCGGCAAACCTACGTCATTATAGCAAAGCTGAAATTTTCAGTATGAGTAGTGTGATATGTAGTTGAGAACGTACGCATACTTGCTAGCTTGAAAGAGGGGCCCTTTCACGGGTAGCAGGTATAAAAGTACATAAAAAACTTTCTCACTTACGTTGAAGTATCGTAATACGTTTGACAATTAATATCGTCCATTTGGCCAAGCGGTCTAAGGAGCAAGATCCAAGCTCTGATATCAAAAACTGGCGAAAGTTCGAATCCCCACGCCTGATGATTTTTTTTTAAATTTTTTCCATCGAAATTGAGAAATGATTTGTTTTTTTTTATTTGAATATTCACCCCAAAACTAAATCATTTCTCAATTTCAAGCTAGCAAGTACGCATACGTTCTCCACTATTCATACTTAAAATTTCAGCTTTGCTAAAATGAGGTAGGTTTGCCTGCTCTGGGATCTTACTCTAAAAGTATTATGTTTCTCAAAGATACGTAACCAAAAAGCACCCCATGCTTTTCGGCATAGTCGTTGAATATTAAAATTATTTTTCAATTTTTAGTGCGTGTAACCAGAATATTTGTCTACAAATCTACAGTTCCGCATTGAAATACATTCATACAGGGTGTCCCAAAACTCAACGTCATCCTTTGGAGGGCTGATAGTCCACTCATGACTGACCAGAATATCACAATATGACTTCAGTAAAATATTCATAGTTTTGGAGATATTTGCACTTTTATGAATTTCGTGAAAATCGAAACCTTTGATCAGTATTTCGAGTGCCGCAGGTACAAAACTTCATAGTTTAAGAAAAACTATAAATATTTTACTGGGTCATATTGTGATATTCTGGTCAGTCATGGGCTGGACTATCAGCCCTCCAAAGGATGACGTTGAGTTTTGGGACACCCTGTATAATACACGCCCAAAAAAACACATAAACGTTCGTCAAACCAATCTGATGTGCACGAAAAAAAGTATCTTTGATGCTGGAATCGTAATCTATAATAACCTACCCGATTTTATTAAACTGTCTCGTAATATAAATATTTTTAAAAGTAGTATCCGTCAATATATATAAAACGATCAATTTCAGTAATTAAACGTCGCATTCTATAGTGCGATCTAGGCTATTCTTGTTCTCAGAACTGTTTAGGTATGAGGATTTCTCTGTACTTTTTAAAACTATGTTATATCATGCTCTGATGCTAATAGAGCTATATTTTAATTAATTAACAATTAGTGTTTTACGTTTCTACTAATGTTTATTTATGGATGTCTCTTATCTATTGTATTTTATCTACAGTGCTTCTCAAAAGTCCGCTCCCCCCTCTTATTTTTGGCACGATTATACATAAACAAGTGAAATTTGGAAACTGGATATTAAAGGTTTTAAACTTTCCTACTGGTGATGATAGATGACGAAATCGTCAAAGATGACGTCACAAGGCCATTGTGACCAATAATTTTAAATGGAACCCTACGGCAAGCGACACCTCTTTTAAAAGGTATCGAAAAATCCTATTCAATGATACTTATTTTGTTTGTGTTTATGGCAGTTTTAATGGCTCATTAGTAAACATTGAAATTTAAATTCCATTCAGTATGATATCAATTACAGATTTAAGAATCAGTATCTACTCAAAGAAATTGCTCGAAGTGACCTCCATTTACTGCCTGACAGTGAAATATCCTATTTTTAAACTCTTCTCGTACTTTTGAAAATGTGTATGCGGAAACAGCCTCATATTCTGCAACAATACGTTGTTTTAAAACGTCAATATTGTCAGGTTCAGTGACATAAACCTTCGATTTAAGTTCCCCTTCCCCCCCAGAGAAAAATCCAAAAGTGTGAGGTCCGGTGATCGAGCTGGCCATTCCGTTGAACCTCGTCGTCCAATCCATCTACGACGATACTCCTCATCCAAATACCGTCTTACTGCACCGTAATAGTGTGGAGGAGCACCATCCTGTTGGAATATTATTTCCAAATTGCCGAATTCATCTGGATTATCTTCCAAAATTTCAAGGATTAACGGTTCTATTGCGTTTTGCAACAGCTCCAGATAAACCTCACCAGTTAAATTAGTATTTAAAAGAAGAGGACTAACGATGTGGTTTCCCAGGATACCTGCCCAAACATTCACCTTCTGGGGAAATTGTGTATGTGTTTCACGAAACAGGTGAGGATTTGCGTCACTCTAATACCTCACATTCTGTGTATTTACATTTCCATTTAGATAGAAAGTACTTTCGTCACTAAAACAAATTGTTTTGACATAGTCTGGCTGTTGGTTAATTTTAGTTTCCATATTTTCACAAAATTCTAGTCTTCGGTCTGGGTCGTCGTCTGAGAGTTGATGAACCATTTTCAATTTGTATGGATGAGATTTGTTTTTTTTTTCAACACCCTGTGTACTGTACTTCGACTGACTTCACAGGTAGATGCAACGTTAGTTGTTGAAGAAGTAGGATTAACTATTACTTCTGCCAGTATATCAATTTTTTTCTCATCAGAAATTTGTGGTCTGCCAGATCGTTCCGCATTATTAATTCTACCCGTTGTTTTAAACTTACGAAGAAGCTCCCTTAAATAAGTCCCCGAAACGGGGCGATCGGGAAACCTCTCATTAAAAATGCGTTCTGCTGCATGAATATTTTGTCCAGTTTCACCAAGAATTAGGATCGCTGCTACTTTATCATCTAAAGCACGTACCATTTCGCTTCTTGAAGCACTCAAACGTTTGGCTCACAACAGTTTAACAAATTATTAAAATGTACAAAAATATTAAAAGTACCAAAAGCTGCTGAAACAGTTGAACGTTCGATCAACAATACACAAATTATTAAATGTACAAAAACTTGGACAATTACAAAAACGTCGAATTAGGGAGACTAACAAAAACGTCAGCTTCTTTGACAACTATCCAGAGGCGGAGCTTGAATTTTGAATTTTAGTATTAACTGATTTAATTCATCACAGCTTTGCGTTTTTTAAAAGCGAGTTGCCAAAACTGCCATAAACACAAACAAAATTAGTATCATTGAATAGGTTTTTTCGATACCTTTTAAAAGAGGTGTCGCTTTCCGTAGGGTTCCATTTAAAATTATTGGTCACAATGGCCTTGTGACGTCATCTTTGACGATTTCCTCATCTATCATCACTAGTAGGGAAGGTTTTCAACCTTTAACATTCAGTTTCCAAATTTCACTTGTTTATGTATAATCGTTCCAAAAATAAGAGGGGGGAGGGGACTTTTGAGAAGCACGTACTGTATACTAACCTACCTCATCTCTGTATCTTTGTGATAAAACGATATTGTATTAGCAATGCTAAATAAATAAATAAATAAATAAAAGCGCGGTGTTCTGGTTTTTTAAATATATATTTTTTATATTTTTGACTTGAATTAAAAGGGATAACATATAAAACAAGAAAAAAAAAATGTGTGAAACACGTTGGGAAACCCTATTTTTTGTAACTCGCTTTCTTTTGCGGAACTCGCTTCGCTCGTTCCGCAGAAATTCGCTCATTACGAAAAGTAGTGCTTTTCCCAACTGGTTGCACAAATAACTATTGTGGTATTCAAATTCTCATTTCTATCATTCAATCAATATTTATCAATGTCTTAATTTGGCTTTCACAACATTTCACCAACCAGAAAATAGAAGACAAAGTGAAAATCAAACAGGTTAGGTGGTAGTCTATCTTGAACTTCTTTCGATTTGTTAACTTTCATTATTTTGTATTACTTCAGATAACATTTATATTTTGATAATTTCAATGGTCATGTGCAATATTCTAGTGCTATGAGCATTTTAAAAATAAAATCCGACGAGAAGAAACTCACTTCAATAATACAAACCGTAATAGCAATTTGGCAAACGTTCACCACCCAGTTGAAAACCATTATTTAATTTTCACTTAGGTATAACCGTTTTGGCTTCCACATGATGCATCATGGTGTTATAAAAAGCTAGTTTATGTTTGACGATTTTCTTTCATGTTCCTAATCACAATGTTATATGAAGTTATTCAAAAGCAATTTCGACGGATTATTTTCAGGAATATGAGGGAATGATTATGGGTTTTGGGAGTATTTTGAGGAAAGAATGTTAAATGCTGGCTAGTAAAAAAATAAATATGGTAGTCAGATTTTCTTATGGTAGTTAAGTTATAAGTGGTTTACCTTCATGCATAGACATGCATTCGAAAACAAAAATGTGTACGGCATCTAAGAAATCCTTGACAACTCAGTTGAAGATAATACAGATTATTTTTTTCGTGTAATTTTTAACCAATCAGAACGTTCAAGTTAGTTGAGTTACCTCGTATAATTTCGATAATACCTGATTATACATAGAGAAGCTTCACCAATCGAAAATTTCACAATGATTTCATTTCCGTAGTAACCACATCGACATCAAAATACAATACACAAACTAACAGGACCGTCAAATTTTGACGTTTATCAATAATTGTTCAAAAAGAGTCGATTCGGAGATTTATCATTAAATGCAATAGACGAAAGTATACAAAATACTGAGCCTCATAATACAGTGAAAAAAGTACGTATGGAAACAATTTCTTACGTTTTGTAGTGAAAGAAACTGTGTACTAAATGAATTAATTTCCACTGAAATGATAGCATCCATTTTGAAAGATTGGGCTTTCAATATGCGAAAAGGTAATGGAGAAAATTATAAAGAAAATGTGGTTGAAACGATGTGCAACGTAACGGCAAAACGAATACAAGAAAAATATATGAAGGAGTTTAATAGAGTTAGATCCATTCTCTCGTCCCATATTTTTAGCCGCACGAAACGCAAGAAATTCAAAAAGAAGGGAACTTCAAATGTTACCGGACAGGAGAAAGGTTAGTGCATCAGCATTTGAAGATACCGAGTGCATAGCAATGATAGAAGAGTAAGATGGAAAATACACTGAAAGGATTATAAAAAAAAAAATCGTAATTGCTTCTGTAGAATTTGCGTGGAGAGGAAATGAAGGAGCGTCATGTTCGACTCATTATTTTCAGAAGGAAACTAGAAATGATGATACTCCAACTGATAGGATACAATATAAACCTATTTTTACCAAAACCACACAGGGAGGAGCAAAACCGTGTGCTAATAATAAATGGCTTGTACCAAACCATAATGAAGTAAGTCGTTGTCCAGTGAGACTTCTAGATAAACTAATGATAAAAATAAGCGAAAACATCGATATTTAAACAGATAGGTTATTTCTGTCAGTAAATCCTAACTGGAGGAAACAAAAAGCCCCTGGCTGGTACCAAAATATGGAGTGCATGAAATTAGTAAATGGACCAAAAAGTCTGCAGAATTGGCAAATTTAAATATGACAAACAAAACATTTTCAAATCATTCTCACCGAGCCACTGCTGTTTTACAATTGGCAAAAGCAGGTGTATCGGAACAAGAACTTATTAAAATAATAGGACATGGTAATAGCAATTCTATCAAACCCTACCTACAGTTAGATGAACAACATCACCAAAACATAATAAATAAGATGAGATCCAATTTTGAAAGCGCTACAGGATCAAGAAATAACACCTTTGGTATTTCCACCACTTCAATGAGCAGTAGCCACGTTTCCAGCACAGAAAATAACTCATTTAAAAAAAACGTAGTATATAATAATTGTAATTTTCATTGTACCAATTTGTATTTAAATTAATAAATTGTTTATATTTACTTAATTTACTCAGAAAATAATCGTATCAAGTACGATACGTACTTCAAAATAAAAACGGTTATACATCTCAAACTTCCTGCATAATTACAAATCGTGTCAGATTGACAGAATAATCCTACCGCTTCGCGGTCGGATTAAGATGCCTAAAAACCCTGGTGTATTCACTGATTCGATTTTGTTTAGAATTTTTGGAGGACAACAAATGAAAAACGTTGAATTCTGCTTAGAACTTCATTAGTAGATGGCGCGGTTAAGGAATGTTTGTTGTTTGTGTCACGCAAAATGTCAAAATTCAAATCTATGAAATTTTCTTTTTCTGTCAACATTACTTCATGCCAAAAATTGTGAATTGATCGTTTACAAATATTATAGTGCTACGAACAAGATCCCGCTCAGAACAGTTGGCGCGAAAATGAGATGAAATCCTCGAAACTTACTACAATGTTTACATCTGTCTGTCAAAAATCAGATTTTTCTTGAGGTCTACCTGGCGATTTTTTCAAAGTGATTTCTCCTTAAATGGCCTTTTTCGGATCATGGAAACTTCCACGAAGGAATGAGAAAAGGTAGGAGAGTGGACTGATGTCTCTATAGATGATGAATTAACTTGAAAATTGAGGGTATTGGAAAATGTCCCCGATGACATTGTTCCATTAAACTTTCCGATACAAACTATTACCAAGCCATTCACTGCCCATCTCTGCCAGACTATTACCTCTCTAACAACCTTCTGACATGAACAAAATCAGAGAGTTCATTGTAGATATCATAAAATTGTTGATGAAGTTGAGAAATCGATGAATCCTGGTGTGCGACAGTCTAGGCTGCTTCAGCTATCTTAGAATGACTTCTCCGGAAAAGGTGAGCCCTACTAACAAAGATGAGGGAAGAAAAAATAATCTGAATGCTTTTCTTTTATTTTTCAGTAACACCCGCATGAGATAATCGGAGAAGGAGGGCGATCTAAACCAAGCAGTTGTTCGGAAGAACAAGGCCCACTCCCAAGATCGATAAGGCTAATGACTATGATTAGGATGATTATCACTTTTTAATAAACACATGAATTTCAAAAGTAAGCGTGGACTTTTCATTCTATGAAGATATATTGATTTTGGCTAGTGAATTCCGAACCGTCCCATAGGGTCTCATAGCTCTTTGGAAGAAAATATCCACTATATTTAGAATTTTCCAATACTTTTAGTCAGAATACTGTCATCTCATGGGAAAAATTTTATGCAAAATATATATAATATAAAAAATAAATATAAAAGTAATAATAAAATTATTTGACTTGCTAGTTACTAGATACATTACAATACAAGTTGAAAAAAATTATTCCAATGGGCAAAGGTTCAGAGAAGATTCAAATTAATTTATACATATACGAGTCATTTTACTAGTAGTGGAATAATATTAGATTTTAGCTTCAGAAAGTTAGGGGACTGCGGGAACTTTTTACTGTACATTAGTGATGAAGTAAGGAACAACATATAAAAAGTTACCAACCATAAAGTATGTGCTTAATTAGTTATTTAACAAATAAGTTGCCAAATTACATTGTATATTGATTATTAAAAAAAAATGAATAAATAATGGTGCCACTCGCAAAAATGAAAAATTGACATGAAAAAGGTAGATAACATTTTTCTTTAAAATAAAAACTGTAAGCTGCAGAATTTTTTCGGTAACGTGCGAAAAAAATGTGAGGCGGCGACTCTGAAGTGCAGCGCTGGAGGAGCACGTCGCCACGAGCGAAAATGGTCCAATAGTCTCAAAATGGCAGCTGTTGAGAAACTTCGCAATATTTCATTTCCATACTCAATATCGGCAACCTATAAGTCGTTTGATAGAGCTTCACTATCTCACAAATTTTACTTTTATTGGTTTGAAAGCTCAATTAAGTAATTGTATGTAATTTACAGCACTTCATAAAATCATTATCCGCTCCATCATAAGATTTTTATCACGAGCAAACAGGGACAGAAATACATAAGTACCAACTCGGTGGAGCTGTATCAATGGAAAATTATTCATATAAAATAAATTGGTACGGTTCATAATTAGAATTATTTCGGAACCCTCTCGAAAATTCTATATAACACTCAGGGTCATTATATATATAATACTGACAATATATAATAACCCTGATAACACTGACATAATACATGGAATAGTTTGTTCTAAAATATGTTACATCGATCGATCAACCTTAAAATATTTCACAACGAATTGACATAACCTTAAAGGCGACAAAAGCACAATCACAGAACGGATCAGGAGACACAAATCACAAAAACACCCTGTGTGGTATGAAATTGCAGTTTACTGAATTATGACAAGAAACGACGTCGGCGCTATCTGAAACTCTAGATAACTCCCTCTATCAAGTGGGCTGTTGTCCCCCAGTTTGTCCCAATATTTTACAGGTATAAGTGAATACACCATGTTTTTAGACATCTTAGGTCGGATTATTTGTACTGTCAAACTGACACTCTTTGTTATTATGCAACAAGTTGTCGATGTATAACCTGATTATTTTGAAGTACTTATAATATTACTACTGATTATATTCTGGGGAATTGGTAGTTTAATTCAGAACGGAAATTTACCCCAATCAAATTGAAAGAAAATATGCAAGAACATAGTTTATGTATAAGATGTCTAAAAACCCTGGTGAATGAACTGATTCGATATTGTTTAGATTTTCGAGGGGACACCACCTGTTACTTCAACAGAGCTTCTCTCTCTGTGGTAGATGGCGCCGTCTAAAAATGTTTGTCTACATTCTCGCTCAATGTCAGAACTTAATTTCTGACATCTGCAGCATCTTATATGAAATTATTTTCAGTGTTTTGTCGGTATCTATGCGATTTCCATTCTTTGATTTGAAATCTTGCTTAGCTTATTCCTGAGTTTGTTCTTCAAAAAATCACTCGTTCATCAGTTCACTAGTGCGTGAGGAATTGTTTATTTCCAGGTAGTGTAGTGGGAAAGGATACTTTTTGTAGAATGGGCCACATTTGTATTTTGTTTGGACAGTATAAAGCCGCAGATTCGAATTTTCACCTGTATTCAGTACCAAAAGCAAGTACAAATATTAACGAATTGACTAATGATGACATTTCCATAGTTCATCATATTCTATGCATTGGATTTTATATTTTCTGCAATTTAATGACAATTTCATTTCCAATTCTCCGTCTGTCAAAATGCAGTTAACCTCAAATTCAAATGGTACGAAATACCAAAAACAACACGACAGTGCTTTCTTTGTGCAATGTTCGCGGGCTTCTAATTCTAGCTTTGCCATTGGTTAAGTTTGACAGATGTCTCTTTTCAACCAATAGCAAAGCTAGAAGTAGAACCCGCGAACAGTTCGCATCAAAAAGAAATCTGAGTAAATAAATATACCCTGTTAGTGAATTGAAACTAAAACGAAATTGGCGCCATCTGACATACTAGTAAGATGTCTAAGAACCCTGGTGAATGAACTGATTCGATATTGTTTAGATTTTTGAGGGGACACCACCTGTTACTTCAACAGAGCTTCTCTCTCTGTGGTAGATGGCGCCGTCTAAAAATGTTTGTCTACATTCTCGCTCAATGTCAGAACTTGATTTCTGACATCTGTAGCATCTTATATGAAATTATTTTCAGTGTTTTGTCGGTATCTATGCGTTTTCCATTCTTTGATTTGAAATCGTGCTTAGCTTATTCCTGAGTTTGTTCTTTAAAAAATCACTCGTTCATCAGTTCACTAGTGCGTGAGGAATCGTTTATTTCCAGGTAGTGTAGTGTGTAAGGATACTTTTTGTAGAATGGTCCACAATTGTATTTTGTTTGGACAGTATGAAGCCGCAGATTCGAATTTTGACCTGTATTCAGTACCAAGAGCAAGTACAAATCTTGACGAATTGACTAATGATGACATTTCCATAGTTCATCATATTCTATGCATTGGATTCTATATTTTCTGCAATTTAATGACAATTTCATTTCCAATTCTCCGTCTGTCAAAATGCAGTTAACCTCAAATTCAAATGGTACAAAATACGAAAAACAACACGACAGTGCTTTCTTTGTGCAATGTTCGGGGGCTTCTAATTCTAGCTTTGCCATTGGTTAAGTTTGACAGATGTCTCTTTTCAACCAATAGCAAAGCTAGAAGTAGAACCCGCGAACAGTTCGCATCAAAAAGAAATCTGAGTAAATAAATATACCCTGTTAGTGAATTGAAACTAAAACGAAATTGGTTCCATCTGACATACTAGTAAGATGTCTAAGAACCCTGGTGAATGAACTGATTCGATATTGTTTAGATTTTTGAGGGGACACCACCTGTTACTTCAACAGAGCTTCTCTCTCTGTGGTAGATGGCGCCGTCTAAAAATGTTTGTCTACATTCTCGCTCAATGTCAGAACTTGATTTCTGACATCTGTAGCATCTTATATGAAATTATTTTCAGTGTTTTGTCGGTATCTATGCGTTTTCCATTCTTTGATTTGAAATCGTGCTTAGCTTATTCCTGAGTTTGTTCTTTAAAAAATCACTCGTTCATCAGTTCACTAGTGCGTGAGGAATCGTTTATTTCCAGGTAGTGTAGTGTGTAAGGATACTTTTTGTAGAATGGTCCACAATTGTATTTTGTTTGGACAGTATGAAGCCGCAGATTCGAATTTTGACCTGTATTCAGTACCAAGAGTAAGTACAAATCTTGACGAATTGACTAATGATGACATTTCCATAGTTCATCATATTCTATGCATTGGATTTTATATTTTCTGCAATTTAATGACAATTTCATTTCCAATTCTCCGTCTGTCAAAATGCAGTTAACCTCAAATTCAAATGGTACAAAATACGAAAACAACACGACAGTGCTTTTTTGTGCAATGTTCGGGGCTTCAATTCTAGCTTTGCCATTGGTTAAGTTTGACAGATGTCTCTTTTCAACCAATAGCAAAGCTAGAAGTAGAACTCCGCGAACAGTTCGCATCAAAAAGAAATCTGAGTAAATAAATATACCCTGTTAGTGAATTGAAACTAAAACGAAATTGGCGCCATCTGACATACTAGTAAGATGTCTAAGAACCCTGGTGAATGAACTGATTCGATATTGTTTAGATTTTTGAGGGGACACCACCTGTTACTTCAACAGAGCTTCTCTCTCTGTGGTAGATGGCGCCGTCTAAAAATGTTTGTCTACATTCTCGCTCAATGTCAGAACTTGATTTCTGACATCTGTAGCATCTTATATGAAATTATTTTCAGTGTTTTGTCGGTATCTATGCGTTTTCCATTCTTTGATTTGAAATCGTGCTTAGCTTATTCCTGAGTTTGTTCTTTAAAAAATCACTCGTTCATCAGTTCACTAGTGCGTGAGGAATCGTTTATTTCCAGGTAGTGTAGTGTGTAAGGATACTTTTTGTAGAATGGTCCACAATTGTATTTTGTTTGGACAGTATGAAGCCGCAGATTCGAATTTTGACCTGTATTCAGTACCAAGAGTAAGTACAAATCTTGACGAATTGACTAATGATGACATTTCCATAGTTCATCATATTCTATGCATTGGATTTTATGTTTTCTGCAATTTAATGACAATTTCATTTCCAATTCTCCGTCTGTCAAAATGCAGTTAACCTCAAATTCAAATGGTACAAAATACTAAAAACAACACGACAATGCTTTCTTTGTGCAATGTTCGGGGGCTTCTAATTCCAGCTTTGTTCTAGTTCTAGTTTAGTTCGACAGATGTCTCTTTTCAACCAATAGCAAAGCTAGAATTAGAACCCGCGAACAGTTCGCCTCAAAGAGAAATCTGAGGAAATAAATATACCCTGTTAGTGAATTGAAACTAAAAAGAAATTGGCGCCATCTGACATACTAGTAATCTCTATTATCAAGTAGGCCAAGTGTCGCCAAGTCGATCCCAAACTTATACAGGTATAAGTGCAAACACCAGGGTTTTTAGACATCTTATTTATGTAGCATCTCGGGATTTTGAAATATGTTATTCCTCTGTCCGTCTGTATTCTGTTATTTATATTGCTATTTGCAGTTTTTGTATCTTGATGTATACTGTATTTCAATGAATTCAATAAACTATTATTACATAAATTATATTTCTTATAAATTCTTATAAACATTTTTTCAGGAGTTTCCCCTACTGAAAATAACCCCCCACGATTTCGAGACGAAGGATCCCAATGTGTGTCAGTGGCTGAGAGTACTGAAGCAATATTGAGTGCAGGATTATATGAAAACACCGAAGATACTGAAATATCCTGGTGAGTACGGAAACTGATTGAACTTTTTTGTATAAAAATAAATAAATTGTGTGAACTATCTTCATATCCACTGTTATACCGGGTGTCAATGTATTCTTTAGGCAAGCCATGGTTTCCAGAGTTCCGAGGCTATGAGATCCAAACTTGGCAGGTGTATTAGATTCAAAATTTAGAAATGTTTACAATATTTCATACTCTTTCAGGTTTCACCGAAAACAACCCCAACATGGGAATTTCAAATGGAACACCTTGTACACAGGGTGAGTCAGAAGTATTTTGACAAACTTCAGGAGGTGATTCTTCACAATATTCTAATATGAATTGTCCAAATAAATATATGTCCGGAAACGCTTCGTTTCCAAGATACAGGGTGTTGAAGTTTTATTTTTATTTTCAATTTTTTAAACGAAAATTGGTATTGAGATGTTTTTTGAGGTGTCGAATTCGAACCTGATGTTATTATTGCTCTTACTCCTAGGGGTCGCCACCTACACATCTTTTTCTTTTTTGAAGATTCATAATTTTTTTGCGCGTACTTTCAGCACATTTTTCAGTAAAAAAATCAATTTCTCTATCATATCTACGTAAAAAAGCTACATTTGTTACAAGTTGCTATAAGCAACCGTTTTCTAGATATTTGGAAAATTTCATGTCGATTATTTGATAATCGATGCGTGTTGGAGTTATCACCATTATTTTGCATTTTTCAATGCTTAGGAAATGAATTTTGACATTTAAGTGAGTAGTTTTGGTAATTACATATTATGTGACAGTTAAACGTTTTGTTGTTTTGTTGTTTTGTTGAAGATTCTGTAAGTTTTAAAACACTAATTTTGAAAAAATTGATATATTAAACAATAATGCTCATTTAGCCGATATGCATTTCGTTTATTGCCTTGCGGATGGCAATGCGCGCGAAGCAAGACGTATTTACCAAGATCCAATTAACATACAATGGCAGTACATATCGAATAAACCCCAATGAAATATGCACCATTTGCAGTCGAAATGAGCTTGAAACCCTAGAACATATCCTCTTTAATTGTCCAATATATTCTTCCATGAAACCTTCAGATGCTCACTGTCTTTCCAGTTACAACAATTTCATCAGTTACTTCGAGAATGTTGCACCTACTGAAGCTAAAAAACTGTCCTCACATATATGGAATGTACTTAAACTAGGTTCATTCGTTCTAAACGAATGAAAGGTTCCATGTAGCCAAATGTATGTCCTGATGTAATCAGATATGTGTTTGGGATTACACAAATGTATTGATTTGTTGAAAATATAAACAGGATGTTCATAAAATCAGATGTGGAATCATCTGCGACTGAAAGACAAACTTTAGTCACTATCTTCCATCGTCAAGATAACCTCTTGTGGGGTATTCATGTTGAAAAGGGAAACATTCTCAATTGAATATTGATAGAAAATTTTTCTGTGAATTGAAAAATCCACGATTAAAATGAAGTTATTTTTTGTGAATGTCTAACAGAAAACAACTACTTCCTCGGCTAAAGCCACGCTGGACATTGAACTACATCTGATAGATATTCTGAAAAGGCTCTAACTCAAAGAAAAATCTGAAATTGAAAATTTGCATTTCCATTCAGATAGTTATTTGATTTTCTATTCCAGTCTTAATTAAGAACTCATAAAGATGAATGAGGCAAAGAAGAATGTTTTCCAAAAGAGAGTACTCACCAGAAATCATTCGTAACATTGACGCAGGAGAGACATCGCATTCACTAGGTCTTCAATACATTTTTGTCGACGAAAATCTATTTCACGCTTCCACGATCATCAGGAAGACCGGAAGAAATGGGAAACACATTTTCAAGAAGCAATCTCACTTTGCAAAGATGGAAAAAGTTAGAATCATTTCTTTTGGAGAGACACTTTGAAATTAGTGTTTTCTGACATTGAAACCTGTCATGGGGTATGATAGATTGATTTGTTGAAAATATAAACAGGATGTTCATAAAATCAGATGTGGAATCATCTGCGACTGAAAGACAAACTTTAGTCACTATCTTCCATCGTCAAGATAACCTCTTGTGGGGTATTCATGTTGAAAAGGGAAACATTCTCAATTGAATATTGATAGAAAGATTTTTCTGTGAATTGAAAAATCCACGATTAAAATGAAGTTATTTTTTGTGAATGTCTAACAGAAAACAACTACTTCCCCGGCTAAAGCCACGCTGGACATTGAACTACATCTGATATATTTAACAGAAAACAACTACTTCCCCGGCTAAAGCCACGCTGGACATTGAACTACATCTGATAGATATTCTGAAAAGCTCTACATTCCAGTCTTAATTAAGAACTCATAAAGATGAATGAGGCAAAGAAGAATGTTTTCCAAAAGAGAGTACTCACCAGAAATCATTCGTAACATTGACGCAGGAGAGACATCGCATTCACTAGGTCTTCAATACATTTTTGTCGACGAAAATCTATTTCACGCTTCCACGATCATCAGGAAGACCGGAAGAAATGGGAAACACATTTTCAAGAAGCAATCTCACTTTGCAAAGATGGAAAAAGTTAGAATCATTTCTTTTGGAGAGACACTTTGAAATTAGTGTTTTCTGACATTGAAACCTGTCATGGGGTATGATAGATTGATTTGTTGAAAATATAAACAGGATGTTCATAAAATCAGATGTGGAATCATCTGCGACTGAAAGACAAACTTTAGTCACTATCTTCCATCGTCAAGATAACCTCTTGTGGGGTATTCATGTTGAAAAGGGAAACATTCTCAATTGAATATTGATAGAAAGATTTTTCTGTGAATTGAAAAATCCACGATTAAAATGAAGTTATTTTTTGTGAATGTCTAACAGAAAACAACTACTTCCCCGGCTAAAGCCACGCTGGACATTGAACTACATCTGATAGATATTCTGAAAAGGCTCTAACTCAAAAGAAAAAATCTGAAATTGAAAATTTGCATTTCCATTCAGATAGTTATTTGATTTTCTATTCCAGTCTTAATTAAGAACTCATAAAGATGAATGAGGCAAAGAAGAATGTTTTCCAAAGAGAGTACTCACCAGAAATCATTCGTAACATTGACGCAGGAGAGACATCGCATTCACTAGGTCTTCAATACATTTTGTCGACGAAAATCTATTTCACGCTTCCACGATCATCAGGAAGACCGGAAGAAATGGGAAACACATTTTCAAGAAGCAATCTCACTTTGCAAAGATGGAAAAAGTTAGAATCATTTCTTTTGGAGAGACACTTTGAAATTAGTGTTTTCTGACATTGAAACCTGTCATGGGGTATGATAGATTGATTTGTTGAAAATATAAACAGGATGTTCATAAAATCAGATGTGGAATCATCTGCGACTGAAAGACAAACTTTAGTCACTATCTTCCATCGTCAAGATAACCTCTTGTGGGGTATTCATGTTGAAAAGGGAAACATTCTCAATTGAATATTGATGAAAGATTTTTTCAGAATTTTAGAAAATAAATTAAAAGGGTTTTTTTTGAATGTCCAAAAAAGAAAACAACACTACTTCGGCTAAACCACTGGACATTGAACTACACCCTGATAGATATTCTGAAAAACCAAAAAGAAAAATCTGGAAATTGAAAATTTGCATTTTCCATTCAGATAGTTATTTGATTTTTCTTTTCCCAGTCTTAATTTAAAGAACTCATAAAGATGAATGAGGCAAAGAAGAATTTTTTTCCAAAGAAATTACTCACCAAAAATCATTCGTAACATTGACCGGGAGAGACATCGCATTCACTAGGTCTTTACATTTTTGTCGACGAAATCTATTTCACGTTTCCCCACGACCCATCGGGAAAGCCCGGAAAATAACATTTTAATCGGGGGTAAATTCACAGAAAAATCTCTATCAATATTCAATTGAGAATAGTTCCCTTTTCAACATGAAATACCCCCACACAGAGTTATCTTGACGATGGAAGATAGTGACTAAAGTTTGTGCTTCGAGTGCGATGATTCCCACATCGATTTTATGAACATCTGTTTATATTTTCCAACAAATCGTCTATCATCATCACCCAATGACAGGTTTCCCCATATGTCAGAAAACACTACATTTCAAAGTGTCTCTCAAAAGAATGATTGCTTTTCACATACTTTGCAAAGTGAGATTGCTTTTGAAAATGTGGGCATTTCTTCCAGTCTTCCTGATGATCGTGGAAAAGCGTGAAATAGATTTTCGTCGACAAAATGTATTGAAGACCTTAGTGAATGCGATTCTCTCCCTTGATAAGTTACGAATGATTTCTGGTGAGTATCTCTTTGGAAAACATTCTTCTTTGCCTCATTCATCTTATGAGTTCTTAATTAAGCTGAATAGAAAATCAAATAACTATCTGAATGGAAATGCATTTTCAATTTCAGATTTTTTCTTTTGAGTTAGAGCCTTTTCAGAATATACATAAGATAGAAGTTCCAATGTCACTGGCTTTTGAGCAGGGGAAGTAGTTAATTTTCTGTTTTCAGACATTCACAAAAAATAACTTCATTTTTAATCGTGGATTTTTCAATTACAGAAAATCTTTCTATCAATATTCAATTGAGAATGTTTCCCTTTTCAACATGAATACCCCACAAGAGGTTATCTTGACGATGGAAGATAGTGACTAAAGTTTGTCTTTCAGTCGCAGATGATTCCACATCTGATTTTATGAACATCCTGTTTATTTTCAACAAATCAATCTATCATACCCCATGACAGGTTTCAATGTCGAAAACACTAATTTCAAAGTGTCTCCAAAAGAAATGATTCTAACTTTTCCATCTTTGCAAAGTGAGATTGCTTCTTGAAAATGTGTTTCCCATTTCTTCCGGTCTTCCTGATGATCGTGAAGCGTGAAATAGATTTCGTCGACAAAAATGTATTGAAGACCTAGTGAATTCGATGTTCTCCGGTCAATGTTACGAATGATTTCTGGTGAGTACCTTTTTTTGGAAAACATTTTTCTTGCCTCATTCATCTTTTTGAGTTCTTTAAATTTAAAACTGAAAGAAAATCAAATAACTATCTGTGGAAATGCAAATTTTCAATTTAGACTTTTTGAGCCTTTTCAGAATATCTATCAGATGTAGTTCAATGTCCAGCGTGGCTTTAGCCGGGGGAAAAGTTGTTTTCTGTTAGACATTCAAAAAAATCTTTTTTTTAATCGTGGATTTTTCAATTCACAGAAAATCTTTCTATCAATATTCAATTGAGAATGTTTCCCTTTCAAATGAATACCCCCCAAGAGGTTATCTTTACGATGGAAGATAGTGACTAAATTTGTCTTTTCAGTCGCAGATGATTCCACATCTGATTTTATGAACATCCGTTTATATTTTCAAAAATCAATTTCATCCCCCATGACAGGTTTTAAAATCAGAAAAAACTAATTTCAAAGTGTCTCCAAAAGAAATGATTCTAACTTTTCCATCTTTTCAAAGTGAGATTGCTTGAAAATGTGTTTCCCATTCTTCCGGTCTTCCTGATGACGTAAACGTGAAATAATTTTTGTCGACAAAATGTATTGAAGACCTAGTAATGCGATGTCTCTCCTGCGTCAATGTTACGAATGATTTCTGGTGAGTACTCTTTTGGAAAAAAAATTCTTCTTTGCCTCATTCATCTTATGAGTTCTTAATTAAGACTGAATAGAAAATCAAATAACTATCTGAATGGAAATGCAAATTTTCATTTCAGATTTTTCTTGGGGTTAGAGCCTTTCAGAATATCTATCGATGTAGTTCAATGTCCAGCGTGGCTTTAGCCGGGGAAGTAGTTGTTTTCTGTTGACATTCACAAAAATAACTTATTTTAATCGTGGATTTTCAATTCACAGAAAAATCTTTCTATCAATATTCAATTGAGAATGTTTCCTTTCAACATGAATACTCCACAAGATTATCTTGACGATGGAAGATAGTGACTAAAGTTTGTCTTCAGTCGCAATGATTCCACATCTGATTTTATGAACATCCTGTTTATATTTTCAACAAATCAATCTATCATACTGACAGGTTTCAATGCAGAAAACACTAATTTCAAAGTGTCTCCAAAAGAAATGATTCTAACTTTTCCATCTTTGCAAAGTGAGATTGCTTCTGAAAATGTGTTTCCCATTTCTTCCGGTCTTCCTGATGATCGTGGGAATGCGAAATAGATTCGTCGACAAAAAGTGTATTGAAGACCTAGTGAATGCGATGTCTCCTGCCGATCAATGTTACGAATGATTTCTGGTGAGTATCTCTTTGAAAACATTCTTCTTTGCCTCATTCATCTTTATGAGTTCTTAATTAAGACTGAATAGAAAATCAAATAACTATCTGAATGGAAATGCAAATTTTCAATTTCAGATTTTTCTTTGAGTTAGGAGCCTTTTCAGAATATCTATCAGATGTAGTTCAATGTCCAGCGTGGCTTTAGCCGGGGAAGTAGTTGTTTTCTGTTAGACATTCACAAAAAATAACTTCATTTTAATCGTGGATTTTTCAATTCACAGAAAAATCTTTCTATCAATATTCAATTGAGAATGTTTCCCTTTTCAACAAATGTATTGTTATCTCCCTTTTATTGATTTTATTTTTTGCTCTATTTGTATGACTTTTCTCACTAATAGTTTCCTTTTTCTCCTTTTATTGTGACACTCTAATATATAACGAACTGAAGCTCTTGCTATATGATATGTATTCATTAGAAGCACTAAAATTAATAATAATAATATTTACCAGGAGCGATTTCCTAATCGAGTACTGCCTTCAGCTCCAACATTTACCAGTCTCCACCGTTGTTTGGCAGAGGGCAGCTGATATTATTGGAATACCACGAGCAGTCCGAACTCCAGAATTGGAAGAAACTGTTCTGAACGCTCTCGAAGAGAATCCAGAAACAAGTACAGAAATAATTGCTGAAGCTCTTGATTCTACTCAGTCCACAGTTTGGAGAATTATCCACGATCACCAATTTTATCCATACCATATTCAAAGCGTACAAGCTCTTTTGCCACGAGACTTTCCCCAACGCATTACTATGTGTCAGTGGTTTCTGAGAAAATTGGCTGGAAATCCTCAATTTTTAAGATATGTACTCTACACGGACGAGGCGAACTTCTCCCGAAATGCTATCACAAACTTTCATAACAACCATGTTTGGGCTCTGGAAAATCCGCACGCAGTTAGTGAAAGGCATTATCAGTATCAATTTTCGGTAAATGTATGGGCGGCAATAATTGATAATTACTTTGATAGGTCCTTTCTTTCTTCCGTTCCGACTGAATGGCGCAACTTACAGAGACTTTTTTGAAATTGAATTGTTGGGATTGGGCCCTAAAAAATCCAGGAATTTATATCCAGGCATTAT